>JANHMN010000015.1:57803052-57881789 GCA_030674055.1 Rhabdomys pumilio
CAGTACACTTCAAGCACATGAAAGAAGTCACACAGGAGAGAAACCCTATGTGTGTAAGCAATGTGGGAAAGCCTATACTTCTTACAGTACCCTTCGAGCACATGAAAGAAGTCACACAGGAGAGAAACCCTATGTGTGTGAGCAATGTGGGAAAGCCTATACTTCTTACAGTACCCTTCGAGCACATGAAAGAAGTCACACAGGAGAGAAACCCTATGTGTGTAAGCAATGTGGGAAAGCATTCACTCAATCCAGCTACCTTCGAATACATAAAAGAACTCACACAGGAGAGAAACCCTACATCTGTAAGCAATGTGGAAAACCCTTTGCTCGTTCTAGCCACCTGCAAATACATAAAAGAAGTCATACAGGAGAAAAACCCTATGTGTGTAAGCAGTGTGGGAAAGCCTTTGCTCAATCCAGTTACCTTCACATACATCAAAGAAGTCACACTGGAGAGAAACCTTACTTATGTAAACAGTGTGGGAAAGCCTTCACTCGTTCTAGCCACCTGCAAATACATAAAATAACTCATACTGGAGAGAAACCCTACTCGTGTAAGCTATGTGGGAAAGCCTTTACTCATTCTAATTACCTACAGATACATAAAAGAATTCACACAGGAGAAAAACCTTATGTGTGTAAGGAGTGTGGGAAAGCTTTTGCTCGCTCCACTTCCCTTCACATACATGAAGGAACTCACAGTGGAGAGAAACCTTATGTATGTAATCAATGTGGGAAAGCCTTCACTTTGTCCAGTTCCCTTCGAAGGCATGATTTAGTTCACTCAGAAGAGAAACCCTATATTTGTAAGTGTTGTGGGAAAACGTTTGGTTGTTATAGTAGTGTTCAGAAACATGAAAAGACTCATAGAGAAAAACAGACTCTGTTAGTGTAATAAATGTGGGGAAATGCAGTTGCTCTGATTCCTTTCAAATACATGACATAGCTGACACTGGAAAGAAACCAGAGGTTTATATCCATTATGGGATGCTTTCATTGACCCTAGTTTTGTTTGTTTGTTTTTTGTTGTTTGTTTGTTTGTTTTTGATACCATGAAAGGATTCACGCTGGAGAAAAACTTCTGGATATAATACAGAAAAATGTTCACTTCTGCTTCTTTAACAAACATGGAGAAATTTAAACTGGAGAGGAATCCTAAATATAAAATATGGAAACACTGCATTATCACTTGACTTTCTAAAATTCATGAAAATGCATAATCCATAGCATGAGGGAATGTTATCCATCCCTTGCAAATGCAAAATAACAATATGGAGAGAAAACCCTGACTAAAAATGATATACAAAAATAGAATCTTCAGATGGCCCACATGCACCAATGCACATAGAATCAGAAGATTAAATATGAAAAACACATAGCAGTTTTCTGTTTTTCTGTGTGAGATGGCATATATCTATAATTACAGTACTTGGAAAGCTCAAAACTAAAGATCAAGAGTTTTGAGTTTCACTGGGCTATGTTGTCTATCTGATAAAAACATTTTGTTTGTTAAATTTTTCTTTATTCTTAATTTCATTCATATCTACAATGAATTCTGAGCATATTACTCCATTTTCTCCCTCCAACCCATTAAATCCAGTTACTGCTGCTCATGTGTGCATGAGCATAGCCACTTCCTCAGAAGCTGTCAACTGTCAATTGCTCCTCAGTAAGGGGTAAAGGTTAGAGATCATCTACCCAATCAATGGTAGAATTTTGACTGTCTTAACCCTATGCAGGTAACCACAAACACAAGCGAAATCATGAATATAATAGCCATATAATGAACAAAAGACTGCATTTCATATCCTCTGACTTGTATTCTTTCTACCTCCTAGAAAAATGTTTTTAATAAAGTTTGATTGTTGTCTTGGTTAGTGTTCTATTGCTGTGAAGAGACACCATGATTTAATTGGGGTTTGGTTAGAGTTTCAGAGGTTTAGTCCATTATCATGATGAGGTACATGGTTGAATGCAGGCAGGCAGATGTGGTGCCGGAGAAGTAGCTGAGAGTTCTACATTGGTATCCACAGCCAGCAGGAAGAAACACTGCCTGGCTTAAAGTTCACCTGCAAATGGCAAGGACTGTTGAAATCTCAAGCCCACCCCCAGTGACTAACAAGGCATTTCCTAATCCTTACTAAGCAATTTGAATAACTGGGAGCTAAGCCTTTAAATACGTAAGCTTACAGGGACCATTTTCGTTCACAATGCCACAATATTCTTTTTCATAGAAGAAATACTTAGGGGAATGACAACATAGCACAGTAGAAAAGCCTAACATGATTGTCCAACACCACACACACACACAAATGTTCTTTGGTACTATTAGAACCAAGATCCTCTAGTTCCCCTTATCAGGTGACAGTCCCCTTGCAGTCTATCACTTAGGACAAATGTAGCTGACCTTTGCTACTTTGTGGATTCTTTTTTTCACCCTTTATTCCCTTTCCCCACCCCCAATTTTACCCTTATCAATGGATAGAAAGGATAGGAGAGAGCTATCTGTGAATCTAATTTCTTTTTGTTTGTAGCCAGTCTTTGCTACTTTTTCTCACCCTTTACCCCTCCCATCACTAGGTAGAAAATAGGATAGAGGAGAGAGATGTGAATCTAATTTCTTGTTTCTTTGAGCATGACTACTAACAAACCACCACCAACCCCCCTGAATAACCACCAACCCCCACCTATTAGGACTCCAACATTTACATACTCTCTGAAAAAATTTACAGAATTCCAAATGTCATACAATCGCAGAAACTATCCGTACCTAGCAAAACTATGTCTCTGTTAGAACACAAGGCAAATCACAGCTGCAGTGAAGTAACCCCATATCCCCACAACTGAATTATAATAAAAACATAATATTCTTGTGTTTTTAAAGCACACCTGGGATTAAAACAAAAGCATTCTTATAATATGTCTGTTTTGTTTTAAGAAACCAAAATTCCAGAATTCTCACTATGGATAAAGGTTTAAATCTGAGAAAATAGTAAAGTTAGACTGTATCCATTCATCATTTCTATTTTAAATTTGGGGACTGGAGAAATGACTCAATGGTAAGAGTGCATAGTGCTCACAGAGTAGCCCAGTTGAGTTCCTTGCACCCACATTAGATGGCACACAACCTATAATGGGATACATCACCCACTGTTGGCTTCTGTGGACAGCTGCATGCACTCCCACACAGACAAGAATATGTAGATAATTTAAAAATATTTTAAATAATCTGGAAATGTCTATGTATAAAAAGAATATTGTCTATGAAAGCAGTCTTGATAATAAATTATGTTCTGCCAAATATCTTGACTTTCAACAAGTGACCAACTTCAACCTGACCATAGGGTGAGGGACTCTTTTCATCCTATGTCCCCATAATTTTTCTTCTTATCCCGATTCATGGACAGTGGTGGGACTGAGTCCTGAGAATGTGAGGTCTCTACTAAGTGTGTAAGGATTGCAATTGTGAGATACCAAGTTGATTTGGGGAATCAATAGATATTCACTGAGCATACTTTTGTGTCTAATGTCAGAAATATGGTAACAAAAGTCGGAACCTTTAGGTAAATCTGAACGGGATTTTTTTTTTCCTATGGTGAAAAATGAGACAAGTTAGTAACCTTTTTACACTGGCAGAAATAAAAGCACACACAGGGTTCCCGGCTGCTTAGATTTTCATTACCTGGGTGTGAGATACCATGTACTATATCTGCACAGTGACAGTGAAGGTTGGCTTGAACCAAAAGGCCATTCTTCAGTGACAGGTACTTGAGGAGGAGGTACAGAGATGGGAAAAATAAAGAAGATAGGAAAGTTAGGATCAAGAGATCTTGCCTGGGCCGGCCGGTAGTGACACACGCCTTTAATCCCAGCACTTGGGAGGCAGAGGCAGGCGGATTTCTGAGTTCCAGGCCAGCCTGGTCTACAGAGTGAGTTCCAGGACAGCCAAGGCTATACAGAGAAACCCTGTCTCGAAAAACCAAAAAAAAAAAAAAAAAAAAGAGAGAGAGAGAGATCTTGCCTGACCTGATGGTTCATACAAAGCAAGTTTATTAAGAAGTACAGCGCCTTATACTGTCTTCTGAGGGGAAATGGGACAAAATCAGAAGAAACTATCAAACAGTAGGTTGGAGTTAGCAGGAAGCTAATCATGCAGAGTTACACAAAAGGAATGCAAGCTATCCCATATGCAGCACCAAGCACACAGCAGCCTTGGGACTGATAATCACAGGCCATTAAGGGGAATACAAGTGAAAGACCCCCAAAGGGAGACCCTCACTCAAATTCGCATCAGCATGCACCCAAGTACACACAAGAGACCTTCTTGATGCAATTGCAAAAGGTAGTTTAATGGCAAGGGCCCTCAGGTCAAAACGGATCCCACACAGGGGATAGAGGCTTCGACAAAGACCCCAGGAAGTTTGGGATATTTATAGATAGAGGTTGGGGAGAGCAGGAAAATTTGGTGCGGTTACATGTGATTGGATATTTTAAACATCAGCAATTTGCGCAAGCAATCATTTGAGCTAGCAGGATGACTAGCTATTTTTTGACCATGAAACCTCAGACCTCTCTGACAGGGGGGGAGAGAAAAGTAAACACTAGATAGCCCATTACTCACTTGGGCTTGTTTGGACTTGTCTGGGCACGTCTTTGCATGCCTTTTAATTTCTTGGTCACCCTGCCCCTGGAGGGACTTGATATTTTTATTATGGCTATATTTAACAAGTTATCGGTGGTCTTTACTGACCATGAATTTTTGTTATGTGTTTCAAACTGCTTTCAAATTTTATTCTCACACAAGCATCCATTGCATTCATTTCTAGAATAAGCATTCTAACACCAATGAGAGTGGAAGTGAGAGGCCAAATCTTTAAGTTCACATTCCATTTTAGAGAACCTGACCTAAGTTTAAACTCAGGTAAACTAACAGGCTGGCACCTAGCATTCGTTTCCAAGTTGCTCCCCAACAAAACCCAAGCCTAGCTCCAATCTCTAGGCTAATCACCAACAAGACCAGTTTCCAGGTTACACCCTCAATAAGACTCCTGTCTGTTTTGGGGGGATCACTAACATTTCTCTGGCACAACAGCAGTGTTTTAAGTAAGTTACTAAATAAATCAATAAATAAGTATCTAATAATGGTCTTTTCTACATTAACACTGGAAACCGAGCTATGTCTTCTAGAAGAGTAGCCAGTACTCTTAACCACTGAACCATCTCTCCAGCCCCTGAATCATTCTTATAGGAACTACTATTTATCTTTAACTGTAGATCCCGGCCTCCTCTGGTGTGGCAGCTCTTTGAATTTTTCCAGATTACCTTTCGCTGGCAGTGCAATGATGTCAGTCATTTCACTTTGTTCCACTTTTTGCAGTGTCAGCAGAAAATTTGGTGTTTTATTTAGGGTATCTCTCCAACACAAGCTTCATATTCTCACTAATGTGTTCAATGAAGACATGGGTCAACTCTCTCCACCATCTCTTGACTTCCAGGCCAGGCTAAGCCTATTCATTAATGGTACAGATCCTATCCCATGGACACCTGAAGGAGTGCCCTGACTATCGTGAGCTTTGGCTCTGGAGTTGAAAGGAAGCAGGTCAGTTGTCTTGTCAATCACCACAGTGTTGCAAGATATTTGATTAGGCTATGACCCTGGGGATTGTGTTATTTACTTTAAAAATCTGTTTCTAGTCATGGTGTGGCTCAGCCCCTAGATCACACCTTTAATCCCTCTGGCTGGAATTCAGACTAGCCATTAGGACACACCATTAATTCCAAACAATGAAGACAAAGAGAGTTTGTAGAAGGAAACGCCATGTGATGTCTAATTGAGTGGTAGACAAAGTGACAAAGCAGAGAAAGATTTGACAGAATCAGAAATGCCCAACTCTCATGAGAACAGAGAGGGAAAAGGAAGCTACTTGAGGTACAGTGCAGAGAGAGAAGGGGGAGGCAATTTTACCAGTAGAATTTTACAGAGACAGGTTGAAGAGAGATCATTCTGGCTCATGCCAGAGAATGAGAACAAGCCAGAAGATTAGAACATATTGCCAGAGTTAGTTTTGTAAAGATCTGAGAATCACCGAAGAATGAGACCCCAGACTCAAATAGTATGCAAAAGAAAAGAGTGTTTATTCAACAGAATTTCCTGCAAGCAGGGGTCTCCCATTTGAGAATGGAGACAGTGTATGCTTTGTAGGGTCAATTTAAAGCCTGTTAGGATAAAAGTGGGTGACCTTTACCTACTTTCTCTTGATTGGTTGGCTGTATCTCCAGGATGCCTTTGTGATTGGTTGGGGCTCTGGGGACTTTCTAAGATGGCAAGGCATCCTAGGATTAGTGCCTGCAGCTGTTGGTGGCTGACCAATGGTTCATGAAGCCACGTTCTTGTTTCTGGGAAACAGAAACTTAGGCCTAATCTCCTAAACTGCCAGTTTGCAGCCTGTCATAGAGTTAGCCTGGCTTGGGCTAACTCAGTCCTCTCAGTTTGAGGCCAAACAAAGCAATTCAGGAGAAGCCCAGTGAGAGCAGATTGAATCAGTCAGCCTGGAGAGGAGTTTGACCAGTACAGCTAAGTTAAATCAGCCAGCCAAGACTCGGAAAGAACTAGAAAGGACAAATTTATTCAATAGTAAGTCTCAGAGTCTGAGAACATTCTAGACCTAGATGAGATTATATGGAGACTCCAAGCTTCTGTGACTAGGTCTAGGTTAGCAGACAGAGGCATGTTGTGGGAGATATTTAAAATGGCAGCACCTGATCTGTATTGCGATATGAGCCACCATGTTCCCAACTAGGCAAGGCCTGTGGCCACAAGCAAAATATGCCACAGCTCAGCTCAGACTGCCAGCTCAGGTGGCCAGAGACACCAGCCCTGCCACCCACGAGACACCAGCATGAGAGATGGTTCTGCCAATCTTCCACACTGTCTCTGCAAGGCTGGGCTGTGCCCAGACCATCCCGCCATCCATGTGAGCCCAGTAGAAAATGAGACTCTAATGCTTAAATATTAATCAAAGGCTTTATATGTTTGGTAATGCTAACAACAATATGCCCACACAATTAGAGGTGTTTCCCAATTAGCTAACCTAAATATAAGTTGTTACCCATGACTGCTCTCCATACCTGCATGGCTCTTCCTCCTCCTACATCTCTGCCCTCTCTAGCTCCTCCTCTTCCTTTTCTTCTTCCTCTCCTTACTCCTCCCACCTTAGCTCCTCCTACATATCACCCTTCCTGTTAACCTTTCTCTCCAAATACAATTAGAGCACAACTATACCAATTTGTATCAGTAAGGTACAAAATAGACCTAATACCCAGTCCATCATTTTGTTGACTAAACAGAACCTCTGTCATTTCTCTTAACTAAAAGACTTAGTTCTGAACCTGGCTTATGTCCTGGCTTCAGAATAAATAGCATCTGAAAACCATCCTCTCAAATCTTTTCTCTCAAAGTAAATAGCAGGGATTGGTTATGAGACTATAAGTCTTCAACTTCATCAGAAATCCAGAATGAGCTGGGCGGTGGTGGCACATGCCTTTAATCCCAGCACTTGGGAGGCAGAGGCAGGCGGATTTCTGAGTTCGAGGCCAGCCTGGTCTACAGAGTGAGTTCCAGAACAGCCAGGGCTACACAGAGAAACCCTGTCTCGAAAAACAAAAAACAAAACAAAAAAAAATCCAGAATGACTTAACTGAAGATATGGGAAGCACAAAGCATAGCTTCCAAAACTTAGCCAATTTATAGAGACTGCTGAACATCTGGATAGTCCCTATACTACAAAACATTGGACCATCCGGATCTTCAGTCTTCTGGCCCAGGATCATCCGACAGACCTTGTAATGCAGAATTATTAAGCACTGATCACTATGTCTTGGCAGATATGATCAGTCAGCTATTCCACACATGTGTCCTTTTCTGGATAGTAATTTGTCTGTAGATGAAAAGAGGTAATTCTTGCCTAGTGGCTGTCTCACCACAACTGGAGTAACTCCAAAGATGCTCAGTTTCTTCTTAGAATCCAAGACAAGGAAGCTGTCAGGAGCAGACAGGTCTCCAATAAAATGAACGTTTATACAGGAATGCTTGTAGCATCAATTCTGTGGACTTCTGATGTTTTTGAAAACCAACTATCTATGTAAAGCAATCTGGACTGTTATCTGTTAATTCCTCTCAGCTATTTCTAATTAAAATCTAGAAAAAACTATAACAGTAAACTCAGAGCCATGAATTTGCTATAGGCCTTTAATTTACCAGCTAAAAAATCAGTTAAAAAATTAAAGAAGGACTGGACCTAATCCTGTACCCACCAATTTTGACTTAATAGAAGAAAATATACCCTTGAATTTGAAATCAAAATAAATTTAGTACCATTTAAGAAATTATAACTTCAGCTTAATAACAATTATACAAATTTCTACCAATAGGTTATGGCTATGTAATTAATTACCTTACTGATACAAATTGGTATAGGTGTGCTCTAATTGTATTTTGAGAGAAAGAGGTTTTTTAATTTTAACAGGACGGGTGATATGTAGCAGCATATTTTTCCCACAAGTTGGTAGGAGCTAAAGTAGGAGGAGTAAGGAGAGGAAGAGGAGAAGAAATGTTGTGGATAGCCCCAGACTCTTGTTTTGATGGCAGTTCACTCCTGGCTGTGGAGGAGGAGTGAATCTTGTGAACCTTCTGTCCAATTGAATTTGTAAAATAAAGGCTAGAGCCAGTAATTGGGTAGTAGAAGGGGAGGTGGAAAAAAAGGCTTAGGGGAGGGGTCAGAAGAGGAGGAGTCAGAAGACGAGGAGTCAGAAGAGGAAGTTGACGGGAGAGATGCTACAGAAGCGAGGAGGAGCCAGAGGTGGAAGGACAATGGAGGAGAAGAACATGGCCAGAAAAAACACAAGTTGTAAGGGATCTCATAGCTGGGGAATAGAGTAGTGCAATGGTAAATCTGCCCAATCAAGGCTTGCAGTTTATAATCATAAATATTGAGTTGTGTTTTCCTTGACTGGACTTATTTGGGTCAGAGATTTACCACAACAAATTGGTGCCCAACTTATTACTTAGGACTCAACTAACCTGAGATAAAAGTTCATTGCCTCCCAACCTCTGAATACAGCTCGGGCAACCTTCTAGGCTGCACCAGCGTGTATTGAAAGCTGAGTGGGTCTGATGGCCTACAAAGAACCGCAGAGAGGCTTCCTCTCCCAACCCACAGACAGAGAGCTACGGCCAGGGTCAGGAGCAGCAGTCAGCCTGCAGCTGGGCTTGCTGAGTGCCCTGTAAAAACTGCAAGGAGGGACAGGTGATCCTAGAACACAACTGCCTGCGAGGTTGTTTTCAGGCAGAAACAGTGAACTGAGGGCTCCGGACCAGGTAATTCTTTTTTTGGGGGGGGGGTTGTTTTGTTTTGTTTTGTTGTTTTGTTTTTCGAGACAGGGTTTCTCTATATAGCCTTGGCTGTCCTGGAACTCACTCTGTAGACCAGGCTGGCCTCAAACTCAGAAATCCGCCTGCCTCTGCCTTCCAAGTGCTGGGATTAAAGGCGTGCGCCACCACCGCCCGGCGGTAATTCTTTGATATAAAAAAGACACATAATCTTTTGATACATAAAGATGACAAAAACAATAAATATCTTTTGGGCTTTATGTGATTATATTTCAAATGGTTTGACAGGAATCAACTTAGGGAACATAGACACCTTATCATTTATTGGTATTGTAATATTTATTCACTTGATTTACTATGTCTTCTCAAAAGACAGTGCCCTAGATAAAAAATTCCTTGCCTTGGAAAAGAGATTATAAGTAACACTAGAACTAAAGGTATAGGATTTTATTGGTCAAAATAAGCAACAGCAAGGAGATAGAGATAAAATTTGGAAACAAAGTCTAGAAGATAATTTATTAAAGTTAGCAAATCAAAATAAGGCAGACGCTGCAATATTACAATTACAACATAAAGAGAATTTAAGATTATGGAAGCAGGGCTTAGAACAGAAGATACAGGAAATGATAGAGCAGCATGAACATCAGAAAGAGAAGCTTATGACTTGGCAACAAAACTTAGAGGAAACAGTAGAATTGAAGACACAAGAAATTATAGATCAAAATAAGAGACAGAAAGATGAAAATGAAGGTGGGAGACAGGAGCTTGAAAAGATGATAGAACAGAGGATGCAACAGCTCACAGATCAGACTGAGCAGCAGAGAGAAAATAAAGAGGAATGGAAGCAAGAATTGGAGAATAACCTTGTAAAATTAATCAATCAAAATAAAATGGAC
Source organism: Rhabdomys pumilio (assembly GCA_030674055.1). NCBI lineage: Eukaryota > Metazoa > Chordata > Mammalia > Rodentia > Muridae > Rhabdomys > Rhabdomys pumilio. The sequence continues at coordinate 57,813,340 of JANHMN010000015.1, forward strand.
AGCAAACTATCAGAGTTACAATATACGGAAAAATTCAAAATGTTGAGGCAGAACCTTGAACAGAGACTACAGGAACTCAAGGAACAGGAAGAGCGACAAAAGGAGAGCTATGAAGTGTGGACACAGACCTTAAGGGAGGAATTTAAGTTTTCAGTTAAGGAAAATACTCAGGTAGAGACAGAAGAAACTAGAGAAAATCAATCAAGGGTTATTAGAAAACACACTTTAGTCTATCTGGTTAATATACAACAAAGACCTCCAGACGTTGTTTATCCACGGGGTTATGAGGAATTTGAATGGCAACCCATGGATGTGTTAGATCTGAGAAAATTTAAGGAAAGTGTTACTAATTTTGGAATGCATTTGCCATTTGTAAAACAAATTCTCAGCCTCAGGTGTCAGTTTCCTTGGGCTATTTAAATCTTTATCGCCTTGTAAGGTTTAAAATAAAACAAAGCACCAGATGGCTTAAATGTATAGGACCAGAAGGTCAGGTAGGAAAACTGAGGACAGACATGACTGATATAGCTATTAACTTATGTGGAAGAGATCTATTACAACAGTGGAAAACTCAAATTAATATCCCCTCAGTGTCAGTGTCTAGTCATAAAACCCATCAGGCTCCTAATAAAAATTTAAAAGTAGTTAGGAAACATTATCAAAGGCAGTCACAGACTGTCCAAGCTGTCCATAAGCAAGATACAGCAGAGGCCAACAATTTAGCTCTACCCCAAGGAGCCATTGCTGCCAAGAAACCAACAGCCTTACCATTAAGGTGGTTGACTGATCAACCCATTTGGATTGAGCAATGGTCTATGACAAAAGAAAAATTACAGGTATTAGAACATCTAGTCCAGGAGCAGCTGGAGGCTCAGCATATAGAAGAGTCTACCAGTCCTTGGAATTCTCCAGTATTTGTCATTAAAGAGAAATCTGGCAAATGGAGGATGTTGACAGATCTCAGAGCAATTAATAAGATTATTCAGCCTATGGGTTCCTTGCAGCCTGGTATCCCATTGCCTTCCTTGTTGCCTAAGGAATGGCCCATCATAGTGATTGATCTGAAAGATTGTTTCTTCACGATTCCTCTACATGAATGCAATAAGGAAAGGTTTGCTTTCTCAGTACCTACCTTCAATAGAAGTCGCCCAGTAAAAAGATAACATTGGAAAGTCTTACCACAAGGAATGACAAATAGCCCTACCTTGTGTCAATACTTTGTACAACAGCCATTGGAGTTGATTTGCAAACAATTTCCCAAATCCATTATTTATCATTATATGGATGATATTTTGTTGGCTAATCCAGATATTAATATCGTGGAAAGAATGTTTGATGAAATAAAGTAAACCTTGCCTTGCTGGGGATTGCAAATCGCCCCCCAAAAAAATACAAAGAGGGGATTATATTAATTATCTAGGGTATAAAATAAGTCTACAAAGGGTTAAGCCACAAAAGGTACAAATCAGAAGAAACCATTTAAGGACCCTTAATGATTTTCAGAAACTACTTGGAGATATCAACTGGCTGCAGCCAACAATTGACTTGGCCACTCAAGAGCTGAGAAATTTATTTTAAACCTTACAAGGCGATAAAGATTTAAATAGCCCAAGGAAACTGACACCTGAGGCTGAGAAGGAGTTAGCCTTGGTAGAAAGAAGATTGCAGGATACACATCTAGATCGTATTGATCCAAAGATTGCCTGCATCTTAGTTATCTTACTTTCTACTCATTCTCCTACAGGAATTCTTATGCAGAGAGAAGATTATATCTTAGAGTGGATATTTTTTAGCTCATAAACAGAGTAAGAAGTTAAAAACCTACATTGAGAAGGTTTCTGAATTGATACTAAAGGGGAAAATGAGACTTCGACAATTAGTTGGAATGGACCCGGCTGAAATTGTTGTACCTTTTACTAATGCCGAAATTGACTCGTTATGGGCACAAGATGAACATTGGCAAAGAGTGTGCAGTAACTTCTTGGGAGAGATTAACAACAGATACCCTAAAAGCAAGCAGTTTCAGTTCAGAAAAAGAACTAATTGGATTATCCCTTGTATATTAAAGGGAATGCCAATATCTAGAGCCCCTACGTTTTACACTGATGCTAGTAACTCAGAAAAGGCAGGATATAAATCAGAAGGCATAAGTAAGGTAGCTGAGAGTCCCTATAAGTCAGTTCAAAAATCTGAATTATATGCAATAATCATGGTGTTGTCAGATTTTCAAGAGTCCCTTAATATAGTAACTGACTCTCAATATGCGGAAAGGGTTGTTTTACACATAGAGACTGCTGAACTTATTCAGGATGATTCTGAATTGACCTCACTAATTATTCAACTACAACAAATAATCAGAAATAGGAGTTACCCACTATATATAACACACATAAGATCTCACACAGGTCTGCCAGGCCCTCTAGAACAAGGTAATAATAAAATGGACCAGCTATTGATAGGAAGCATGCTAGAGGCTTCAGAATTCCATTAAAAACACCATGTTAACAGCGAAGGTTTAAAGAAAGAGTTCTCTATTGCTTGGCAACAAGTCAAGGATATTGTGAGGCAATGTCCTACTTGTTTATTATATAACCAAACTCCCTTGCCTACAGGAACTAACCCTAAGAGTACCCAAAGAAATGACATTTGGCAAATGAATGTCTTTCATTTTACAGAATTTGGTTAATTGAAATATGTGCACCATACTATAGACACGTATTCAGAATTTCAACAGGCAACTGCCTTAGCATCAGAAAAGGCTAATTCTGTAATTACACATTTGTTAGAAGTTGTGGCCATTATAGAAATACCCATACAATTTAAAACAGACAATGGTCCAGCATATATCTCTAATAAGATAAAGAAGTTTTGTATATATTATAATATAAAAGATGTTACAGGCATATCACACAATCCTACGGGACAAGCAGTTTTGAAGAGATCTAATTGAACTCTAAAGTAGATGCTTAATAGGCAAAAGGGATCAATAAGAACCCCCAAAGATAGATTACATAGTGCTTTATTAACCTTAAATTTTTGAATGCTAATGAACAAAACACCACAGCCACATTGGATGGTGGAAAAAACTACTGAACTAAATCAACCTGTTTATATTAAGGATACTCTGACGTCAGAATGGAAAGTGGAAAATGTGTTATGCTGGGGGAGAGGTTATGCCTGTTTCCACAGGAAAAGAAAAGCTGTAGGTTCCTTCCAAGTTGATAAAAATCAGACATGACAAAGGGAGACCTCCTGAAGACCTTGTTGACACAGAAGAAAAGGGAGACTAATACAACCAACCAAATAGGTGATGTATATATGGTGTTGTTTATGTCTCTTATATGAAGACAGCTCTGGAACCAGCTGGGACTAAAATGTCTATACAAAGCCAAGAACACTTAATTGGGTACTAATTTCTCATGACTTAATACATGCTATTCTTTATGAGGGCATGTATACAAAGTTATATTATAGTTTGATTAAGTGATCAAACTAACTTGAAAAAGGGCAGTTGCCTTTCTTTATTGATCTTTATTGACCAAGCTGTGTGCCCTGCATGCTTCACGTGAATGTCTTTATAAAACTACCTGCTGATTTTAAGTCTTATATGTTGCAGGATGAAAGAAGAGAAAGACAGCCCTAGCAAGATTCATACTCGGGGATGCTGAGACTCCGGGACCTTCTATTCCAGCTTAGTGCAACTATATCGAAGCTGCTTCTTTTAAGGACTTGCTTCCAGAACTTTTCAACAACAGCTAGACTGCCTGTCCAGCCTTTCTGACTGTCACAGTCATGGTGTCAGCTAAGCAATGAACTTTCTCAGCACATAATGACTTCAAGGCAAATGAAGACAGCTAGCTCTCCTTTGACTAAGCCAATTTTCCTATTTCCCTTTGGGCCCCCAGATGGGAATTCTTTGCCCCAATTCAGCTGGAAGCAGACAAAAGGAGATCATTGTCCAAGTTCCTTATGTTGGGGTGGATGGTTCTGGTTACTTTAGAAATTATACAGGTGTTGTCATTTAAAGGATACTTTACAAATGTACCTTTGGACAGGGAGGGAACTAGAGAGCTTAAATTCAGGGATTTCTACCTTTCCTGTTCTCTTCTCTATCCTTCCTTCTTAGGTAAAAGGGAGGGAGGAAAGAAAGGGGGAGACATAGTAATATCATAGAAATAGACAAATAGGGTTAGGTTAGCAAATTTACTCTTAAGTGAAACATTACATAGGTATATCTTACATTGGTAGAAATCTTTATGATTGTTACAAGGTTGAAGTTATAATCTCTTATATTGGTATAGAATTTATTTTGTACAAATTTAGGGTTTTCACTGCTGTGAGTTTTTTATTGATATAAAAGTGGGATTAATATTTTTACCCTCATATAGGCATTGTGCCTGTATAACTCATTTAGAAATACAAGGCTTACACCCAGTCCTTTTTAAACATTTTTTAAAACTGATTTGAGATGGTTGGCTTGTGAGTCAAGGGCATATAGCAATTGCATGGCTCAGAGCTTACTGTTAGGGAGTTTTCTAGATTTCAATTAGAAATAGTGGAAAGGAATTAACAGACAACAGTTCAGATTGCTTTACATAGATAGTTGGTTTTCAAAATGTCAGAAGTCCACAGAATTGATGTTACAAGCATTCCTATATAAACGTTCATTTTACTGGAGACCTGTCTACTCCTGACAGCTTCCCTGTCTTGGATTCTAAGAAGAAATTGAGCATCTTTAGAGTTACTCCAGTTGTGGTGAGACAGCCACTAGGCAAGAATTGCCTCTTTTCATCTACAGACGAAATACTGTGCAAGAAAAGGACACACTTGCAGAATAGTCAACTGATTATATCTGCCAAGACAGAGTAATCAGTCCTTAGTAATTCTGCATTATGAGGTCTGTCAGATGATCCTGGGCCAGAAGGCTAAAGATCAGATGCTCCAACGTTTTGAAATAAGAGACTGTCCAGGTGTTCAGTGGTCTATATAAATTGGCTAAGTTTTAGAAGCCATGCTGTGCTTCCCATATCTTCAGTTAATTAAGTCATTCTGGATTTCTGATGGGGTTGAAGATTTATAATCTCACAGCCAACCCAGGCTATTTACTTTGAGAGGATGGTTTTCAGATGCTATTCATTCTGAAGACAAGACAGAAGCCAGGTTCAGAACTAAGTCTTTTGTTGAGAGAAATTGCAGAGGTTCTATTTAGTTAACAAAAATGATGGACTGGGTATTAGGTCTATCTTGTACTTTAACAATTACAACATGGTAATATAGTTTGTGTTCAATTTATATCTAAGAGAAAAGAGCCTTTTAATTGGAAAGGGGAAAGTCTTGTGGATAGCCCCTGCCTCTTGTTTTGATGGTAGTTCCACTCCTGGGAGGAGCTGCAGAGGAGGAGTGAATCTTGTGAACCTTCTGTCCAATTGAATTTGTAAAATAAAGGCTAGAGCCAGTGATTGGGCAGTAGAAGGGGAAGTGGAGAAAAGGGCTTAGGGGAGGAGTCAGAAGAGGAGGAGTCGGAAGAGGAAGAGTCAGAAGTGGAAGTTGACGGGAGAGAGGCTACAGAGGCGAGGAGGAGCCAGAGGTGGAAGGACAATGGAGGAGAAGAACGTGGCCTAGAAAATCCACAAGTTGTAAGGGATCTCATAGCTGGGGAATAGAGTAGTGCAATGGTAAATCTGCCCAATCTAGGCTTGCAGTTTATAATCATAAATATTGAGTTGTGTTTTCCTTGACTGGACTTATTTGGGTCGGAGATTTACCACAACAAACTCTTTTTTTTGTTGTTTTTCTTTGTTTTTCCGAGGCAGGGTTTCTCTGAGTAGCCCTGGCTGTCTGGAACTCACTCTGTAGACCAGGCTGGCCTCAAACTCAGAAATCCGCCTGCCTCTACCTCCCAAGTGCTGGGATTAAAGGCGTGTGCCACCACTGCCCGGCTAGCTATCTGAACTCTTGATTCCCCAATAAATGGTGCTAATTGGAGAGGTCCAGTATTTCTGGAGGAAGTCATTGGAAGCAGGCTGTGGATATTCACTGTCTTCTCTGAGATCAGGGACTGCTCCATGGGACCTGAAGTCAGGAATTCCTATTCTCATTTTGAAAGCTTACAAAGGAAGGAGGCAACAAACAGCCCTAACCAGCTATCACACCCAAAAAGCATATCAACATACATAATGGTACAATAACCCTATATCCGGATGCAGTAGTGGCACGCATACTTTTGCAGAAACCAACAGTTCCCTAATTGAACTTAAGACCTGCTTAAGATAAAAAGGATACCATGCCTGGTACTAGAAATCTAACTACTCAGTCTAGTGAAGTCATGGGAGAATCTACAACCACTTGTTTACAAAACCAACATAATCCTTAACAATAAATTTATAAACTTTTGTCCTCATACCCACAGATAAGTATAATTCTCACCTCTAATCAAGGAAAATTCTCTTTACACCATACAGAGAAAGCACAACCAATCAAAATGCAGAGTCATGGAGCCTGGTCCTAATGAATGCAGCTACTAAACACTCCCATAACTGAAGCTCAGAATATTCTGGATGAGGAGGCAGAATGATTATAAGCCAGAGATTTGCTCTGAGATTGTGTCTCCTGGTAACATCAGAAACTACTGTAAGATCTCACCAACATAACCAAACTGCCTATACAAAAACTACAGGCGTCTAAGTAAATTTGGGAGCAGAATAGGTGGCCCTCCCCAGGGAAGAACACATCAATTTGTTGTCTAGAATCAAAGTCAGCCCTGAAAATACATATGCAAGTAAAATTATATTGACCCAATAGGTTATATTTGGATATATATATACACATATATATACATATATGTGTGTGTATATATATATATGAAATACATTTATGTATACCATAAAAATTGATGGAAAAAAGAGGCTATGAATTTGAAGAGTGGGGAGTGGTATTATGGAAGTGTTAGTAGGGAGGAAATGGAATGGACAAATGTCGTAGTTGAAACATTTGATAAGATACAAATAAACAAACAAACAAAAAGATCTGATTGCTCCTGCTCCCAGATGCATTTTCCCGCATTGGACAGCTACCCTTTCTTTAGATAAAAATAACTTATGCCTGTGATTTTTAATGTTTATATGTAAATGAATGCATATGTATACATATATATACATACAAACACATATATAATATATATAAATACAAACACTTTAAGGATATTTTGACCACTTCATCCTCTTTAAAAACAAGCAAATAAATGGGTTTTCAAGATCTTTAGTCAGGCCTATGTAAAAAAGAATAATATTAAATAAAAATCTAGTATCTCTTAGAGATCATTCTAAGTTAATGGCTGCCATCCTCACACCTTCATCTCTGCAGCCCTACCATGACTTGTTACAGATGTCACAAAAAGGCCACCCCCAACCAATGTTACAAGCAAAATACACACAAAAAAGAAAGGTTTGTGACTATGAAATTCCCTTATACATAATGAGAAAAACTTTTCAATGTAATTGCTTTGGAGTACCCTCATTCCTATCAGTGTCTCTCACCCATGCTCAGGGACCAAACCCAATGAACTCATTGGGTTTCCCAGGGTGAACTTTGGTGAAACTGTACCTTTGCTTGTCATTGGGACCTCATAAGGGGTAGACAGACACTGCTAATCATATTTTGTCTCGTTGCATTTACCTCACTAAGCAAAACTATTGTGGAGAGCCAGATCAACCCAAGACTTTTTCAGAAGCTCTGATGAAAGAACAAATGGAACACTAGTTCTACATCCTTGTCCAGGAGTGGACTTGGCAAGAGTGGTCTCAGACTGGAGTCAATGCCTCATAGGAGTCATGATTGTGGTCTCTGAGGACCCAACTCTTACCCTTGGGCTTGATTCTCAGTCCTTAAAAAGCTATGTCTGACATATCCCATGTCCTCTTTACCAACATTGACATAGCTCTCTGCTGACCGAGGCTATTTTCTCCCTGAAAATAGTATATAGGATGTTGTACTCATTAATAAAACAACTTGGCATAAGTCATCAGCTTATGCAAGACCTCCTGGTCCCAACTATTGCTTTTGTCTTCTTTATTTCTCATCCCTGGTCCTCCCATTCCACTCCTCACCATACAGGACCCTTATTCCTGCAGATTCAGATCATACTATGTTAATTGTGGTGTTAAACCCTTAATGTTCTTCACAAGGTTGTAACAGAGGAGATTTATTGGCCAGTTCTGAACTTAATGAAAAATGTCTTTAGTTCTTACATCAAAGTAATGCCTTACACACAGTAATCAACCACAAAAACCATCAGGCTCACTAGCACCTATGACAGAACCTGCCAAAGTTCCTCTAGACAGTTTCTCCCTTGAATAAGGAATAAGGACACAACTCCGTCCTACTGTTTTAAACTATGAATTCAGTAGGAAACATCCTAGCTGTCTCATTGCTCCATGCTAGTTGCTACTTTACTCGAATAGTACGCTCCAATGATGCAGTGTCATCACATAGCTGCCTTGTATTTTGGATCTTTGACATCTGTTAAGTTGTGCCATGGCCCATTAGATGGACATTCCTATGACACACCCTAACCGATGCTCCTTCTGTATCACCTCTTATCAGCTCAATGCAGTTTCAGAGAGATTTGTATCCCAAAATCTCTAGAAGCTGTTCAGACAACCTCTGAGAAAGAGACCATTAGGACACCCAGCTCATTCTTCTTACTGCTCTGGGCAGTGTTTTAGGACACAGATCTAAAACAGTTGGACTGAGAGTTTCCTTGCATCAGTTAATCTATGTGTCTCACCAGCTCTTGGAAAACCTTAAAGAAATTTCAGATCTGCTTAACATCCTTCAGGACCAGTTCCTTTCTCCAGCTGCTGCAGTGCTCTAGAATTTAAGAACGCTAGATCTGACGAGTGTTAAGGATGAGCTCTGTGCCCTTCTCCATGCAAGGTGCTTCTGTTGCACCTACCATTCCTGACTGGCTAAAGATGAGGTTCAAAGATGCAGGGACTAGATAAAAATTCAATGACAAGGCTCCTTCATTATATGGCATTCTAGTTCCTTCCCACTCTGGCACACACCTTGCAAGTTCCAAGTAAAGAACAGCTTAGGTCCAGGCATGATGGTCACACCTTTAACCTGGACCATACCTTCTGTTGGGGGTCTATAGAAGGACAATGGAAGAAGGAAGGCTTTCTTCTTCTCTACCTGCTTGCACTTACTTTCCAGTACATCTGTTGGAGCCCACTTCTTTATGATTCTAGCTTATAAAGAAGACCAGCTGAAACAATAAGCTTCATATAACTGAGAAACTACTAGATTTTTGGACTTCCCATTCACAGTTGCCCATTGTTGGGTTAGTTAGACTGCAGACTGTAAGTCATTACAATAATTTCCTTTAATATAGAGAGACATTCCATGAGTTCTGTGACTCTAGAGAACCCTAATATGGGAAGTATATTGGAACCTTTTATGAAGGTGGAGGAATTAGTGGTATAGAATCCCAGTCTCTTTTCTATTTGTAAGAGTCCAGTTAATGAGAAAGGAACATATACCCTGACCAAGCCACCTACCCTGGAAACCTTCCATAAAGGGAGACCTGGTGTTGAGATAGGCTGGGTAGGAAAAGTTCAGGAGCTCCTGTGGCAGAGCAGCAACAAATAGCAGGAGAACTGAAGGTTGCTGGTGGCTGAAAGAGGGTGCCAGGGAGATGTCATTAGAGTAGCCTGTCAACACCAAGGAAGAAAGGGAGACAGGAGGAGGCAGAGAAAGCGGAGGAGCTGTGGGCTATGGCTGATGAGGGGTGGGGTGTTCATGGGGTTGAAAGTAGTGGAGAAATCACCTGGTTTGGGCTTCATAGCTAGGAGGAGTTAGGTAGGTGGACAGGAAAAAAAGAGAGGCGGGGCTTAGAGCAGAGATAGAAGGCTTGGACATAGGGAATCTCTTTCCATTTCCCTGATAGTTCATAGTAATTGTAAACATGCCAAATAATATTGGAATCCAGGGTGCCATTAGAGGCAGCCATTTGGACTGGTTATCTCAGGGATATTAAGACTAGATTCTATTTCAAAAGTAAGTTTGGGGCACTGTAGATTGAGTGCCAGGTGGAGATGGTAGAGGGAAGTAACAGGTTTCTTTTAAAAACAGAAATATTATAAGAATATGTTTTCATTTTAATCCCAGGTGTGAGATATGAAGCTGTTTCAGACTGTCCACAGCAGCTATGATTTGCTTCTGAAAGACCCCCAAAGAGGGAGACCCTCACTCAAGTCTCGAGATATCACAGCCACCCAAGAACTCACAAGAGACCAATCTTGATGCAAGCAGAAAGAGGTTTATTGTCAGGACCAGCGCTCGCTGGAGCCAAGACTCTTAACCCACGCAGGGGCAGAGGAGTTCAACCTCTATCAAGAAAAGTGTAGGGTATTTAAAGAAGAAAACCACAAACCAGGGGGAACATGAGGGGGGTCTGGAAGGATGAAGCAGCACTTTGTTTCGTTTGCATGACAGGGTTCAAGGAATGGTCAGAAGTGAAACATCTTGTACATGTTTTTCTTCAGAACTTAATCTTACACAACCATCTGTTCTGTGGTCAGTCAGCTTCCTGGAACACAGGGTTCAGGGGCCAGCTGACTAGTTGGCTCCTCTTAGTCTGCTAGGGGTCATAAAAATTTTCTATGCCTTTCATTCCCCACTTCTTCTTGTGAATAATTCTAATCATGGAATTAAATTTCAGTATCGTCATAATTTTCATTTTCTTAACCCTGTAGAGCTCCATATTGTTGGCGAAGCATTAAAATCTGGATAGCATTCACTCTTTTTCTGAAAGTAACTAATTTATTTACCACACAGGGGCCTATAGTCAAAAGTAAAAGCAGAATCAAAAGGGGTCCTGTAAGGGAAGATATCAGAGTGGCCATCCACAGGGATCTACCAAACCAACTTTCAAACCATCCTTGTGCTTCTCTGTCTTTCTGTCTTTTATCTAATCTTGCTCTAAGTTTACTCACAGAGTCCCTAAATTACCCCTGAATGATCTACATAAAGGCAACACTCCTCTCTGAGAGCAGCACAGAGTCCTCCATCTTTTAAAAACTGCAAATCTAATCCCCTTCTATTTTGTAAAACCAACTCTGAAAAGGAGGACATGGACTCTTTTTTAGCTTGGATATGGATTGCTCTAGTGCCCTCAGGTCTTCATCCATAACTGATCTTAATTCATAGAAGTACTGAGGAGCTTGTACTAGGGCAGTGGTTCCTGTCCCAACACCAGCAGCCACTCCTAGACCTAGGATCACAGCCAGAGTCAGGGAGATGGGCTCTGAAAGCGTCTTGGGCGCACATCAAATTCATCCTCAAAAGTGTTGGTAGAATGATAAAAGACTCTAGGGACTAACTGTACAAGTATACAATAATCTTTGGTGTCATTAAAGACTAATGTTGACACACAAGGTGTCAACCCTGAGCTACAAGCCCACTACTTATCTATACCGGGAAACAAGTACCTGGTGTCAGAGGTCTTAGGACTCTTTCAGCAGTCTTTGTCCCGTTGAAGGAGGGGACAAGGAAGTAGTGGTTGGCCCTGGAGAGGGGCTAGGTGTAAGAGCCCCTGAGGAGACATAGGTCTCTTTAGGAGGTGGCACAGAGGCCAGGGGACCTTGTTCAGATAACACTCTGTTGGGGTCTAATGATTGAGCTGGAGGTCTCTCTATTTTTAGGCAAACAAGGAGGCAAGATCCTACCCCACCTCCATATTTATAAAAGACTATGCCCCAGGTCATACCATTTTGCCATCTAGAAAAGTCTGTCGCTTTTCCCTTCTCAGTAAATTGCATCCTTATATAGTCTAAATCAGTTGGGGAGCACGGCTAGTCTTTATATAATCCCATTACCACATGTTTGCCTGGTCCTGAGTTGATGAAGGAAAAAGTCAGCCTATCCCCAGTGGATGACGTAGTTCACCATCAGTCTCCATCATTTGAGGTGACACAGCTCCATCTTCTACAGAAGAAATCTTGGGGTCCTCCACAAAATGTATCTGTGTGTGGTCCCACACACAGTATCTCATAGGGCATTAGCTTAAATTGCCAGGGGGTGTTCTGAACTCGGAACAAGGCAAGGAGAAGGAGGGCTGTCCAATCATTCCCGCTGGTCTCCAGAGCTAATTTAGTCAAGGTCTCCTTAATGGTCCTATTCATCTTTTCTACCTGTCCTGAACTCTGGGGTCTATAAGGACAATGTAATTTCCAATTAATCCCCAGTTCAGTGGCCAGTCCCTGACTTACCTGGGCAACAAAGGCAGGTCCATTGTCAGACTCGATTACCTTGGGTAATCTGAACCTTGGGAAGATCCCTTCCAGGATCTTCTTGGCCACTACGTTGGCTGTCTCAGTTCTGGTGGGGAAGGCCTCTACCCATCCTGAAAAGGTATCTATAAAAACTAGCAGGTATTTGTTACCATACTTGGATGACTTGATTTCTGTAAAGTCTACTTCCCAGTAAGCCCCAGGCTGCTCTCCTTAAAGCCTTCTCCCTGGGGGACACTTTGAGTGACCAGCATTAGTCATGGCACAAGGTGCACAGTTCTTGACCACTGCTTCAGCCAGGTCAGATAGTCCTAAACATAAAATTCGGAAGCTTTTACCAGAGTCTTTAGGTGCTTGGCTCCTGGGTGGGTCTGGCGGTGCAGGTTCGACACATATTTTCGTCCTTCTTGTGGGAGGATCAGTTTGCCATTGTTGGACTCAACCACTCCATAGGGGGTTTCTGATTGAAATCCCAGTTTATCCATGACCTGATAGTCATCCGGGGTATATCTAAAGCTGGTATCCCGAGTTCTTAAATAGTCTTTGGAATTCTTAGCTATCAAGATCATTGTTCCCTGGGCTGCCTTTTTGGCAGTCAAGTCTGCCATTTGGTTTCCTTTTGCAATTGCATTTTGAGCTCTCTGGTGTCCAGGACAATGAATGATGGCCACCTTACAAGGCAGATGAATAGTTTCAAGTAGGCTCAATATTTCTTCTTTGTTTTTAATGTCCTTTCCTGCAGATGTCAAAAGTCCCCTCTGTCTATAAATTGCTCCATGTGCGTGGGCGGTGGCGAACGAGTACCTGCTGTCTGTGTAGACGTTGACAGCCTTCCCTTCTGCCAGTCTCAGGGCTTGTGTCAATGCGATAAGTTTTGCTTTCTGAGAAGACATTCCTTCTGGTAGACTGCTGGACCAAATTACCTGCTTTCCATCTACCACGGCTGCCCCCATCATTCGCTTACCCTCTACCATGAAGCTGCTGCCATCAGTATACCAGTTAGGGCTTCCTGGCCAAGGGTGATCTGTCAGGTCACTTCAGACACCAATTTCTTCTGCCAGGACATCAATGCAACGATGGACAGGGGAGGAGTCCTCGGACTCAGGCAGCAGTGTGGCAGGGTTTAAAACAGCTGGAGGGGCAAAGATTATTCTGTCAGTCAATAGCAGGCTCTGATAATGAGTCATGAGAGCATTGGTCATCCATCGATCAGGGGGTTGTCGAATGATGCTTTAAAGGGCATGAGGTGCCACCACAATCATTTGTTGTCCTAGAGTTAATTTGTCAACATCTTTAACCAGCAATAGCCACAGCAGCGATAGCCTTTAGGCAGGTAGGCCACCTGCGGATGATGGGGTCTAATTTCTTAGATAGGTAAGCCACTGGCCTCTTTCAAGGTCCTAAGGCTTGAGTGAGGACCCCTCTGGCGACCCCCGCCCTCTCATCTACATAGAGAGTGAAAGGCTTTGTTAGGTCTGGCAAAGCTAATTGTGGGGCTGTTAGTAGGGCTTTTTTGATCTCTTCAAAGGCTTTCTGATGGTCTGGAATCCATGTAAACATTCCTCCCCCTTTTGTCAGGGGATACAGGAGGTGCTGCCATCGTAGCAAACCCTGGAATCCAAAGTCTGTAAAAGTCAGCAGTGCTTAGGAATTCCCTCACCTGACGCAGGGTGTTTGGGACAGGGATCTGGGTTACAGTCTTCTTCCTGGCCTCTGTCAGCCACCGTTTCCCATCTCGCAGTGTATATCCCAGATAAGTAACACAGTGTTACTTATAAGTCAATAAGTAAATCAGTGTTACACAACTGGGCTTTCTTAGCGGAAACCCAGTATCCCAACTCACTCAGTTCTGTGAGTAGCCTCCTGGTCCCTTGTAGGCATTCTAGTTCTGTGGAGGTCGCCAAGAGTAGGAGCTACATACTGCAACAAGGTCACTTGAGGATTCTCAGCTCTGAAGGAAGCTAGGTCCTGATGGAAAGCTTCATAAATCCCTGAGGTCAATTGACCCACTAATCCAATATTGGGGTCCCTCCATTTGAAGGCAAAAATGGGTTGGCTGTTGGGGTGTAGCCTCAGACAGAAGAAGGCATTCTTCAAATCTAAGACAGTATACCAATTTCTTTCTGGTGGAAGCAAACTGAGAAGGTTATAAGGATTGGGAACAGTCAGGTGAATATCCTGGACCCTATTGTTGACTTCTCTCAAGTCCTGTACTGGCCTATAATCATTAGTGCCAGGCTTTTTCACTGGCAGTAAAGGGGTGTTCCAGGATGACTGGCAGGGGATCAGGACGCCCTGTTGTAACAGTCTCTGGATGTGAGGCCTAATCCTTTCTCTGGCCTCTTGGCTCATTGGGTACTGTCATACCCCAATAGGGGAGGCACTGGTCTCCAGTCCCACCACTATGGAAGGGACTCTTCCTGCCATCCCCAAGACCCCAGTCTCAGCACAGGCTTTTGGAAACTCTGTCAACCATTTGTTGAGATCTGGGACTTTCTTCTGCCTCTGAGGCTCATGGAGCCAGTACTCTTCCTCTAGTTTCAAGGCCAGTATCACGGATGTGAGGGTCCCCCACGTTACTTCTGATCCTGCCTGAGTAAACTTGACCTGAGCCTTCAATTTTGTCAATAAATCCCTTCCTAGCAAAGGCATGGGGCATACAGGAATGACTAGGAAGGAATGAGTTACTTGGCCATTTCCAAGGTCTACAGTCCGTGATGTTGTCCAAGGATACTGTTTCTGACCAGTTGCCCCTATAACCATAGTTTTTTTATTCTTCAATTTTCCCAGTGGCTGTTTTAGCACAGAATATTCTGCTCCAGTATCGATCAAAAAGTCCGTAGGAGTCCCTTCCACGCTTAAGGTTACCCTAGGCTCGGGGAGGGGAGCCAAGCCCCTCTAGTCATCATCTTCAAGGGCCAGTACCTTAGGGGTTCTTCCCTTTTTCTTGGGGCAATCTCGAGCCCAATGACCTTTTTCTTTACAATAAGCACATTGATCTTTGTCCAACTGACGTCGCTGGGATTCTCCTCTCCCATTTGGTCTGAATCCTCTGTTGCCCAGGTTCCCTGTCTGTCTAAGTCCTGTTTTTTCTTTGTCTTTCTCTCCTCCTACTGCAGCCAAATTCCTAGTCAGATTCCTTTCTTGCCTACAGTCTCACCTATCCTCTCTTCTCTCTCCTTTTTTCTCTTTCCTGTTTCTCTTCCCGTCTCACTTTTATGATACACCTTCTCTGCCTCCTTAACCAGATCCTGCAAAGAATGATCCTGCAATCCTTCTAATCATTGTAATTTCTTCCTGATATCAGGTGCTGACTGCCCTATAAAGGCCATAGCCACCGCTGCTCTCTGACCCTCAGAGATCGGGTCAAAAGGTGTATAGCACCTATAGGCTTCCATTGACCATTCAAGGAACATGGACGGTGGCTCACTGGGCCCTTGTAACACCTCTCTTACCTTGGCCAAATTGTTGGGGCATCTCGCAGCCCCTCGGAGACCCACTACTAGAGCCCAGCGGTAGACTGTCAACCTCTCCCTACCTTCAGCCATGTTGAAGTCCCAATCTGGTCAATGAAGAGGAAATCCAGCATCTATTTCATTGGGGAGTTGGGATGGCTGCCCGTTAGTTCCAGGGACATTCTTTTGAGCCTCCAACAGGATCCTTTCCCTTTCTTCTGTAGTGAAAAGGACCTGCAAAAGTTGCTGACAATCATCCCAGGTAGGCTGGTGGGAAAATATTAAAGATTCCACCAGGCCCGTCAAGCTAGCAGGATTATCGGAAAAAGAAGGGTAATTAGTCTTCCAGTTATATAGATCAGCAGAGGAAAATGGCCAATACTGTAGCAGCTGAAGAGCCGGTGGGGCCACCAGGGGCCTGAAGGTGTGCAGCGGCAGAGCCGTTGTTGAGTTCAGTCCTCCCGAACTCTGTCCTCTCTGGCTCCACCATTCGGGGATTCCTCGATCTCGGGATAGATCTGGGGAGGGACCGAGGGCTTTTTCTCAGATGATGCTTTTGGTTTCGGTTTGTGTTCCGATTCTTGAAGGGCCAGGACTTGGGAGCCTGGTTTCCCTCCCCACATCCATGGTTTAACCCACAGTGGGGGGTCTTGGACAAGGTCTTGCCACATGGTGATATAAAGCTGTTGATTAGGATGAGACCCTGGTCCTTCCTGAAAGACAATAGCTTTTACTGCAAAAATTATGGTTAGGTCAAAAGTACCTACTGGTGGCCATCCTGCATCAAATGTTGGCCACTCAGAGGTACAGAAAGTTTGCCATGGTCCTCTCCTGACTTCAACTGACAAATTATGTGCTCTAGTTCTTTCTTCAGTCCAATGTTCCAGAGTCAAACTTAAGGGAGTCGTCACAGTCTGTCCCATTGTCACAAATAACATGAAACTCAAACACAAAAAACACAAAGAAGTTAAGGAAAATCCATCTCAACCTCAAGTGCCCTTACCACTCCAGAAAAACAGATGGCCAGGAGGCATCCAAGACTCTCCACTCAAAGAGAATTACCGTGTCCTCCCTGGCCTCCAGATGGGAGTCACCCAGGCATCCCTGGGGTCCCCATTCTCCCGGGATATCTCCCAGGGCTACAGCTGGTGATCCCTCAGCATGTCTGCTGATCACTCTTGGCGTCTCCTCTCAAGATGGACACGGCTATAAAACTGAAAGTAACTTTGCAAAGACTGTTCAGACAGACAGACAGATGGACAAGCAACTCAAGACAAAATAAGAGCCCCCTACCTCCAAGTGGGTTCTTGGAGACTAGGGTGGTCAAAAATCCTGAACGAGCCCCCAAATGAAAGACCCCCCCCCAAGAGGGAGACTCTCACTCAAGTCTCGAGATATCACAGCCACCCAAGAACTCACAAGAGACCAATCTTGATGCAAGCAGAAAGAGGTTTATTGTCAGGACCAGCGCTCGCTGAAGCCGAGACTCTTAACCCACGCAGGGGCAGAGGAGTTCAACCTCGATCAAGAAAAGTGTAGGGTATTTAAAGAAGAAAACTGCAAACCAGGGGGAACATGAGGGGGGTCTGGAAGGAGGAAGCAGCACTTTGTTTCGTTTGCATGACAGGGTTCAAGGAATGGTCAGAGGTGAAACATCTTGTACATGTTTTTCTTCAGAACTTAATCTTACACAACCATCTGTTCTGTGGTCAACCAGCTTCCTGGAAAACAGGGTTCAGGGGCCAGCTGACTTAGCTAGTTGGCGCCTCTTAGTCTGCTAGGGGTCATAAAAATTTTCCATGCCTTTCACTTCATGCTCTAGCAGGGCCATGATTTTGCCAGCAGCAGATATTTTCTTTAATCATGTGACATTTGGAATTCTGGGGACTTTTCAGATATATAAATGCTAGGGCCCTGAAAGGAGTCAGTTGTTGATTGGGCTGCTGGTGGGTTGCTGTTGGTTTCTGTTGGCCATAGTTTGTTAAGCAGTTACACACAAAGAAACAAGAAGAGGAAGAAATTGGCTCTCCTGATGGCAAACTTACCCCCAAGGAACTCAATGCCCCTAATCAGCAGGAAGTAGTCTAATAATAATGTTGCCCCCTTTCCCTTTCATCATTTTCTCTCTTGACCTAGTGTTAGGGGATTGATAGGGTAGAAAAGGGGTATAGAGAAGTGGAAGAAAGAAGAACCCACAAATTAGTAAAGACAGCCACTGTAGAGACTTTCTAAAAGGCATCCCAAGGGGAAATGAGAAGGCATGAATGACACTATCCTCATAGATGAGAGAGAGATCACAATTGCATCTGTCGAGGCCATCCCCAAGATTCAAGGAGGAACAAGAGAAGACCAACTGATAAGTAGGTCATCACCACACTTGATGGCCCAAGGAGACTCAGTACCTGATACTAGGGCTTTCAAGTGAAGCCAAAGAGTGAAAAACCAGGCTCAGGAATGAGGTCTCATCCACAGGACAAGGTTGGAGAAAAGGGCCAACCTTAGCCATAAAGACTGTGCCTAGTGGTATCTCTGCAGACTCCACTCCTCACAGAGAGTGCTGTCCTTCAGATATTCTTAGAACCGGCCCCAGACCTTAGGATCATGGAGACCACTTACTCCATGATGGAGTCGACATTCAAGCTGTAAAACTCAGCACATAGACAGCACTACCTGCCAAAACTAAAAAACCTAATTCATCAAAGCCTATAGTGCTAGCAAAGTCTCTAAATGTACAAACCTTGGGTTTGGGCTTCTATAGTTTCGCTTCTGGCTCATTGATCTTTGCTAACTGGAGCATGCTGACAGAGGATATAGTTTTTGTGTTTAAAAGCTCACCCTGAGAAAGGCCCTCAGGACTATACTGGAATCTTAAACACCCAGTGTAGTCGCCAACCAGCTAATAAAGACATTCTATTGGCTTAAACCTAAGTCGGAGCATTCTGATTAAAGAACAATTCCGCTTCTGGAGTTGCCTATCTACTTTCTAATTATTTCCAAGTCATCTCTACCCGTCCCTATTGAACAGAGAGCCTTATCAGTAATGCTGCACCAAAGGAATACAGGATATCTAAAGCACAACACAGACCAAGCACACAGTGG
Organism: Rhabdomys pumilio; assembly: GCA_030674055.1. Lineage (NCBI taxonomy): Eukaryota > Metazoa > Chordata > Mammalia > Rodentia > Muridae > Rhabdomys > Rhabdomys pumilio. Next base: position 57,832,184 of record JANHMN010000015.1, read on the forward strand.
CCTTGGGAATGATAACCACAGCCCTGGGTGGTAGTGGGGTGGGGGGTGGGCGTGACACAACGGCACAAGAAGCGACAGAGGGGACTTGACTCTCTCGTTGCTCTGGCCCAGACCTTGTCAAGTCTGACCCTGCCCTTGTCCTTTCATCTAACCTTAGATTAAGAAAGCTTTAGATTGGCTGGCCCCACAACAGGTTTCATAGCCACTGGCCTTGAATTTCTAACCCTCTTGCCTCCATCTCCCTAGTGCTGGGATGTCAGGTTGTGTGTGCCATCACACCCAATTTCCCGAGAATAAATCTGGCTTTTCTTGTGTCCTTTTTGGAGATCGGGTCTCCTGCAGCCCAGGTTAACCTCTCACTACACAGCCTAAGATTAGCCAAATCATTCGTTTACCTTCAGCCAGGAGCACAAACCCAGTCATACCTGAGCCAGCCCTGGAGTGCCTCTGCGAACCCCAGGCCTAAGCAGCCGTTTCCGGACCATGCTGAAGGCGATGGGTCGCTGGTCCTGTCAATCAGGGGTCCAGGAGCCAATCGGGATCGCGCACAGTGGAGCCGTCCAATCAGCAGCGGGCAGAGGCTCGGCCGGGCGCCGCCATTTTCGGCGCTCTCCTTGGCTGCTTCGCAACGCGCGCGGTCTGCGGTGACACCCGGCACAGAGCAGTGCAGGCTGGACGAGAGCGCACCATGGTGAGTGCAGCTCGGAGACGCGGATGGGCGCGGAGGGCAGAGAAGACGCGGGCTCTGCGCAGTCGGAAGCTCGGAACTTGCCGAGAGTTTGCAAACCGACTCTGGTGCCCCTTTCCGGAACCCGCCGCCGAAACGCAATGTATTAGGGGATCATCATGTATGTGTGTGTTCAGGGGTAAAATGGAAAGGACTCCGTAGGGTCCTCACTGAGTTCATTTGCTTTTTGGGCTGGTTTTGTGTTCTTTTTGATGTTTTAAATTTACACTTATTTGTCGAAGTGGAGCCCATGAGAAAGTAATCTGAGTCCAGTCTCTCCTTCCATTTTGTGGGACCCGGAGATCGAACGCAAGTCGTAAGGCTTGGCAGCAAGCGCCTTTTAAGCTGAACCATCGCACCAGCCTCTTCTTTCCTTTCCCTTTATTACTTTTTATAAAGATGCATTTCCTGTGTGCATATTCACAAAACTGGTGGGACTATGTGTTCCTAGGATGAAAGAAAAGGAACATATATATGAGCTTTTGTCCCCAACAGAAAAGCACATCATCTTAGAAAATTTTCCCTGCAGCTACTGTAGGTTTCTCCTTTCCTTGGTACATCACAAACAGAAGGAGTGGGTGAGAGGCCCACTGTAACCCCTACTGACCACTTCTTAACTTGTGTCTGGACCCTGTAGCAGCTGTCCTACTTATGGACAGAAACAAGGACCCAGTCCCACAACAGAAGTGACACCTTGAGAGCAATCGAAGAATAAATAACACAGGGCATATTGCCAGAAAAAACACAACCCTCGCTCACCTCAAAACGAATGCAAGCATAGTTTATTGAGTGGCCATGACTGGAACCCCCAAACACCTCCTATGTTCCACTGTGGAAACAGTTACATGAGTGGTGGTGGAGGCTTTTAATCCCAGCACTCAGGAGGCAGAAGCAGGCAGAATCTGAGTTCGAGGCCAGCCTAGTCTACAGAGTGAGTTCCAGAACAGCCAGGGCTACACAGAGAAATCCCACCTTGAAAATACTTTAAAAAAAAAAAAAAAAAAAAGGAACAAAGAGCCGTTGGTTATCAAAGCTGACAGTGGGCCACAGGTTTTCAGCAAATGGGAACTGGATGCTGAATTTTCTGATGCTGTGTCTAACATTCTCAGATGTTCTGGGTTTGATGGAAGCTCATGGCTGACTAAGAATTAAGGATTTTTAATAATTTCAAAGAGCCAAAAAATAGTCCTCAATAAAATTTAAACTCCCCATAATCTTTTGAGTGGACCCATGTGGGTACATGGGAACTGAACCTAGGTCCTTTAGAAAAATAACATGCTCTTAACCACTTAGCCATCTCTCTAGCCCCTTAAGATGGTCTCACTATGTGATCCTGGAATTCTGTAGAGCAGACTGGCTTGGGACCTCAGAGATCCTCCTTCCTCTCAGGTGCCAGGGTTAATGGTGTGGTCATCTCTCTCCATGATCTTCAAGATAAGCAATCATTTTGGCTTCATAATCTTCTAACATAGGTTCCTGTGTCCCTCCCCCTCCCCTCTCTCCCTCTCCCTGTCTCTTTTCCTCTCCCTCTATCTCTCCCTCTCCCTCTATCTCTTTCCCCCTCTCTCTTCCTCTCCTCTCCCTCTTGGGAACTTTAGTTCTCTGGAGTTACCAGGAAGCTGATACCTGAGCCCTAGAAAGTTCCAGGCCTCCTTAGACCCCCAGATGCCCAGCACTGGGGCCTCTTTTCTAGCACGTGGCAACAGGCAGTATCTGGGGCTCACACTTTGTCTGCTAGGCTGAAAGCTGGTGAGCCCCAGTCACCTCGTTCCCTGATCTTAGGGTAGCTGTACGGGAAATGCTGTGTGTGGTCTCAGCCTGGGGGTGGGTTAAAGTTCTCAGAACCTTCAATAAGAAACATTTTCTTCTTTTCTTATTTTAATATTTTTTAAATCTTTTTTATGAAATCGTTGTATTTATTTGTTGTATTGTATTTATTTTTTGTACCAGTTTCCAATCCCACCAGCAATGGAGGAGTGTCCCTCTTTCTCCACATCCTCGCCAACATGTGCTGTCACCTGAGTTTTGATCTTAGCCATTCTGATCAGTGTAAGATGGAATCTCAGGGTCACTTTGTGTATATCCCTGATGACGAAGGATGTTGAATGTTTCTTTAGGTGCTTCTCGGCCATTTGGGATTCCTCTGTTGAGAGTTCTCTGTTTAGCTCTACCCCATTTTTTAACTGGGTTTTTTGTTTTTTTTTTTTATGGTCTAACTTCTTGAGTTCTCTATATATTTAGAATATTAGTCCTCTAACAGATATAAGGTTAGAGAAGATTTTTTTTCCCAGTCTGCAGGTGGCTGATTTGTCCTATTGACAGTGTCCTTTGCCTTACAGAAGCTTTTTAGATTCATGAGGTTCCATTTGACAATTGTTATTCTTAGAGTCTGAGCCATTGGCCTGATGTTCAAGAAATTTCCCCCTGTGCCAATGTGTTTGAGTCTACTTCCCACTTTCTCTTCTATTAGAGTCAGTGTATCTGGTTTTATGTGGAGGTCCTTGATCCACTTGGACTTGAGCTTTGTACAACATGATTAATGTGGGTCTATTTGCATTCTTCTACATGCACACCACCAATTAGACCAGCACCATTTGTTGAAAATGCTTTATTTTCTCCACTGTTTGGTTTTGGCTTCTTTGTCAAAGATCAGGTGACCTTAGGTATGTTGGTTTTGATTTATTTCTGGTTCTTCAATTCTATTCCATTGATCGACCTGTCTGTCTCTGTACAAGTACCATGTGGTTTTTATCACTATTGCTCAGCTTGACGTCAGAGATGGTGATTCCCCTAGAAGCCCTTTAATTGTTGAGAATTGTTTTGGCTATCCTGGGTGTTTTTGTTTTTCCATACAAAGTTGAGAATTGCCCTTTCCATGTCTGAAGAATCGTCTTGGAGGTTGATGGGCATTGCATTGAATCTGTAGATCGCTTTTGGTTAAATGGCCATTTTCACTGTGTTAATCCTACTGACTCGTGAGCATGGGAGATCTTTCCATCTTCTGAATCTCTGATTTCTTTCTTCAGGGACTTGAAGTTCTTGTCCTACAGGCATTACACTTGCTTGGTTAGCGTTACACCAAGATATTTTATATTATTTGGGTTATTGTGAAGGGTGTTGTTTCCCTAAGTTCTTTCTCGGCCTGTTTATCATATGTATAAAGGAAGCTACTGATTTGTTAGAGTTAATTTTATTTCCAGCCACTTTGCTGGAGTTGGTTATCAGTGTAGAAATTCTCTGGTAGAATTTGGGGGTCACTTATGTATACTATGATATTCTTGACGTCTTCCTTTCCAATTTGTATCCCCTTGCTCTCCTTTTGTTGTCTAATTGCTCTGGCTAGAACTTCGAGTACTGTATTGAATAGATAGGGGGAGAGTGGTGGGCATCCTTGTCTAGTCCCTGATTTTAGTAGGATTGCTTCAAGTTTCTCTCCATTTAATTTGATATTGGCTGTTGGATTGCCATGTATTCCTTTTATTATGTTTAGATATGTACAATGAATTCTTGATCTCTCTAAGACTTTAAACATGTCAAAGGCTTTTTCAGCATCTAATGAGATGATCATGTGATCTTTTTTTTTTAGCTTGTTTATATAGTGTATTGCGTTGATGGATTTTTTTTTTTTTTTTGAACCAACCCTGCATACCTGGGATGAAGCCTACTTGGTTGTGGTGAATAATGGTTTTCTGATGTGTTCTTGGATTTGGTTTGCTAGAATTTTATTTAGTATTTTTGCATCAATATTCACAAGTAAAATTAGTCTGAAGTTCTCTTTCTTTGTTGGGTCTTTATGTGGTTTAGGTATCAGAGTAATTGTGGCTTCATAGAATGATTTAGGTAGTTTCCTTTTGTGGAATCATTTGATGGGTATTAGTATTAGGTCTTCTTTGAAGGTCTGGTAGAATTCTGTACAAAAACTATCTGGTCCTGGGCTTTTTTTGGTCAGAAGGTTTTTAATGACTTCTGTTTCTTTAGTGGGACTGTTTAGATAGCTTACCTGGTCTTGATTTAACCTTGTTGCATGACATCTGTATAGAAAACCATCCATTTCAAAGAACAACCAGTTTTGTTGATTCTTTGTATTGCTTTCTTTGTTTCTAGTTTGTTAATTTCAGCCCTGAGTTTGGCTATTTCCTGCCTTCTACTCCTCTTAGATGTGTTCGCTTCTTTTTGTTCTAAGACTTTCAGGTGGGCCTTTAAGTTACTAATTTAGGATCTTTCCAATTTCTTTATGTAGGTGCTTAGTGCTATGAATTTTCCTCTTAGTACTGCTCTCATCGTGTCCCATAAGTTTGGGTATGCTGTGCCTTCATTTTCATTAAATTCTAGAAAGTCTTTTATTTTTTCTTTATTTCTTCCCTGACCCAGAGATCATTGAGTAGAGAGTTGTTCAGTTTCCGTGGGTATGTGGGCTTTCTGTTGTTTTTGTTGTAATCGAAGTCCAGCCTTAGTCCGTGGTGATCTGATAGACTGCATGGGATTATTTCAGTCTTCTTGTATCTGCCGAGGCTTGTTTTGTGTTTGATTATATGGTCAGTTTTGGGAAAGGTTCCATGAGGTGCAGGGAAGCAGGTATATTATTTTGTTTTGGGGTGAAATGTTCTGTAGATATCTGTTAAATTTATTTGGCTTCTGTTAGTTTCACTGTGCCTCTGTTTAGTTTCTGTTTCACTGATCTGTGCATTGATGAGAGTGAGGTGATGAAGTCCCCCACTATTATTGTGCGAGGTCCAATTTGTATTATGAGCTTTAGTAAAGTTTCTTTTACAAATGTGGGTGCCCTTGCATTTGGGGCATAGATGTTCAGAATTGAGACTTCATCTTGGTGAATTTTTCCTTTGAATATGAAATGTTTTTTCTTATCTCTTTTGATTCAAGGACTATTTTATTGGATATTAGAATGGCAACTCCAATAGGATAAGGGGTCCTAGGGAGGGGAAATGGGGAAAGGGAACATCTGTATTGTAAATAAATAAAATATCCAATTTAAAAAAAAAAAAAAAGAGAGAAAACCCCACTAATAGATATCGATTTTGTTATGACTTTAATTTGACAGCTTTGCAACTGCATTGTAACAGTGGTGAACTAGTTGAATTTCTATGACTCAGTGAAAAGTTATATATAAGTAAATGTATATTTTTATCAATTAAAAAAAAAGAATGGTAACTCCAGCATGTTTCTTGGGAACATTTACTTGGAAAACTTTTTTCTAGTCCTTTACTCTGAGGTAGTGTCTGTCTTTGTGGCTGAAATGTGTTTCTTGATGCAGCAAAATGATGAATCCTGTTTGCATGTCCAGTTTGCTATCCTGTGTCTCTTTATTGGGGAACTGAGTCCATTGGTGTTGAGAAATATTAAAGACCAATGATGTTAGTTCCTCTTATTTTTGTTGTTGGAAGTGATAGTGTGTGTGTATGTGTGTGTGTGTGTGTGTGTGTGTGTGTGTATGTGTATGTGTGTGATGTGTGTGTGTGATTCTCTTCTTTTTCGTTTGTTGTGAGATGATTAATTTCTTGTGTTTTCTTGGATGTAATTACCCTCCTTATGTTGGAGTTTTCTTTATAGTATCCTCTGTATGGCTGGATTAGTAGAAAGATATTGTGTAAATTTGGTTTTGTCATGGAATATCTTGGTTTCTCCATCTATGGTGATTGAGAGTTTTGCTGGGTTTAGTAGCCTGGGCAGGCATATGTCATCTCTTAGGGTCTGTATTACATCTGTCCCAAATCTTCTGGCTTTTAGCATTTCTCTTTAGAAGTCTGGTGAGGGAAAACCTGTAGAGACCATATCCAGAGGTTAGGCAAGGTTCCCAGTTGGAGGATGGGGCCACCCACTCATCTCTAAATTTTTAACCCGGAATGACTCCTATCTAAAGGAAATACAGGGACAAAGTGTGGAGCAGAGACTGAAGGAAAAGCCATCCAGAGACTTCTCCACCTGGGAATGTATCCCATGTACAGTCACCAAACATAGACACTATGGTGGATGCCAAGAAGTGCTTGCTGACAGGAGCCTGATATAGCTGTCTCCTGAGAGGCTCCAGAGTCTGACAGAGCTCGCAGCCAACCATTGCACTGAGCACGGGGTCCCCAATGGATGAGTTAGAGAAAGGACTGAAGGGGTTTGCAACCCCGTAGGAAGAACAACAATATCAACTACTCAGACCCTCCCAGAACTCCCAGGGACTAAAACACTAACCAAAGAGTGCACATAGAGAGACCAATGACTCCAGCTGCATATGTAGCAGAGGATGGATTTGTCAGGCATAAATGGGAGGAGAGGCCCTTGGTGAAAGCTTGATTTCCAAGTGTAGGGGAATGCCAGGGCAGTAAGGTGGCAGTGGGTGGGTAGAGGAACACTCTCATAGAAGCAGAGGGAAGGGGGATGGGACGGAGGGGGGGGGGAGTGTTCTGGAGGGAAGACTGAGAAAGTGGATAACACTTGAAATGTAAATATATAAAATATCCAATAAAAAAACAGAAGTCTGGTGTAATTCTGATAAGTCTGCCTTTATATGTTACTTGGCCTTTTTCCCTTACATATTTTAATATTCTTTCTTTGTTCTGTATGTTTAATAGTTTTATTATTATATGACAGGAGGAATTTCTTTTCTGGTCCAGCCTGTTTGGTGTTATGTAGACTTCTTGTATGTTTATGGCCCTCTCTTTAGCTTAGGGAAGTTTTTTTCTATGGTTTTGTTGAAGATGTTTTCTGGCCCTTTGAGCTGAGAATCTTCACCCTCTTCTGTTCCTGTTATTCTTAGGTTTGATCTTTTCATCGTGTCCTGAATTTCCTGAATGTTTTGGGTTACGAGCTTTTTGGATTTTGTATTTTCTTTGACAATTGTCTTCTATGGTATCTTCTGTGCCCGAGATTCTCTCTTCTATCTCTTGTTACAGTCCTGATCTCTTTCCTGGGTTTTCCAGCTCCAGGGTTGCCTTCATTTGTAATTTCTTTATTGTTTCTATTTCCATCTTTAAGGTATGGGACAGTTTTTTGTTCAATTCCTTCACCTGTTTGATTATATTTTCCTGTATTTCTTTAAGGGATTTGTTTCCTCTTTAAGGGCTTCCATCTGTTTGCCTGTGTTTTCCTGTATTTCTTTAAGAGAGTTACTTATATCTTCCTTAAAAGTGTCTATCATCTTCGTGAGATGAGATATTAGGTCAAAATCATGCTGTTCAAGTGTGTTGGGATGTCCAGGGCTCGCTGTGGTAGAAGAACTGGGTTCTAAAGGTGCCAAATTACAGTCTCTTGGACTTGCCTTTTGCCATCTGGTTACCTCTGGTGTTAATTGGCCTGGGTGGTTCAGACTGGAGCAGGCCTCCTGAGAGGTAGGCAGTGCTGTCTTTGATTAGGGCATCCCTGTGTCCTGTGTTCCGGTTATTGCAGACCTGGGAGACAGGTAGTCTGTGGAGGCCAGGGGAGGGAGGCAGGCTTGCCAGGGGGAGGGAGGCAGGCTTGCCAGGGGGAGGGAGGCAGGCTGGCCTGTATGCCACAGGTTCCAGTGGAGGTGCAGACCAGAATTTAAGAAACATTTTCTTGTTCAGTTTTTAGGATCCAGCTTCTGTTGGATCCCATAATTAAGCAGCAGAAGTGCTCCTACCTTCTGAGGCATCTCTCCCACTCCGTAGTTACAGCCACCCTCCTCCATCCCTCCCTCTTCTCCCCAAGAAATCCCCTCGCACTTCCATGCTGTCATTATTTTCTTGTAATTGTGTATATGTGTAATTATGTATATGTGTGTGAGTTTGTATGTCTCTGTGTGCACATGAGTTGCAGGTGCCTGCAGAGGTAAGGGTGTCAGATTCCCCTGGATCTGGCATTAGAGACAGTTTTGAGCTACTCCTTGTGAGAACTGGGATCTGTATGAGCTATAAATGCTCCTAACTGATGAGCCGGCTCTTCTCTCCAGACCCTCCTTATCTTCCTTTCTATGTGAGTGCCAGGCATGGTAGCTTAGGCCTATGGTCCCAACACTTTGGGAAGTAAAGGCAGAAAGATTAAGAATTCAAGGCCAGACTCAGCATTAGCTGCATAAGGCCCCATCTTCAAATTACACGTTGACACATGGTGGCTCATAGCTGTCTGTAACTCTGGCCTCTACAGGTACCAAGCATGTACATGAGACATAGACACATGTACAGGCAAAACACCTATTCATGTAAAATTTGTTAAAGTAAAAGGGGCACATTGAAGAAAGCAAATTTATTTCTAGTAAGCCAGGAGTGGTAGTGTGTCCCTGAGTCCCAACATTTGGGAAGCAGAGGCCAGCAGATGAAGTTCAAGGGCACCCTGGGTTACATGAACCTTGGCCCCCAAAACACAGGGGAAAGGCATGGCCTGTGAATGTGATCTCACTACTAGGAAGTAGAAGCACGAGGGTCAGGAGTCCAAGGCCACCCTTTGCTTAGGAGACGTGAGACCAGCCAGAGTTACATGGAAATTGTCTCAACAACAACTAAATGAATGAATGAGTGAGTGAATTAATGAATGAATGAATGAGTGGGGCAAGGGTGTTTTAATCCTCCTTGCTGGGCAAGGAGGGAAGGGGGGTGCAGAGGGTGAGTCTCCAAGTTCGAGGACAGAGTTCAAGGCTACACAGAGACACACCCTGTCTCAAAACAACAGCAATAAATAAGAAAATAAAGTGATGAGTAGAGGTGGTGACCTTACACTCGGAAGGAGTGTAGTAAGGGAAGCCTGCACTGAAGTAAGTCAGCTACACACATATGACTGTGCTTGTGCACGTGCACATGCTTGCATGCTGGTTCCAATAGGCCAAAGAGGACAGTGGATCCCCTGGAATTGGAGTTATTGATGGTTGTTCTTGGGGTTCAGGGATCGGTATGCAAACTATACACACACTGATCTCAGTGAAGCAAGAATAGTTTATTGAACACACACCCTGATCAATCAAGTCCACAGAAAAGGACTCCAAAGCCTAATTGTGGTACCAGTCTGTTCTTATGGAAGGCTTTTTATAGGAAAAACCAAGTTCAGAGGTTCAGAAGGCAAGAGTGGAGGCAGTACTATATTTGGCTAACTAGACAAAGTATTACCAGCTGACCCTTAAGCTGATTGGTCCTAGGTGAGGTAAGAGGGGAGTTTCAGAGCCTTGAGTTAATAGCATAAGTAGCACAACCATAGTGTCATGGCCTTTTAGAATTTTTCAGTGTAAGCTATGGATAATTACTTCTGGGAAGTGGAGTCTGAGAACCTGAATCTAATTTCTCCTTATGAGCAAAATGGAGGCTGAATACAAAATGGCCACAGTTATGTTAGAAAGAGCAGGCCTCAACAGTTGTGAGCCAACATGTAGCTGCAGACCTGAGCCCTCTGCAAGAACAGCAAGTGACCACTGAGCCAGCTCTCCAACCCCCTGAAAATATATTTTTAAAGATTTATTTATTTCATATATGTGAGTATACTGTAGCTCTCTTGAGACACACCAGAAGAGGGCCTCAGATCCTATTACAGATGGTTGTGAGCCACCATGTGGTTGCTGGGAATTGAACTCAGGACCTCTGGAAGAACAGTCAGTGCTCTTAACTGCTGAGCTATCTCTCCAGTCCTCCCCTGAAAAACTTTAATGACATTTATATGTGGGGGAATGTATGCATGATTACATGCAGTGCCCACAGAGTCTAGAAATGGTGTTGGAGCCCTTAGAGCTAAGGTTACAGGCAGTGACAAGATCTGGTGTGGGTGTGGGGAACTGACTGGGTCTTCTAGAAGAGTGCTCTCAACTGCTGAGCCATTTCTCCAGCCCCTTCTTAGTGTATGAATGTTTGCCTGCATGTATGTATGGGCATCATGTACATGCCTGGTGTCTCCCAAGGCCAAGATAGCACATCAGGTCCCTGGAATTGCACTTACAGTTAGTTGTGAGCTGCCATGTGGCTGCCAGAAACCTAGGTCCTTTGCAAGAACAGTCTGAATGCTGAGCGTCTCTCCAGCCCGTCTCCCCCGACCCCACATGGTTTCCTCCTACCTTCCTTCTTTCCTTCTTATTTTCTCTTTTAAAGACTTATCTCTATTTTCTGTGTTTGGTCTGTATTCATGGATGGACACCAGGTGCATGCCTGATTCCCACAGAGGTCAACAGAGCTGGAATTACAGGTAGTGGTGAGCCACCACATGTGTCCTGGGAACCAAACCCAGGCTACCTAAAAGAACAAGTGCTCTTAACTGCTGAGCTATCTCTCTACCCATGTACACTCTTAATTTGTTCTCTGGGGGGCTGGGGGGGGTGAGTTGGAAGGGGGTGACAGTGGCAATCAGCTTTACCTGCTGAGCCCTGTCGCCAGCCTCAGGTTCATCTGTGATAGCACCAGTTCCCTGGCTTACTCTCATGACCCTTTCTGTGGGGCTTCAGGTACCACTGGGGCCAGACAAGAGCTGCATCTTAACCTTCAGAATATGGCTCCCTGTAAAGTGGTGACACCAGCTGCTTTCCTGGGTGCATTTCCTCTATAGAAATTCCGTTTTCGTCAAGCAGGTGAGAATTTGTTATCCTTGTCAGGCCTTACAGAACACGCCAATAATCTCAGCATTCAGAAGGGTGAGATAGTGGTTTAAGGCCAGCCTGGGCTACATAGTAAGTTCTAAGACTGCTTGGATTACATAATGAAACCTTGCCTCTAAAATTAAGACAATTCTATTTCATGGTATGATGTAAGGTTTTGGTTTTATTGGTTGGCTCTTTGGTGGGAAAAATAGTAAGGAATGGAGCCAACAGGCCTCTTACAGCTTGGACTGGCCTTGAGCCTTTATCCATCCCGTTAATACTGTCTACCAATCTCAATGTTAGCATATTGTTTCTTTCTGAGGATTGGTTAATTACGGTCAGGTTATTAAATATGTGGGCCTGGAATTGCTCATAATATTCCTTTGTGGTCCCTTTAATTTCTATGAGATCATTTTCACTGGGTTGGCTTTTATCATGGATATTGGTTATTTCTAGATTGTCTTATTTTTGTGTGTGTATCTGTGTGTGTCTGTGCACATATGCCATGGGGTACATGAGGAGGTCAGAGAACATTGAGAAATCAGTTCTTATTTTCCACTGTGGGTCCCAGGAATTGAACTCAGGTCGTCAGGCTTAGCTGCACGCACTTTTACCTAATGAGCCTTCTCATCCATCTTCTCTCCTTTTTTAGTTTAACTAGTTGAATTTTATTAATTTTATCCATCTTTTCAAAGAACAGGATTTTCCTTTTCTTATTTTCTTGAATTTTATTTCTCCTGTCCGGGTTTTGCATCTGCCATGGTCTCTTTAGTTTGTAGAGTCTGAGAGTCTTTTTTAAAGATACATTTTAATCCCTCCGTGTGTGTGTGTGTGTGTGTGTGTGTGTGTGTGTGTGTGTGTGTGTGTGTGCGCGCGCGCGCGCGTGCGTTTTATACATAAGTGCGTTGCCCAGGCAGGCCAGAAAGGTGTGCTGGATACCTTGGAGGTGGAATTGTAAGAGGCTGTGATCCACCCAGTCTGAACACTGGCTTGCATCCTCTGGAAAAACAGCAAGTGCTCTCAGGAGCAGAGCCATCCCTACCCGCTGTTGTCCACCCCACAGCTGTGTTGTTGAGATAACCCTGTTCAGAAACGTGCCCGTAAGAGTTTGTTACAATTTCATGGACAGCTAACTAACTGCCTTAGCATTGTTTCATCTCGTGTGGTTTTCCTCCGACTTCTACATGCTTAGTCTGCAGTTAATTCATGTAGTCCATTCTCCTTTCAGTTAGTGTGAGAAGTACATGTATCTCCTTACATTTTTTTAAGGGAAAGGGGCCAAAGTCACATGATGCAGTCCTGAGGAATTAAGCCACGATGATTGGAAGGGTCACAACAAGATTGAGGCTGTGACAATTTTATTGAGAGCCCTCAGACATTTTATACCTTGACCTTCAAGGGAACATACAGAGAAACACAAACTGACATGAGTGTTTCACTGCCTGAGGGAGTGTGTCTCTCAGAAACTGGAAGGCACATTATACTCCAGGAACCATGGACTGGAACCACCTGAAAAATTTGTAACACGTGCCTCTTAGTGCAACTAGACCAGGCCAGCTCCATGGTTCCCTGCCTCCTCTGACCTTCACTTCAGTGTTACCAGTACACACTGTGTACATCATTGCCTTCTGTGTGCCTGTTCTCAGCTTTGACTGTCAACTTGATACAGCCTGGAGTCATCTGAGAGGGAGTCTCAATTGGGGGATTGCCCAGATCAGACTGGCATGTGGTCATGTCTGTGAGCAATTGTCTTGGTTGGTAATTGATATAGGAGGCCCCAACTCACTGTGAGCAATAACATTCCCTGAAGAAATAGTCCTGGGCTACTATATTTAAAAAGCTGGCTGAATATGAGCCTTCAAGAGAGCCAACACTGTTACTCCTTGGTTTCTGCTCCAAACTCCTGCTTCAGTCCATGTGCAGGTTTCCATCACTGATGGATTGTGCCTTGGAAGTGTAAACCAAGTAAGCCATCTTAGTTACTTTTCTATTGCTGTGAAGAGATACCGTGACCAAGGCAACTTACAGAGGTTAATTGGGAGCGTGTTTATGGTTTCAGAGAGTGAGTCCATGGCCATGGTTTCAGGGAACATGGCAGGCAGGCAGGCAGGCAGGCAGGCAGGCAGGCATGACACTGGAGTAGTAGCTGAGAGCTTACATTTATCCACAGCATGAAGCAGAGCACACTGGGACTGGCACAGGCTTTCCAAGTGATGGCCATGGATGACTCCCCTGAAACTATAAGCAAGTCCCCAAGTGAATGCTCTCCTAGTGACACACCTCCCCCATTTTCATTCAAACCACTGCACATTCTTTCCTCACCCAAGTTGCTTTTGGTCAGAGTTATCACAGCAACAGAAATCAAACTAGAACACTTATTTGTTGCTTAAAATCACAGTTGCAGTATGGGAGAAAGTGTAGACAGTACGTCTGATTACCTAGTCCTGTAACTGATTGAAGTCAGCATTATCCTCTAAGCCTGATTTCAATGGAGAAGAAATACCACTTGCTGCCAGTCTGTAATAATGTATGGGATGTTTCAGGCCTTGGTGACCTTTGAGGACGTGGCTGTGTGCTTCACCCAAGAAGAGTGGGCTTTGCTGGATCCTTCCCAGAAGATTCTCTATGAAGATGTGATGCTGGAGACCTATAGGAATCTGACTTCTGTAGGTGAGCCTGATACCCTGGCTTTGCTCACTATTGCTAAGTGCTAATTTGGAATGAAGATGGGTGCACCATGGTCAGTCAGGGCTGGCCTCTAAACATCTAATGCTTGCACTAAACATCTAATGATCTTGTTATACTTTTTTTTGTTTGTTTGTTCATTGAATTTTTTTAATTCTGTATCTGTATTTTAGGCATAAACTGGGAATGCTGGGATTTGGAAGCTTATTTCAGAAGTCTAGAGAGAAATCTGAGGTAATGAATACCCAAAAAGAGGTAGCTATGTCCCTCAAGAGAATCATTGATGTCAGGAAAATATTAAAAAACAGCATAAATTCAGACTATTGATTCCTCTCTCTCTCTCTCTCTCTTTCTCTCTCTCTTTCTCTCTTTCTCTCTTTCTCTCTCTCTCTCTCTCAGCTCTGAAAATGAATGCTTATATGTGCTGTGGATATTTGAGGTCTGCAGAATACTTTATGTAGGAACAACATTCCAGCTGGGGACAAGATACCATGCAAACCTGGCAACCTAATTTTGATCCCTGAAGCCTTTAAGTATAAAAGATTTCTTAAGATAATTCAGATAAATACTGCTTCAATGCTAGCCATGGTACCTAGAGATAGCTCATTGGTACTTGCTGCTTTTAAAGAGAACCCTAGCACCCACATCAAGCAGCTCACAATGGCCTTCAGTTTCAAGGTTCGCAGCGCCCTCTTGTGGCCTTTGTTGCATGTGTACTCACATGCACAGACACACATACACTGACTTACTTTTTAGTTACTGTAAAGAGACACATTCTTTGCCAAAATATCATAAAATGGTCTCTGGCTTAGTCTCTGTTTTGTCTGAAACCTCTTGAGATGGGTGTCCACAGTCTACTTTTTCTCAGCTGTCTTCCAACCTCCTACTAGGATGGTCATAAGCCCCACTTACAGCATTCAACCACTTTCTGAATCCAGAGTCCCAAAAAGCAGCAGTAAGACTTGTCACAGCAATGCCTGTCCCTGGTACCAACTGCTGCCTTAGTTATATTTTATGACTGTGAAGACACCATAATCAAAGCAACTGATTTAAAAAACAAAAAAAAAAAAGAAGATCTACTTGGGGCCTGCTTCAGTTTTACAGGGTGAGTCCATGACCTCACTGTGGGGAGCTTGGCAGCTGTCAGATAGGCATGGTGCAGAAAGCAGAAGCTGAAAGCTTACGTCTGATCCACAGGTATATAGTGGAGAGAGGGAGACTGGGTCTGGCACTGCCTTCGAAACTTCAAAGCACCCACCCCACCCGAAGTAACCAACAAAGCCACACCTAATCCTTCCTAAACAGTGCATCAACTAGTGACCAATCATTCAGCTGTGTGAGCCTCTGGAGCCCATTCTCACTCAAACTACCACATACACATCATTAAAAGAAAACAAAATCTTATAAAGTAATCATAGCAGCTGTGGTCTAGCTGTCTTTCAGACCCTTAAATCCACTTAAGTTAAAACTTCTCCTCAGTAGCATGCCCTACTTGGCTCGACCCAGGAACCCTGGCTGGGCTACGGGGAAGTGAAGAAAGGATAAGCGTGCAAAGGAAAGCTGGAGGTGGGCGGGCAGAGTGCACGCGGATGGAGTGGCACCAACTCTGCAACGACCGGAACCAGAGCACTTCTGCTGTGTCCACTACAGAGCTAGTCTCTGGAGGCAGCCGTCCAGGCTGCCATGGCTAGTCTTTACACACACACTGGTCAGTCATTCGTAAACACTTGGACTCACTTGTATAGACAGTCACCATCCGCATTCAGACAGAGCAAGGCTCGGCTATTCTCATTAGTCAGACATGGACATGCCCATGTCAACATACATTCACTAAGGATCCCCTCCTTACATATTCACTCCGGGCTTCCTCGTCTACCCTCCCTTTAGAGAAGAAAAGCCTACATTGCCTTATGAATGGTCTCAGTGTAAATCTAATATCTACTCACAAATATAACATCATTAATAAGCAAACTCTTAAGGTTCTATTTCTCAATTTTTACAGAGTCCAGGTGGTAAAGACAGTCTGTGAACTTACAAACAATGGCCCACGTGGAGAAACAGCTGCCCAGCCAAAGCTGCCTGAATGTCACACCGTCAGTCAGTCATCCCTGAAGAGATACACTGCATCCAACTCTAAATACAGACCTTGTGACTATCAGAAATATGTAAAGAAATACTATGAATGTAAAATATGTGATAAAGCCTTTACGTGCCTTGGTTCTCTTAAAATACATAAAAAGACCCACGCTGGAGAGAAACCATATAAATGTAAGTATTGTGAGAAAGGCTTCAGTTACCACTACTGTATGGAAAGGCACATGCTAACTCACAGTGCAGACAGGCATAAGTGCAAGCTATGCAGAGAAGCATTCCCGACTGCTGTTGCCCTTAGGGAGCATAAAACAATTCACTCCGGAGAGATACCTGAATGTAAGCAGTGTGGAAGAATGTTCTGGACTTCCAGTTCCCTAGACATGCATAAAAGGCTTCATACATCAGAAAAACTTTACGAATGTAAACACTGCGGGAAAGCCTTCATGAGGTACTGTTCTTTTCAACTGCATAAAAGGACTCACACCGGGGAGAAACCTTATGAGTGTAAGCAGTGTGGGAAAACCTTCCGACATTCCAGCCATGTCCAAGCACATAAGAGAATTCACACCGGAGAGAAACCTTATGAATGTATAGAGTGCGGGAAGACATTCACTTCTGGCCACTGTGCAAGAAGACACTTAGGGACGCACAGTGGAGCCTGGCCTTACAAATGTGAGGTGTGTGGGAAAGCTTATCCCTATGTCTATTCCCTTCGAAACCACATAAAAAGCCACAACGAAGAAAAACTTTACGAATGTAAAGAATGTGGGAAAACATTTAAATACATTTCTTCCTTACGCAACCATGAGACCACTCACACTGGAGAGAAGCCTTATGAATGTAAAGAATGTGGGAAAGCCTTTAGTTGTTCCAGTTACATTCAGAATCACATGAGAACACACAGAAGGCAGTCCTATGAGTGTAAGGAGTGTGGTAAGGTGTTCTCGTATTCCAAAAGTCTTCGGAGACACATGACGACACACAGTTAGTTGGAGAGGGATAGTTTTAAGTATAACTTAAATACATGTATAGCTTAAATACATGTATAGAAGAGCTCCACACATTCCAGCGCCTCACCCAAAAAAAAAAAATGACAGTGGAAAGCGAGCCTGTGAATGCAGCATGTGTGCCGAGGTCTCAGTACATGCCACAGTTTGATGTGCCTCGGGAAGTAATATGTGTGCAAACCCCCACAGACCCAGGCTCTAAACAGAGGAAGTAGCTGGGCTTTTCCCAAGGTAACAGATGTTTTCAAACCCATGAAGTGAGTCCCCGAATCTCATGAACCTAAGAAGTAGAAAGCCTGCTGATGCTCGTGCTGCCTAGAAACCACCATGGGAAACATGACTGTCCTGTGGTTTCTCTCAGTTGCTCACTGCTAAATGTGTCAGGATGTTGTAGATTTCTGATTCTTAGTCATAATCCTGTTGGTATTTTTGGGTTTAACTTTGTTCATTCTACAATTTCAAATGTGTACACTGTCTTGATTATATCTACCCCAAGTCACCCCCGACACCTCAACGTGTCTCCCTTCTTCCACCTTCGTATTCGTATCCGTTCCCTACCCCGTCTCCTCTTCTTTTTCTGTAACTCATTATCCGGTGCGTGTAGCCAAAGCTTCCGTGTGTTGAGGAATGAAACAGCTGTACCCTGTCTAGGGGACAGCACACTCCCAATCCTCAGATCCTACATTTTTCAACTCCTTTGTGGGTTTTAAGCAATCATTTCTGGATAGTTTTAGTATCTATTTATTGGGAGCAGAGTGAGTCATGCTGAAATACCCATGTTCATCTGAACCTACCAGGTTCCAGTTTCAGTCTCCAGTCTAAGTGGGACCATAGCTGTCACCAAGATTCCCAGGCTGTGTATGTATTCAATGGAAATATTTTTTCCTTGTCAACAAAATTTTATTTATTGTGTCTTAACAAAGTTAGATCCTATAAGTAAATTGAAATGTATTTCAAGGGCTGGCAAGATGGCTTGGTAGATTAAGGTGCCTGCTGCCTACCCTGATGACTTGAGTTCAAGTCCTAGAAAAGGTGAAAAAGACCGACTCCTTTAAGTTGCCTTCTGACCTCCACACATGCCATGGCACGTGTGTATACAATAAGTGTAAAATAAAAATATAGTTCAAATATGCATACATTCAATCATAATTTTAAGTACTTTTATAGTTAATGAACCAATAAAAAATGACTTTGAAAATTGTCCAGTTTGTAGAGACTCTTCTGTATTGTATGGAAACATCACCTGTCCAAAAAAAAAAAAAAAGCTATTGGCCTATTAGCTTAGGCAAAAATAAATAGGTGGGAGTTCTGGCATGGAGAATAGATTCTGGGACAGAGTCAGGTGCAGGAGGAGATAGTGGACACAGTCACATGAACTGAGGAGGGAGAGCTAGCCATGTGGCAGGACTTAGAATGAAATAAACAGGTTAATTAAGCTATAGCTAGTTGGGAACAACCCAAACTTACAGCCTAGGCAAGCACTCACCAAGGTCATTGTGGGAACCTGGGCATGGCTGGGAAAGCCTGAAGATGCACTAGATTTTGTCACTGACTGGTTATGGCTGTACTTTATCATTTTAATATATTCCACGTTTGTTTTCTAATATAAATTATACTTTTTCAGCACAAACTTCATTCATTCATACTAAAATAGTAATGTTCTGTATGCCTGGTGTGTTTGTTATAATGGGGAAGGGTGTGTGTATGTGCCAGAAGAGAGCGTAGGATCCCCTCGAGCTGAACTTACAGGTGGCTGTATGCCGCCTGATGTGGGTGCTGGAAACCAAAGATGGGTACATTGTAAGAGCTAGTGCTGGGCCCTCCCTCCAGCCCCGTTGGCATCCATGTCTGGGGAATGCTTTCACTTAGCTATAATGGTGCCTCTGATGCGTATCCCTGGCTCCAACACTACCACTGTGTGGAGCTATGTTTGCTATGGATGTTGCTTTGAGAATTGACTTTCCCTGGGGAGTCATTCAACAGTTTAGTGACCTTGGCTTTAGTTTCCCCAGAACTCCCTCCCTCCCATCCTCACTTGGAAGCAGCCTTTTGTGCTACCCCCCAATACTCCCCAATAAATCTCAAGGTCTATTTTATGGTATGATTTTTGCAGGAAGTGTGGGAATAAAAGCTGAGTCATGTTGGGCATCTGCCAGTCCCTGCATCACTGGGACACCCAGAGAGACAGGGTCAATGGGTAGAAGAGAGGACTTGCTGGGAGGCATCCTTTCTGGATTGGTTTGAATAGATAGGGCCGCCATAGATTCATGTGTTTGAATATTTGCCCCATAGGCAGTGACACTATTAGGAGGTGCAGCCTTGTTCTTCAGCTGAATGAAGTCCTCCAGCACCATTGTTCAAACAGTAAAACATAAGCAGCATATTTTTGAACCTTCCAGAATAGCCCAAGGTTCTTTGTCCCCACTTCCTGACCTGGGCTATGACCTTCTCCTGCACCAGGAGATAAAGTCTCTAAGATACCCCACCCACTTTTCAGATGAGGAAAAAAGTTCCAGAGAAGGAGAAAAAAATGCCCTCCCTTAGGACAAGAACCCGAGTAGGAGACAGCTTTATTCCGGAGCCAGCAGGATGGCTACCTGTTAAAGGTTCCTGCTGCCCAGAGAGCTCAGTATCTGAACTCATAATGAGAGACAAGAACAGGATACAGCAAGTTGTCCTCTAACCTCCACACATGCATCATGGAGGCCATGTGAGCATGCGTGCACGCGCACACACAGTTAATTTAAGAAAAATTATAAACAAGAGAAAATATGTTCATCTGCAATGGAGTGCTGAATATCCAGACACCTTTAGGGTAACACTCCAGTGGTCAGCGTTGGAATCACACTGAGTGGATTCCCTGAAGCTGTGGAGAGATGGACAGACTGGTTCCTGTCATTGCATCATCATTGCTCAGCAGAACCAGAAAGATTTCATTCTTCCGACATGTCTGTTTCTCTGGTGGCAGGGTGACGTACACTTTAAATGTTTCCTTTATTTCTGATCATTTCCGACATGTACACAATGAAATGATGGACTTGACCCCCATCTCCCATTCCCTCCCTTCCACTCTCCCCGTATTCCTGGAACCCCTCCCCTTCCCAACGTTCTCTCTTTCCTTTTTATCAATAGCCCACCAAGTTCAGTTAGTGCTCCCTGCATGTGCTGACATGCACTGGATCATGGGAACAGCTACTGTGCATTCATAGTCACAATGGCCATGGCCTGTCTAAAAGGCAGCATTCCACAGCTCTCTTCTCCACCCTCTGGCCCTTTCATTCTTTCTGTATCACTTTCTGAAATGTGCCCTGAGCCCTGGAAGTGGGAGGCTTACTCCAGATGTCCTGTTTAGGGACAGCGCTCAGTCTTAGGACCGGTTGCCCATCTATTTATTGACTGACTACTTGCTGCGAAAAAGTGGCTTCTAGGTCCAAGACTGAGAGCAGCCCAGACAGCATGGGCTGAGCAGCAAGCCACACGGCAGCCATCATGGCTGGAGGGGCAGGTGCAGAGACATGGACATCGTTGTAGATCTGGCTACAACTAGAAACAGAACAAAAATGAAGGAAGCAGGCAGGCCCCTGTCTCATGGCGCTTGTGTCTTGATTAGAGGAGGCCAACTAGGAAATAAACATCAGCTGAACACCAACATGCAATGAGCAAAATGGATTTTAGTGACTGGGGCTAGGGCTCATTTGGTAGAGTGCTTGTAGCTCAGTTGGTAGAGTGCTCACCTAGCATATAGAAAGCCCTAGGGTCAATCTCCAGTACTGCGTGGTGAACCATACTTGTCACCCCAGCCATAAGGAGGTAGAGACAGCGGTATTGGGACTTCAAGATCATCCTAGGCTATAAGATTGGGCTAGCCTAGGATATATGAGACTGCCTTTAAAGAGCTGAGGGTACAAAATGCCATGAACTGGAAACAGCAAATGGAAAGATCCTGAGGCAAGATGAGAATGAGTCTGTTGGAAGGCAAGAAAGAGGCAGGTCTGGGGAGAGAGCATCGAGATGCACCCAAGACTCTCGGGAAACAAGCCGGGCTTGCTCAGACACACCTGTCATCCCAGCTACATCCATCCCTGGACAGGAAAAACTAACAGACCCCTAGGGCTCAGTTAATATGGAACTTGGGGCTACAACTTACGTCCCAAGAAGCCAAGCTCAGCCACCTGTCCTCAGTAAGCCAATCAGAAAAGTTAAATCAACTGTAAAAACAGAACGGAGATGTGGTCAATGTGGCTGCATTGGAAAGAGGAGCAAAGAGATCCAGCGACTTCCCCAAGTCCATTCTGGAGTGGAGTAGACAGGGGACAGATAAGTGTGCACTTAAGCAGTCCCAGGCAAGGTGAGGTCCCACCCATCATTGCCCTACATTCACCTTTGGAAGGTTAAAATCTTTCTGGGAGGAGAGAAGAGCACTCCTCTGGCTGTCCCAGGCTGGCCTTCCTCCATCATGAGAAAATTCCAATTTCTTGGGGTCCATTTTAATAGTTGTAATCAGAAAGTCTAGAATATATTCATTTCTGCCAAGCTGATTACACACTGGCCAGGAAACCTGTCATACTGCTAGGGTCCAGGTTCAGTGAGAAAATTTCTCTTAGCAAACAAGGTTGTTAGAGTGCTGGAGAAGTAGCTGGATGGTTAAGAGCACTTACTACTCTTCCAGACAACCTGAGTTTGGCTCCCAGCACTCATTGCAGTTCACAGCCATCTGTAACTCCAGCCCAAGGCAGTCTGGTGCCTACACACACACACACACACACACACACACATGCAAACACACATACACACACAGGTACACACACACATGCAAACATACACACACACACATGCACACACATGCACACACATAAACACGGGAGGAAAAAGGAAGAAGGAAGGGGAGAGAAAGGAGAAGGAGGTACCCACCACCACCAGCAGCAGCAGCAGCAAAACTAGGACAGCCATATGGAAAGAGGAAGGGGACAGGCTAAAGGCAGGTGAGAAGGTCAGCCAGGGCTAAGCAGTACAGAGCCCCTGGAAAGTGGGGCACTGAGAAGGAAAAGAAAGAAGTCAACAACTCAGCTGAGGTTTCTGTCACTCTTGCCATCTTGCTCCTACAGATACATCTACCACTCTCAGAGAAAAACTGCTGCCTGGGACCAGTGGGATGACTCACTGGTCAGAAGTGATTGCAGCATACTGTTCAAGTCGGAGGACCTGCATTCAGATCTCCAGTCCCAGTGAAAGGAAAGAATTGACTCCTGAAAGTTACCCTTTAATTATCACATTCAGTATGTGGCACATGGACACCATATACACACACACACACACACACACGTGCAAACACACCATACACTTACACACTAATGATGATGATGATGATGATGATGATGATGATGATGATGATGATGATGATGATGATGATGATGATGATGATGATAACAACAGCAGCAGCAACTTGGCAGAAAGGCCCTATTGCTGAAATTAACACCTATGTAACTCATTGAAAATGAAGTTAACCTGGTGCCTGCCTAGAGTCTTCACCCCTAGTGGCTGAAGTTCTTGGTACCAGAAGGTACTCTGCAGGCTACCAAGGGAGAAACACACACCAAGTCAGATGCAAACCCTTTGATCTACAATGGTATCCTGCCTGCAAGATAGTTTAGAGAAATGGTGGCAAAAAGTTTGGAGGAATAACCAACCAGTATCCGATTTGATTTAAGGCCCACCCCGTAAGACTGAACCCATCCCAACATTGCTTGAGTGACCAACAGCCAGACAGCCCAGGCACCTAGGGTAAAGGAATGTAGTAATAAAATGACCCTAATGACATTCTGAGAGACATTCCCCGCAGCAGATGGGAAAGTACAAAGACCCACAGCCAGACATATGGAGGTTCCTTGGAACACCTGGGCTCCGACCCCTTGGGGTACTCAGCTCTAAACAGGGTGTTTCCAACAAATCCCTCCCCTCAGAGCTCAGGGGACCCTGCCGAAGAGGAGACAGAAAGAGTATAAGAACCAGAGGGGATGGAGGACAGCAAGGAAATCAGGCCCTCTAACTAAGTACAGCAGGACTGACAGACATATGGACTCACAGAGACTGGGGCAGCATGCACAGCCTGCAGGGCTCTGCATCAGATGGAGTCCGAGAGCTGAGAGGAGAAGTGGACTCATGCCCCGTCGCTAACCCAGAAGCTGTTCTCCAGTTGATAGTCACTTGCAAATGGAAACTTAGTTTTCTCCAAGGGCGTCTCACTGGGGAAACAAACACTCTGAAGGACAGGCTGCGGGCCCAGCAGTAGACGGCTAGCAGAAAGCAAACTCAATGGCATCTTCTGAGGTTCCTTGTCTCATGAGGTCATGTCAGGGCTTTTTAAAATTGTATTTTATTGGTTTATTTTTTTTACCCTATAGGTTTTGCATATATAGTATGGCTTCTGGTTTTGGGTTTTTACAGGATTCCTAAATGTGCAAACGAGTGCATCTCTGAGTCTGTATCTGTTTCTTATGCTTTTTCCTGGACTCTTTTCCTTCTGTCTGTTTGTTTTGTCCTATTCCAAGGCACTGGTTTGTCTTATGTTCTTATATTTTATTTTATCATTACCCCTTAGAAGCCTATTTGTTTTCTAATGAGAGATAGAAGTGGGGTAGATCTGGGTGGGAGAGGAGGTAGGGAGAAGCCGGTAGGAGCTGGGGTAGGAGAAACTGTAATCAGGATGTATTGTATGAGAAAAATAGATTTTCTGTAGAAGAAAATGCCTGCAGTAGGATGTTTGGAGATGTAAGGTAACTATTATTTGGGGAATGACTCATAAATATTATTACTTTAATATACTATCTTATTTTTGTGAAATTTTAGTAACAGGGCTTTTTGTTTTTCTAGTCCTGTATGACATATGCTAATATATAATACCTTATTATGTATTTATAACACATAAATGTAACTGCAATTCTTTGGAGGCTTTCTCTGCCTGTTTTAGGTGCCAGATAACTGACACAGAGACCTGTTTGTTTTGTTTTCCTCATTCACTTGACATCTCACTCACTGCCCACCTCCCGGTCAGCCCCTCCCACTAAGTACATATCCCCTCCCCTTCTCCTCTGAGAGGGCGGGGCCCCTGGGGATCCCCCCACTCTGGCACACCAAGTGTCTGCGAGGCTAGGTGCTTCCTCTCCCACTGAGGCCAAACAAGGCAGCCCAGTTAGAAAAACATTCCACATGCAGGGAACAGCTTTTGGGATACTCCCCGTACCCCCATTCCAGTTCTTCAGGAACCGTGTGAAGACCAAACTGCACATCTGTTACATATGTGTGGGGGCGCTTAGGGCCAACCCGTGTATGTTCTTTGGTTGGTGGTTCAGTCTCTGAGAGCCCCAAGGGTCCAGGTTAGTTGACTCTGTTGGTCTTCCTGTGGAGATCCTAATGCCTTAGGGCCTCAATCCTTCCTCCTGCTCTTCCATAAGAGTCCCCACGCTCCATTTACGGTTTGGCTGTGGTATTTGTATTAACAAGCTGCAGACCTAAGCTGGGCAGGGTCTGAGCTACTGTGACCCGCTAAGCTATTTATGTCCCGGCCACAGGCCCTATGTTACTTGCAGTTTGAGTCTCGCCCTGGCTTCCTGTGCTCCATGTGTATCCTCATGGTAAATGCCTTGGCAACCTGTTCATCACGACTCCTCCTGGACTCTCTGCCTCATGGCCACCTCTCCCTTCTCCCTCGTGGTCCTACTCTGCCTCCTCCTCTCTGGTCTCTCTGGGACCTCCCCACACACACTAGAATCAGAAGTCTCTCCCTATTCTCTTCTGACCAGCTAATTGGGTGACCAGCTCTCTATTGACCAATCAGAAGGTGGTGGAAAAGAATGTTTGTAAAACACTGAGACAGGTGATGCTTCATAAAATGACGATACCAAAGTCCGGATGGTAGTCAACTCTTTGCAGCTATAGACTTCACCATTTGAATACTACAAAGACAACATTTACCCAGTGCACAAAAGATTATCCCTCATAAATATATGAGAATGCATGTAAAAAATCTTTTATATTACAGAATACCAAGGAATTAAATGGCTATCCCCAAAATGAAATAAAATGAACAATAACCATATAAAAACACTAATAGCAATAAATTCATTTACAAACTGTGTCCTATATGCAGAACCACCAAGGTAGAGCTGAGTCAGCAAGCACAAATACTAGACAGCCTGCCTTTGAGGTTATTTTTTAAGTGCGAAGAGTCAGGTCTGTGATGCCCAGCTAGGCTTCCCAAGGGAGGAGGTAACAACAGCTCCGTTTGTTGAGCGCTTATGTGTCAGGCACAGCTCCAAGTGCTCACTCATCAGGATTGTGTTCTATTACTCCCTGTTATGTGATGAGGAACCTGAAGAACAGAGAGGGGGAGTAACCTGCCCCGGTCACACTAGAGAAGAGGTTGAACTCTTATTAAAAGCAAAGTTGCAAAAAATGTGTGCCTACGTTCCTTCTTTGCCTGCCTGCACTTACTTGCCAGCACATCTGTTGGCGTGTACTTCGTCATGATTCCAGCTTATACAGAAGACCCACTGAAACATCTGGCCTCATGGGACTGAGCAACTGCTAGCCTCTTGGACTTCCCATTCACAGCTGCCCATTGTTGGGTTAGTTGAACTGTAGTTCCAGGGAAAGGTTGAACCCCCAAAACAAAGCAGGAGCCGATCTGATGCAACTCAAAGCAAGGTCTTTATTCTATTCGAGCTAGCTCGGGTCCCTCCAACGCACTGCTGTCATGCAGGACAGTTTTTGTGGTGGGAGAGCCTTGAATATCTATGGAGGCAAGGCTTTATAGGAAGCGGGGAGGGTGAGTGTGCAAGCATCTGATTGGAAAGCTACTGCGTTCTTTGACATAACTGGCTGGTGTTGGAAATTATCATGAACCTAATTTCTGCTCTCCTCTGCATTGGTGGCCATTAGGCAGGGGTGGGATTGTAAGCTGGGGTGTAGGTTTGTTGGGGGAATAACCTGGGGATGATGGTCTTGTTGAGGGTGTAACCTAGAGACACTGGTCTTGTTGGGGATTAGCCTAGAGACTGGAGCAGGGCTTGTGTTTTGTTGGTGGCAACTTGGAAACTAATGCTAGGTACCAGCCTGTTAGTTTACCTGAGTTCAAACTTAGGTCAGGTTCTCTAAAATGGAGTCTGAACTTAAAAGATTTGGCCTCTCAAGACTACAGACTGAAAGTCATTCCAACAAATCCCCTTAATACATAAAGACGTTCCATAAATTCTGTGACTCTAGAGAACCCTGACTATTACACATGCCCGGCTGCCATGTCACACCCTCAGAAGGTAAGAAACTGTGGTGATTTGGACGAATGTGTTCCTGTGCTTGGTCCCACATTGGTGGAAATATTTGGGAAGGGTTAGGTAGCCTGGCTATGGTGGCCATTCTTGGTTTTCAATTTGACTACATCTGTAAGTAACTAAAACCCAAGCTGTTTGGCACTCCTCTGAGGGAGTTTTCTTGAGTAGACCATTTGAGGTGCGAAGAACCACCTCTAATCTGGGTCACACTTTTTTTTTTTTTTAATTCAACCCAGAACCAAAACCCGGTAGCGGCGCCAACTACAGTTAGGATTAGGACGAATCATTCCATTTCAGTTAATTTATCCACATAAGCTCTCACAGGAGTACCTTGCCTCCTGGGTGGCAATATTAATCTTCATGTCCCTTAAATCCCTCTACCGCTCAAACACCTTCCATGGCTCCCTGTGGCTCACATGAGGCGTGTAACCCGGATGTTTGGTGAGGCTCAGACAAGGTGACAAGAGACTTTTATTCCTGGAAATGCGCAGGCGGGTGGGTGGACGGGGCGGTCCCAGGCCAGCTGTGCGGTCATTGCGCGCCTGCGCTGAGCGGCTCCACCTGCAGCCACAGCCCGCCCTCTGCGCGCAGGATCAGCTCTGGCTTCCTGCGGGGCTCCTTGTCATCCGGCAGAACACGGAAGCGCAGCAGAGTCAGCGCCAACGCCACTTTCATCTCGCTCATGGCGAAATTCTGTCCTATGCAGTTCCTGCAGAAAGGCGGGATGGGGACTCTGACTGTGCCCTAGACTCTACCCGGGACCAACAGCACTAGAATCTGGTCCGAGGCTGAGGCATCTGGGACCACACATGGGCGTAGACATCCTCAGAGCCTAGGCCAGATCAATAACAGAACAGGCCAGGGCGGGATTCTGAGCACAGAGGACTCTCCACTTTCTCCTCCTTGGTTCCCCAAACCTTTGCACAGTTTTGTGCAGGGAGGCAGAAAGGAGACTTTAACCTCCAAATACCCCAACTCCCCCTGTCCTCAGCCCAACCCCGCCCCCCTCAGTCCTGGCCTCACCTGGGCCCAGCCGAGAAGGGAATAAAAGCCAGGGGTGACCTGCCCTTGACTTTGTCTGCATCAAAGCGGAAGGGGTCATAGACCTGCAGGAGACATGGAGCCACGGAGGGTGAGGACCAATTGCCAGTGTAGCCAGGAGCAAAGTCCTCGGTGTGCAGTAGGTCAGAGTTGATTTATCTACTTCCTGGGATGCAGTGAGGAATAGTTGGGAACCCCGGATTCCATCCCAGCACAAGCATAAAACTGATGGCTGCAAACCTGTCATCCCAGCAGGAGGCAGGAGGATCAAGAGCTCAGGGTCAAATCCTGTATAAGGACTTCCACTTCCAGGCTAGCCTGGGATTCCTGACACCCTGCTTTATAAAACCCATGACTGGGGCTAGGGAGATAGCTGAGTTGAAAGAGCAAACCTAGCAGGCACAAAGCCCTGGATCCCATCCCTAGCGCCACATAAACGAGGCGTGGTTCTGCATACCTGTCATCCTAACACTGAGGGGGTGGAAGCAGGAGGATCAGAAGTTTATGGTTATCCTGGGATACAGGTTAAGTTGAAGCCAGCCTGAGCTACATGAGACCTTATCCAACAAACAAACAAAAAGACTGTCCTCTTGATAACCCCAGCCCATAACATAGAATTAAGAGTGACAGCACCTCTGGGTCTGGCCACACAGCTGGATTGTGATGTGTCCCGAAAATACTTATTCGGCAGATGACACCTGTGGGGGAAATGAAGCAATGAAGACAAACTGCTGCGACCTGGACCCACTGTCTGCCCAGATCGCTCCTCCCTGGTGCTGCAGGCACCTTTAGGGATGACCCGGCCATCTGGGAGCATAATGTCCTGAGTACAGCAGCGGGAGATTGCAGTGACAGGAGGATGCAACCGGAGGCTCTCCTTAATGCACTTGGTGAGGAATGGCAGCTGGGCCAGGTCGTCCCTAAGGAGAAAAAAAAAAAAACAACTAATAGTTAACCAAACCAAAAATGACAGAACCTCAGAGAACTTCAACTCCCCTGTGACCCAGTGAAAACTTTCCCCTGTTTTAAGTGCTGAGATGGATGGAGTACTTGAGAATTGGGAAAACACAGGCTGACTACATGGCTCAGAGAAGAAAAGCAACTGCCTGGAAGTCTGAAGACGACTTCAATCTCCAAGAGAGAGAGATTACTTAATTAACTAATTAACTAGTGCAAAAAAACAAAAAATAAAACCAGAATCCCAACAATAGAAAGGCTGAGACAGGAGGATTATGAGTTCCAGTCCAGCCTTTGGCACACAATGGCACTCTGTCCCAAAAAAACATTCCTTATTAATTAACAGTTGGTTAGCTTTCCGACTAGTTAGTTTAATTGTGTCATTCTTAGTGATTTACTTATTAATTAATTGAAAGCATTTTAAATCAGATAATTAAGAGTACCAAAGAAAGGTTAGCCAGGTGGCTTTACAATCTTTTTCTGAGAGAACAGTGTAATGCCAAGGGTATAAAAGTTTACAAATGGACAGGACAGCTGGCTTAGTGTTCACAAGGACCTGAGTTCAAGTCTCAGCACTACAGGCAGCTCACGACTGCCCCATACACTCCAACTCCAGAGGCTCTGACGCACGCTTCCGACCTCTGCAGATACTGCACTCACATGCAAATACCCACACACATACACATATATAATTTTAAAATAAAAATAATTTTAATTTAATAAGTTGCATAAAAATTATTTGTTCTGGAAAAAAAAAAGAGAAGCCAAAATACAAAACAGTAGAAAGAAGATAACTGGATCTAAAGCTTTGCTTTTGTCGTCGTCGTACTAGAGACACTAGAAATGCAGTTAGCCAAGGTGGGGAAAAGGAAGGGAGGAAGGCAGCCTGTGGGGTAAGGGTGACTGTGTCCTCTCAGCAAAGAGAGGCATTGCAGGTGGTTGTTTTGGTTTTGGTTTGTGCCTTAGTTAGGGTTTTACTGCTATGAAGAGACACCATGACCAAGGCAACTCTTATAAGGACAACAATTCACTGGGGCATGCTTATAGCTTCATAGGTTCAGTCTATTATCATTATGGCAGAAAGCATGGCAGCATCCAGGCACTATGGCACTGAAGTTGCTGAGAGTTCTACCTCTCATTCTGAAGGCAGCTAGTAGGAGATAAAGCCCATGCCCACGGTGACATACTTCCTTCAATAAGGCCACACCTCCTAAGAGTGCCACTCCCTAGGCCAAGCATATTCAAACCACCACAGTTTGTTTAGTTTTGGTTTTGTGGTACTAAGGATCTAGCCCCTGGGCTTGCACATTCTAGGTGAGTGCTCTACCACCAAGCTGCAGCCGCAGCCCCAGGCAGAATCCATGGGAAAACATCAACAACTAATGAGCCAATGATATAGCTGAAATCTTGAATCTGTCTTCTTTTGGTATGTTGTGATTATTTAAAATTTTAGGACCTGATGCTGCTAAATCTGCAGCTGAAAATATGAACTCCAGAGCACACCACTCACTCCTGTGGCCCAGCACCACATCTTCCTAAAGGCTGCCTGGTTGCTAGTGTTAGCATTCTGTCTAACTCCACCCCACAGTTACCTGGCAACAGCCAGGTAGGCCTGGCCCAGCTTGCCCACCCCCCTTGATCTCCTGCTCTCTTGCCTCTTGCTTCTCCCTTCCCCTCTCCCCTTCTTCATTCCCTCCCCCCCCCCCCAACATGGTCATGTCTGGCCTCTACTCTTCTCTCTCTCTCTCTCTTTCTCTCTCTCTCTCTCTCTCTCCTTTCTCTGCCTCTACCACTCTCTTATCTCCGCTCCCCAAGTCCTGAATAAACTCTATTCTACACTATACCATCGTGTAGCTGGTCCCTCAGGGGAAGGGATGCCTCGGCATGGGCCCACTGAGACATCCCCTTTCCCCACACCTCACCACCTACGCCCACAGAACATATTCCACATCTCTTTATCTTTTTATAAACACATCAGCTAGCTTTTTCTTTGTTTATGTATCCCTCTGTGATGGTTTGTATATGCTCGATCCAGGGAGTGGCACTATTAGAAGGTGTGGCCCTGTTGGAGGTGTGTCACTGTAGGTGTGGCTTTGAGACCCTCATCCTAGCTGCCTGGAAGCCAGTATTCTGCTAGCAGCCTTCAGATGAAGATGTAGAACTCTCAGCCCCTCTTGCACCATGCCTGCCTTGATGAGAATGGGCTGAACCTCTGAACATGTAAGCCAGCCCCAGTTAAATGTTGTTTTAATGTTATGAGAGTTGCCTTGATCATATCTGTTCACAGAAGTAAAGTCCTTTGAGACACCCTCTAAGGATGCCTCTTTATTTTGTGTTTTTACAAGTTTTAAATTGTGTATGTGTGGCTGTGTGTGAGTGTATACATGTGTACACACATTTTTATGCAGGTGCCCAAGGAAGCAGGTAGCATTGAATCATCTGGAGCTAGAGTTATAGGCAATTGTGAGCAACCCAACATGGGTTCTGGGAACTAAACTAGGGTCCTCTGCAAGAACACTGTACATTCTTAAGCACAGAGCCATTTCTCCATTTGTGTGTGTGTGTGTGTGTGTGTGTGTGTGTTTTGAGATAAACAGGGTCTTGCTGTCCTATCCAAACTTATCTTTAACTCTTTTTAAATATATATATGTGTATATATGTATATTAATTTTTTTACATCTTCAACTCTTGCTTCAAGGGATCCTTTTGCCTCAACTTCTCGACTAAAGGGACTAAAGGTGCTCCCCAAGACACATAGCTCACCAATGTTTTTAAGAAACTCCAATAAACTAAGTTAAAGATTTTCTGGAGGACTAAAGACTTGTACAGTTAGGTCAATCTGAAAATGAAAGATTAAGGAGAACCTTGAAGAATCTTACAAGGACCTTTAAGATACACACAGCTGGCTTTCCTCTCCTTTGCTCAAACACTTCCCCTGACTCCTGATTAGCCCTGGGTTAACATTAAAGTCACTAACATCGTTTTTCCAGTCAATTGACACTGGCCTCAGTTGCTGCCATCTTGATTCATCACAGCTCCACCACAGGAACTCGAATACACACACAGAGATGCACACACAGGCGCGCACACACATGCACACAAGCGTGTGTGAACACATGTATGCACACACACATGTACAAGTACATACACACACATGTGCACATGCACACCTTTTTTCTGTCTCCCACGCCTTCATTTCCTCTCCTCCCTCTTCACCTCCATCTCTCAAACCCTTTGTGCCCTGTGCAAATGCAGACCTGCTACTCTCTTCTTTCCTCTGCCATCTTTTCTCTTCTCTAGAGAAAAGAGGCAGGAAAGGGGCTCAGAAGCACTCCAGCACCTGTCTTACCACTCAATCTCCTCAGGCTCACGGTCCCTCAGGAGCTCCCGAACCTCCTGCCGGCAGCGCTCCTGGTATTCCGGGTGCCTCGCCAGGTTATACAGGATCCAGGAGAGCCCACTGGCTGTGGTGTCATGGCCTGAAAGGCAGACAGGTTGCCTGGGGTCTCTGGGCTGCTTCAGCACCACCAAGTGGACAGCACTAAGGTGGCTCGCCCCGCCCCCCACCCTGCCAGTAAGGACATAGAAGGGGAAGAAGTAGAAGGATTCAGGGTCCATAACCTGTGGCCAGGATGCCTAGACCTCGGCCCTCTCTATAACAGTTCACAGGGACACTCACTCACCTCCAAACATGAAGGTGTTAGCCTCCGCTCGGATGTCCTCATCAGACAGAGCCTTTCCATCTTCATCCTGAAGACAAGGCAAGAACTTAAATTTAACCCCTGGGATCTACATAGAAGGAGAAAGTCTATTCCCTCAAGATGTCCTCTGACCCTGCTATGTGCACTATGGCACAGGCACCCACACAAATAGACATCACAATTAATTAATCAGTCAATAATTAATTAATTGGTGTGATTTTTAAATGCTAATAAAATTGAAACCAAGAGTCTTCTCTCCTGGGAGCCCTTTGGCTTGCATGCCAATGAGTGGCACTAAGGACACCTAACCTTACTTCATAGTGTAGTTTCCTCTCTCCCTTCCTTCTTCCTTAATCCTGCAACCATCCCCCACTCCCTCCCTCTTTACAGGGAAGAAGAAACAGATGTGACAACTAGTATACCTAAGCCCCAAGCTTGTGTATCTCAGCATCTGAGCCTTGCTGCTTGAAATAGCTGCTGTTAGGCAGGAAAATGGTTCAGTCGGTAATGCACTTGCCACTCAAGCCAGAGAGCCTGACTTCAGATACCCAACACCCATATAAAAGCCAGACATGGTAGCCACTGCCTGTGAACCTGGCACTGAACAGGTGGGCATAAGTGGATTCCTGGAGTTCATTAGCTAGCCAGTGTATATGATCTGTGAGCTCCAGGTTCAGTGACAGACTATGACTGGTGAGAGGCACCACCAAGCCAAAAGACCTTAGTTAGATACCAGGGACTCACACAGTGGAAGGAGAAAACCAACTCCTTCAAGTGGTCTCTGACCTGTGAGCACACACATACACTTGCACACAAGTGTGAGCACATGCACACTCTACCAACCAACCAATCCATCAATCAAATAAAATGTAATCAGAAAGCAAGGCATAGGGGCAGGAAAGATGGTGCTGTGGTTCACTTGCTATTCTTGCAGAAGATCAGGGTTCAATTCCCAGCACCCAGTTACTGGCTCAAACTCCAGTAACAGGAGATCTGAAGCCATCTTCTGACTTACATGCATGCAGACAAAACATTCATAACATAAATGAATAAATATAAAACCATTTTTTAAAGCAAGATGGAGAACAATGAAGGAAGACACCCAGGACCAACCTCTGTTCTCTGTGTGAATCTGCACACACGGGCAGAGCCAACCTCTGTTCTCTGTGTGAATCTGCACACATGGGCAGAGTCAACCTCTGTTCTCTGTGTGAACATGCGCACATGGGCAGGGCCAACCTCTGTCCTCTGTGTGCACAAATGGGCAGGGCCAACCTCTGTTCTCTGTATGAACAGGCACATATGATAACAGACGCTCCTATACATACATGCAAACACATGCACACTTTTAAAAATGCTACATGCACAGCTGGAAGTATTGTATCCCCAGTAAGAGAACCTTAGAATGGGAGCTTTGCTATCGTCCTGACTGCTGTTACTACAGACAGAGCTATTATGCCCCTGGGCACTGAGGCTACTGCCACAGTAGAGGTACATACTGCACAATGACACTAACTTCTAAAACCCAATGTTCTCCAGAGCTTCAGCCATGGAAGTTTCTGTTTTACCACTGCTAAAGCCAGGGATGCATGCTGTCCCCAGAGCCCCTATCCTCAAATACCTCCGAGGCTTCCCACCGCCCAAGATCTACCTCTTTTCTTTCCCTCAACTCTTTTTTTTAGAAAGGGTCTCATGTAACCCAGACTGATATCAAACTCATTCTGTAGCCAAGGATAGCCATGAACTTCTGACCCCCTGCCACCAACACATGAATACTGGGATGACAAGCAGGGGCCACCAGGCCCTGTTTATAAAGTGCTGGGATGGAAGCCAAGGCCTTGTGCATGCTAAGTGAGCACTATATTGTGGGGAGCGGGTGTGGCGGCCAGCTAAGGTGTCGCCATAGCTTATGAATGGCACCCGCCAAGTTTTGTGAATGGCGCCTGATTTCCTCAAACACCTGGTCGGAGCCACATCCACAGAGCTACTGCTCAGACTCACTGCCTCACAGAATCGGGCCATTTGACATGTGCCAATGGTGTGTACCCACGTGGCAGGCTCTGAGTGACCAGGCATGGCGATAAAAGGAAAAGTGGAACTGGGATCTGCCCTTCCAGACAGATATTGTAAGAAGGTTCCTGAGTAAACTGCGTTGGGAAGAATCTCGTGTTGTGTCACTCCTTTCTGCGGGTCGGAATGGGCAGCGACACTATATCATCTCAGTCCTATTCTCAATCCCAGAGAAGTAAGGAATCAGCTCTCACTATCCCCTGGTGTGTGCAAGACTCTGTCCCTGGCTGGTGGGAAAAGTCACTCACCCACCATGATGGGTCTCTCCTGCAGATGTGTGACCCTTTCTCCTTTTTAACCTAACAACATCAAAGGCAGATCACCGCAGACTTTATTCCCTTCTCACGCAGGCCCAGGTGAGTCCAGGGTCCTGGGGTGGTTGCTGGGCCTGACAAATGGGGATGGGAAGAGTTGACATGGTTGGTATTCCGGGTCTCTATCCTGCTCTCTGTGCAGGGTATGTACAAAGGTTTAGACTTATGGTTGGAATGTTAAGAACAGCATCCCTGCCTTCTGGTCTGCACCTGAGCACTGAGCAGATCTTGGGCTTAAGCTCTGCATCCCATCCCACAAAACCCAGAGGAGGCAGGGCTCCCAGGAGCTCTAACCCCAGCAGTATCTTAGGTAAGGAGACAGCAACACCCACCCCAAACAGGGAGTAACTGGGAACCATTGAGACCCAGGAATTCATTCCTGGCCAGGGGCACTGGTTCCTTCAGGTCTGTGCCTGAGCACTGAGCTGATCCCAGGCGGCAGCTCTAGCCCCAGCAGCAACATCCACCCCAAACAGTTCTGACACAACCAAGATAATAGGAAAGACTGGCTCCAGTCAGAGATAGCACAAGTAGCACTAAGGAGTTTCAGATGGTGAAAGACAAGCACAAGAACATAAGCATCAGTAACCCATGATACTTAGCATCATCAGAACCTAGCTTTCCCACAATAGAAAGTTCTGAATTCCCCATCTCACAGAAAAGCAAGATTCAAATTTAAAATCACTTCTAATGATGGTGACTTTAAGAAGGACATAAATAACACTCTCAAAGAAATTGAGGAGAATATAGGTTAATAGGTTAATCTTCTTCTCTCTTGAAGAAGAAACACAAAAATCCCTTAAAGAATTACAAGAAAACAAAATGAAACAGGTGAAGAAATTGAACAAAATCATCCAGGACCTAAAAATGGAAGTAGAAACAATAAAGAAATCACAAAGGGAGACTACCCTGGAGATAGAAAACCTAGGAAAGACATCAGGAGACATAGACACAAGCATCACCAACAGAATACAAGAGATAGAAGAGAGAATCTTAGGTACAGAAGATACCATAGAAAATATTGACACAACTATCAAAGAAAACACAAAGTGCAAAAAGTTCCTAACCCAAAACATCCAGGAAATCCAGGACACAATGAGAAGACCAAACCTAAGGATAATAGGTATAGAAGAGGGAGAAGATTCCCAACTTAAAGGCCCAACAAATAAATAAAGGTCCCTAACCTAAAGAACGAGATGCCCATAAACTTACTAGAAGCCTACAGAACGCCAAATAGATTAGACCAGAAAAAAATACCTCCTGTCACATAATAATCAAAACACCAAATGCACAAAAAAAAAAAAAAAGAATATTAAACGCAGTAAGGGAAAAAGGCCAAGTAACACATAAAGGCAGACCTATCAGAATTACACCAGACTTCTCACCAGATACTATAAAAGCCAGAAGATCCTGGACTGATATCATACAGACCCTAAGAGAACACAAACGCCAGCCCAGGCTACTGTACCCAGCAAAAGCCTCGATTACCATAGATGGATACACCAAGATATTCCACGACAAAACCAAATTTACACTATATTTTTCCACAAACACATCACTACAAAGGATAATAGAGGGAAAACTCCAATACAAGGAGGGAAATTATGCCCTAGAAAGAGCAAGAAAGTAATCTCCTTCCAACAATTTCAAAAGAAGATAGCCACACAACGCCACCGCTAATAACAAAAATAACAGGAAGCAACAATCTCCTTTCTTTAATATCTCTTAACATCAATGGACTCAATTCCACAATAAAAAGACATAGACTAATGAACTGAATACATAAACCGGACCCAGCAGCATTTTGCTGCATACAGGAAACGTATTTCAGTGAAAAAGGCAGACATTACCTCAGAGTAAAATGCTGGAAAACAATTTTTCAAGCGAATGGTTCCAAGAAACAAGCTAGAATAGCCATTCTAATATAGAATAAAAATTACTTTCAAACAGAAGTTATCAAGAAAGATAAGAATGGATACATCAAAACAATTATCCATCATGATCAAGTAGGCTTTATCCCAGGAATGCAGGGATGGTTCAGTATATGGAAATCCATCAACATAATCCACTATATAAACAAACTCAAAGAAAAAAAAACCACATGATTGTGGGGAACCGACAGAAGGCGGCTATCATCCTTGCAGCCATCTTAAGCCATATACCCTGACCAGAGACTTGATTACAATAGCCTACAACAGCTGAGCACACTCTGATAACATCTTGCTTTAGATACTCAGGATTTTCCGTTGGGTATGTGAGACTTAAAGGTGTGATTTAGAGCTGAAACTTAAGGGTGTGACTTAGAGATCAGATTTAGAGATAAGACCTAAGGGCATGACTTAAAGGCGTGACTTAGAAGTGAGATATATAAAAGGTGAGAGGCAGACAGAAGAGTTGAGTACAACTTGGAACTAGGAATTAGGTTAGACACTTGCAACAGAGAATTAGGCACTTGGCACTTGGAGGAAGAACTTGGAATTAGATATTAGGCATTAGGTAGAAGACACTTGGACTAGAGAACTCAGAAGAAGTAACTTGGAACTTGGAGGCACTAGGAACTAGGGACTAGGAACTCGAGACTAGGGACTTGAAGAGAAGAAGAGAGACTGAAGAATAAACGTGATCAAATCACACTCTGTCTGGTCTCCATTCTTCGAGTCCATCCTCACTCTCTCTCTTGCTGAACCCTGACCCGTGGACCGGAGCAGCTTGGGGCAGTGTGGGCTCTAACAATTTAGCCCTCAAGACTTTTGGCAGTGTGGGTTCCAACACTGACAGAGGGGTTCTCAACATTTTGGCCCCCAAACATGGGGCAGCTCAGGCTGCAACACATAATCATCTCCTTAGATGCTAAAAGTCTTTGACAAAATGCAACACTCTTCATGATAAAAGTCTTGTAAAGATCAGGAATTCAAGGACCATACCTAAACTTGGTAAAAGCAATATACAGCAAGCCAGTAGCCAACATCAGCCTAAATGGAGAGAAACTTGAAGCAATCCCACTAAGATCAGGGACTAGACAAGGCTGCCCACTCTCCCCCTACCTATTCAATATAGTACTGGAAGTCCTAGCCAGAACAATTAGGCAACAAAAGGAGGTCAAAGAGATACAAATTGGAAAGGAAGAAGTCAAAATTTCACAATTTGCAGATGATGTGATAGTGTACTTAAGTGACCCCAAAACTTCCACCAGAGAACTCCTAAACCTGATAAACAACAGCAAAGTGGCTGGAT
The DNA here is from genome assembly GCA_030674055.1 of Rhabdomys pumilio. Taxonomy (NCBI): domain Eukaryota; kingdom Metazoa; phylum Chordata; class Mammalia; order Rodentia; family Muridae; genus Rhabdomys; species Rhabdomys pumilio. The sequence continues at coordinate 57,869,853 of JANHMN010000015.1, forward strand.
ATAAAATCAACTCAAACAAATAAGTAGTCTTTCTCTACTCAAAAGATAAACAGGCTGAGAAAGAAATTAGGGAAATGACATCCTTCACAATAGTCACAAATAATATAAAATACCTTGGTGTGAATCTAACCAAGCAAATGAAAGATCTGTATAACAAGAACTTCAAGTTCCTGAAGAAAGAACTTCAAGTTCCTGAAGAAAGAACTTCAAGTTCCTGAAGAAAGAAATCAAAGCAGTTCTCAGAAGATGAAAAGATCTCCAATGCTCATGGATTGGCAGGATTAATATAGTAAAAATGGCTATCTTGCTGAGAGAATCTCCAGATTTAATGCAATCCCCATCAAAATTCCACTTCAATTCTTCACAGAAAGAGCAATTCTCAAATTCATTTGAATAACAAAAACCCCAGGATAGCAAAACTGTTCTCAACAATAAAAGAACTTCTGAAGAAAAACAAAAACAAACAAACAAACAAAAGAACTTCTGGGGGAATCACCATCCCTGACCTCAAGCTGTACTACAGAGCAATAGTGATTAAAAAAACTTCATGGTATTGGTACAAAGACAGGCAGGAAAATCAATGGAATAGAATTGAAGACTCAGAAATGAACCCTCATACCTATGGTCACTTGATCTTTGACAAAGAAGCTAAAACTATCCAGTGGAAAAAAAAGACATCATTTTCAACAAATGGTGCTGGTTCAATTGGAGGTCAGCATGTAGAAGAATGCAAATTGATCCATTCTTATCTCCTTGTACAAAGCTCAAGTCAAAGTGGATCAAGGACCTCCACATAAAACCACATACATTGAAGAGAAAAATGGTGAAAATCCTCGAACACATTAGCACAGGGGAAAAGTTCCTGAACAGTCTACTAATGGCTTATGCTCTAAGATCAAGAATTGACAAATGGGACCTCATAAAACTGCAAAGCTTCTGTAAGGCAAAGGACACTGTCAATAGGACAAAGTGGCAACCAACAGGTTGGGAAAAGATCTTTAGCACTCCTACATCTGATAGAGGGCTAATATCCAAGGTATACAAAGAACTGAAGAAATTAGACTCTAAACAAATAACCTGATTTTAAAAATGGGGTACAAAGCTAAACAAAGAATTCTCAACCGAGGAAACTCCAGTGGCCGAGAAGCATCTAAAGAAGTGTCCTTAGTCATTAGGGAAATGCAAATCAAAACAACCCTGAGATCCCACCTCTCACCAGTCAGAATGGCCAAGATCAAAAACTCAAGTGACAGCAGATGCTGGTGAGGATGTGGAGAAAGAACTCCTCCATTGTTGGTGGGATTGTAAACTGGTACAACCACTATGGAAAACAGTCTGGTGGTTCCTCAGAAAATTGAACATAGTACTACCTGAGGACCCAGCTATACCACTCCTGGGCATATACCCAGAAGATGCTCCAACATACAACAGGGACACATGCTTCATTATGTTCATAGCAGCCTTATGTCCTTTAACAGAGGAATGGATACAGAAAATGTGGTACATTTACACAACAGAGTACTTCTCAGCTATTAAAAACAATGAGTTCATGAAATTCTTAGGCAAATGGATGGAACTGGAAAATATCATCCTGAGTGAGGTAACTCAGTCACAAAAGAACACACATGGTATGCATTCACTGATAAGTGGATATTAGCCAAAAAGCTCACAATACCTAAAATACAATGCATAGACCACATAAAGCTCAAGAAGAGGGAAGACCGAAGCATGGATGCTTTGGTCCTTCTTAAAAGGAGTATCAAAATACTCAACCAGAGCTCCCAGGGTCTAAACCTCCAGCCTGGGAACACAAAGGGAGGGAATCATGGCTCCACCTGTATAGATAGTTGAGGATAGCCTTGTCAGGCACAAGTGGAAGAAAAGGGCCTTGGTCCCTGAAAGTTTGGATGCCCTAATGTTGGGGAATTTGAGAGCAGGGAGGTGGGAATGAGTAGATGGGTGGGGGCACACCCTCATAGAAATAGGAGGAGGGGTGGGATAAGGGGTTTTGGAGGGGAATGGGAGAGGGGATAACATTGAAAGGTACATAAATAAAATATCCAATAAAAAAATTGCCAGATAATAGATCTGGCAATTGTAGTCGAGCAGCCAAGACTTTTTGTCAACAGTTTATTGCGGGGATTCTGTATAATCCTCAAGGACAGGTATTATGGAAGAGGCCCATGGAGTTTTAAAAAGATTGGTGAGACATACTGTTGCTGAGACAAAGAATGATGCCCACCTGTGAGCGTGCTGAGTGCCCTGACAGGGGTGACTGGGGAGCTGTATTGGACATATGTTCCTGACCCACCTTTGCTTGCCTATATCCCAGATGGGACAAGCTGCCTTGCCTCAAGTTTTTAGACCTTGTAAGACAGAGAATCAAAAAGAGAAATTATAATGTCTCTTGTATTTTTCTTAAAGATGACCAGCTATTAGGACTCAATCATGTACTGGTCTAGAAATCAATCCAATATTGGAAATAACAGTCTACATTTGGAAAGCTGGATCTGGACATTTCCAGAGATATATTTGGAAGTTAGCTGTAGCTCGCTATGTTGTTAGGATAGCAAGAGATAAATTTGGGACAGGATCTGGATTTCAAACAAGGGTTAGTGCAAGTCTTAAGGCTCTTTTAATTGTCAAGCTAAAATTGGTTTTGTCTATTCTACAGAATTTATTGTAAGTTGCATTGACTGTATAATTTCCGATTGTGTTAGTGTGTTGAAACCTGGCGTGTCTGTTATGGGGCTCTATCAACCAGCTTCTGTCTTACTGCCCTAAGTATTAGAAAATTTTGATTCTCTGAAAAAAGCTTGAAAGTGCTGGAAGAAGTGAGTTAGGCTTTAAGCAGAAGCAAAAAGGGTGGCGGGCTTGATTATTGCTGGTATAACAGCTTTAATTTCATTAATTGCTAACACCACTGCTTCTGCAATAGCATTGACACAAGGAGTTAAGACAACTGTTTTTGTTAATCACTAGCAAAAAAATGTTACTAATGTATTGAGTATACCAAAGGATTTGTATAGGTATCTGGAACAACAAATTGATGCTCTATAACCTATTCAAATTATCTGAAGGAAATTCAGGGTTCAAGAGTTAGGAGCCATCCAAAGTGTCATGACAAATATCATTGGAGTAGTGTTACTTCTAAAATTGAAAATGATTGTCATTATGATTAGAAAAAAATTTAAAGACGCCTGTAGAATATTTGGCATAATCCTAACACCTCTCTGGGTGTGTTAACTTTGCATAGTGAGATTATAAATTTAAAGAATGCTGCTCTGTTGAGCTTTGATGCTGCAGATAATGCCAATAAAATTATCCATGGCCTGAGGTCAGAATTTCCATTTTGGTCAAACCTCAGGAATGGCATATATAGCTTGATCAGGCTAGCCCTTCTTGTCCTGGGAATACTTTTATTCCTGCCCATTGTGTTAAAGCTTGTCTCTAACTACATCAACAGGTTGGCAGCCAAAGTACATGACTTGAAACTGAAATTGGACTCCCAGACAGAGTTATTAATTTAACAGGCTGGTAAGCCAAGGATGGGTAAGATTCTTCACAGAGCCGGGTGGTGGTGACACATGCCTTTAATCCCATCACTTGGGAGGCAGAGGCAGGCGGATTTCTGAGTTTGAGGCCAGCCTGGTCTACAGAGTGAGTTCCAGGACAGCCAAGGCTATACAGAGAAACCCTATCTCGAAAAACCAAAAAAAAAAAAAAAAAGATTCTGCACAGAGCCTTACCAACCTAAGACGTAAGTGCATTGCTTATGATAATGCATATTCCATGACAGGTAAGGAAGGCTTTCTTGTCAGAACAACCTAAGACAGACTCAGTCTGGTTTATGCAATAAAAAGAGGGAGATGTGGAGAGCTTTTGGGGCTGCCTGGCAGGCATCTGTCATTGGCCAAGGACAAGGAAATGGACTGCTTGGAAGGAATCTGACATAGGCCAAGGGCCAGGAAATGGACTGCAGGCAGGAATCTGACATTAGGCTAGAACAAAGATGTAATTATAGGCAGATATCTAAATCTTAAGCTAGAACAAAGAAGTAGGCTTCAGGCATGAAGATGACTTTGGGCTAGGACAGGGAAGTAGGCTCAGATATTTTGGTCATCCTGATAAGCCCTTAGAAACAGTGATCACGCCGGGCGGTGGTGGCACACATCTTTAATCCCAGCACTTGGGAGGCAGAGGCAGGCAGATTTCTGAGTTCGAGGCCAGCCTGGTCTACCAAGTGAGTTCCAGGACAACCAGAGCTATACAGAGAAACCCTGTCTAAAAAAACCAAAAAAAAAAAAAAAAGAAAGAAAAGAAATAGTGATCACAGGAGTGATCACAGGACTCTGTTTATTATCATGCATGTTCTTTAATTATCTGGGTTTATTGTCTTCCTTGTTCCTGGACTATTTGCATCTATTGTATTCCTCAACCTAGAAATAACCTTAATACTTGCATGTAATTTAAACAGTATAAAGGCAAAAAAAGAAGGAGGACGGATGGGATAGGTGATTAACAGGTAGGGGGAATGGGGAATGGGGATGGCATCTGAAATGTAAATAAATAAAACATTGGATAAACATAATAAAAAAAATAAAGGAAAAAAAAAGAACAGCACCCCTGGCTTAGAGACCCTCACTAGTTTGAGTTGGCTCAAGCAATATCGATACCATTGCAAAGTTCCAGACACCTTAGCTTGCCAGGCGATGAAGGACTTGGGGCCTGGTTCCAATGAGAGGAGCCTACATAGGGTATAGGACATAGAAAGGGCAGAGCATGCTCGGCTTTATCATGTCCTCTTGTCATCCCAGCCCCAGGATGCCCCAACCCCAGTCTGCCTTCCCCCATTAGGAGCCCACCTTGCTCAGCAGAAGCACGTCAATGAAATCCAAAGTCTTGGCCTTGGCCTTGGCCTTGAGGACATCATCACCACCCTGATCGGGTAGGGTGTGGCGCCGCTCCTGGATGACAGCATCAGTGAAGTCATGCACTAGGCGGCAGGCCTTCCGGAAGCGCATCCCGTCACAGGTGAGGTGATAAAACAGGTCCATATGCAGAAGCAGCTTCTGGTGCCTTCTGGCCACTAAGGCACTAAGTTCTAAGATGGCAGCAATGTATTCACTAGGTTTCCTGGAGGGTGTGAGCAGAAGTGATACTTTAACATATGTTGTGAGCTACTGTAGGGGTGCTGGGAACTGAACCTGGGTCCTGCACAAGACCAGCAAATGCTCTTAACCACTGAGCAGTCTCTCCGTCACCCACAAGTTATTACTTTTTTTGTTCTGTTATAAGAACTTCATCATATTGTTTCATGCTGAAACGTGGAGTTTGGGGAAACCTGAACCAGGCCATGATCATTTTGCCTCATTGGTCTCACAGAGGTAAACTTTGATGGGCTCACACTTTGTTCTGTCCTGAGTGCCCATCTTTGGGTCAGAAATATTTGGTTGAATCTCCCAGGGAAAAAAGCTAGTTCATCAGCCACAGGGAAGTGCTCTCTGGTCTTCAGTTGTTCATTGCATTTCTGTGAGCTGCCTCCTTCACAGCTCAGGATACAGTGTGAACACCAGGCTCCTCCCCTTCCTGCTCCACCCAGTATTCAGACTGTCCCACCTCCTTCCTCAAACTCTGTGCCCATAGTGCACAATTATCTTCCAACAGTCCTGTGGCTCAGTTCTGTCCCCATTGTCCTCACATTCAATGGGAACTCATTTGTGCCTTTAGAACAGAGCTCAGCTCAGACCCTGCCCATCTCCTGTCCCCAGAGCTCTGTTCTGTGTGTGGCAGTCAGCCTTGGGAGCCTTGTGGGAGGAAGTTAGGTCATTGAAGAAGACATTGGGATTCTGGCTGTTTCTTATCTCTCTTTTTAAAAATCTTTTTCTTGGCATCTGTTGTACACAATGACTGGTTTCATTACCACACTTTCACTCACTCCTGTGTATTATCTACTTTAACCATCTCCACCCCAGTACACTCTCTTTTCCCCCTCACACTCCTGCTCTGAGTTCTTCCCAACTTCTCTTCTTTCCATTTCCATGTTTATGACTATTAATTATTATTACTGGAGACTCAATAAGTTTAGTGAGGATTTATTTACAGGAAATATGTACACCTTACCAGTGGCTACACCACTGAAGAAAATGTTTTTGTCACCAGCAACTATTAACTGCCTTATCATATAGCAATTTCCTTTGAACTGAAGCATTCCATCCTGGAGCAAGATTCATTAAGACTCAGGAAGTAAACAACTCTCAAGTCTCAGGAAATCCCTGAAACTCACCAGAATCACAAGATCCCTCCTTCCTTAGAGCTGCATAAGTGGTAAGGACTACTGGGGAGAGGAGATTCTCTGACCTGTAGAGCTACAGTTATGGAGTTTCAGCTTTGTGAGCTGTCAACCATGCTGGGATGGGTTTGGGTGATACAGCTGTCATTTCTGCTCCTTAGAAATGGGTCTTTTTTTTTAACATATCTCCAGGAATAATGTCACAGAGCATCCCTACAGAGCCCCAGGTACTATAGTCCCAGGTGGGTACTAACGAGATCCTCCCCCAGGTCTCTACTTCCAAGGCCCCTCTTTTCCATGCTTCAGCTTTGAGGTGCTGCCTCATCACAGGAGACAGATGATTGGCTGAAACCTATGAGACCCTGGACTCCAACAAACCTTTCTTCTCTTGATGTTGACTGTCTCAGATATGTTGTTACGATAAGAGAAATCTGACTATTATAAACCCAAACAAACATACCTTCAGTGTTTTCCTTTAAATCTCGTAATGAAGTTCATATCCCTTGGCCTAGATTTTCTGGATCCTTAATATTGAGCCACCATCTCAGTCTCCTCCATACCCTCATCTGCAAGGCATAGCTCTTCAGTGTTTTAACGAAGATAGCATCTCCATGCTGTCATTTGAACAATTGCACCTCCTGGAGGAACCACTCACTCTCTTCCCTCCAGGGTCCTTTAATGCTAGTTCTGAGCCTCCTCCTCCTCCAGGAAAACTCTTCTCCTTTCTCTGTCCTCCTCCCTCCCTTGTGTCTGTGGGTCAGGTTCCTAGGCTAGGACAGGTACTTACTCCTGGCAGTTGCTGTCGAAGCTGAAAACACACTTCTGCAGACTGTCCAGGGTCATCAGGCTGATGTGTTCAAACATGTCCAAACAAGCACTGCCCTTGGAGGTCAGGCGCTGCCACTTGGCCTGGCCAGAGAAGGGGACAGGAACAAGGCTTGGTCTTGTCACTCAGAGCCTCTTCCCAACTCCAGTAACCAGAAAGAAGCCCTGAAACAGCCTCTGATTTGATGTGTGCCAAACCAACGTAGAACCAGTGCTCCACCGTCCCTAGATTGCTTCTTTAGCTGGGTGGACTTGAACAAGCTCCCAGATATGTCAAACCTTTAGATTCACTCTTGCTGGGCAGAAACACCCTCTACTTCACAAGCTCGTGAAAGTTAAAGCAGACAGTGGCTATTACAGAATCAGCATATGAGACCATGCTTGACAAGATGTTCAGTCAGTGTTATCATCCCTGTTATAAATTTATTTCAAAAAATATCCCTGACTACTGGTGAGACAGTGCAGTCAGGAAAATATTGACCATCCAATCTTGAGGATCTGAGTTCAATTCCTAGAACCCTTGGGGGAGGGGTGTTTCTGTTGTTTTTTGTTTATAAGTAGTATGACAAGGATTTGTAATCCTAGCTCTAGAGAGGTGGGGACAGGAGGAGGGTCCCTAGGGCTCAACAGCTAGCTAGCCTAGCTTAATTGATAAGCTTCAGGCAATGAAAGAGCCTGTGTCAAAAAAGCACAGTGGGTTGTGACTGAGGAGGACACTCAAAGTTAACCCCTGGTCTCCACATGTGTGCACATGCACGCACTCATACACACACTCACACACACAAACACACACACGCACACACATACACACGCACACGCACACACACTTGTTGTGAGAGGTGGTTGCTCCTGGTCATGAGAATTCTTTCTAGGAATCCCAGTACTTTACTATCCTATTGTTCCTTACTTAGGTCACTTCTCAGATGTGTTTGCAGAGGACAACTCAGAGAACAGCAGTTACTTCCTTAGAAAAATCCCAGACTTCCTTGAGTTTCCTGTCACAGAAGATCCCAGACTGTCATGACCACTGATGCCTTTAATCCCAGCATGCAAGATGAAGAGACAGGATCCCCAATGCAAGGTGGCTAAGGAGACTAACTGTATCGGTGAACTCAGGGTTTGACTGAGAAACCCTGCCTCAGTGAGTAAGGCTGAAAGAGATGAGAGAGAGAGATGGAAGATTCCCAACATCAAACTTGGGTCTCCCCACACATACTTGTGAACATATATACACTCGTGCACATATTCCACTCATGCATGTGAAGGGAAGGAAAAGATGTAAGCCCTTAGTGACTTCTGACTTCTTTCATCCAAATGGAACCCTGTGTCATGGGAACATCCCCAGACGCCTTCTGGAGGGAAAGAACTGCAGGGACAAAATTTCAAGAGTCCCTTCTGGAGTCACTCCAAAACCTTGTAAAGAATTTTTTATTTATGTGTGAACATCTGTGTCTGTGCATGTGCACATGGATGCAGTGCTTATGAGGGTCAGAAGAGGGCATCAGATGTCTTAGAGCTGAGGTTACAGGAGGTTGTAAGCCACCTGATATGATAAGAAGTCAACTCGGGGCTTGAGGCTACTCTATCTAAATCAGCCTGGAGTTGAACAAGTCTTCAACATGAAAGATCTGAACCAGAGTCAACGGGCATTCCTCCTGCCTGTCTGACAGCCATCTGCCATGATTAACATGGAAACCAATCCCCTGGCCTACATCATTGTGAGCATCTTCAGCCTTTATTGCTTCCACCCAAGGAGTTTAGAATGATTTGCTCCTTGTCTGTATTTTCTATAAAACCTTCACCATGACTGTTCAGTTTTCAGAGTGACCATGTGGGAAAATAACTCCTTCTAAGTGCCCACTGTGTTTGGGGACCTGAGTCCATGATATCACAGGCACAAAGGAGAGATTTTAACCTCATTTTGCAGTTGTGGAAAATGTTGGAGAGAATTGGCAATGACTCACACAAATGCTCTGTGATGATTATTGTTGACTACCAACCTAAGAATACGGAATTACCTAGGAGACAAGCTTCCAGGCACACTTGTGAGGGATTCTCTGTACTAGGTTACCCTCTGGGCATGCCTGAGGGCTCGTCTAAATGTGATGGCTAGTTTTTTGTTTTTGTTTTTGAAGTAAATATCACTGTCTATTTTATTGACTTCCACTTGATTTTCACTTAAAAATGAAAAATAGGCACACATACAAAAGGCAGCTCCCATACGTACTTCAGAAACTATTTACAACCACCGTCTTGGAGTTAAGTACTCACTCTCAAATCCTCTGAATTTAGAAATCTTAATGGCTACACAAATTCTCACATTGGTTAAAGTGATGGCTAGTTTTGACTATGAACTTGTCCCAAGTTAGAATCACCTGGGAAGAGAGTCTCTCCATGAGTTTTCTAGACCAGGGTGGCCTGTGGGCATGAAGATGTGGAATTGTCTTAACTGTTAATTGGTGCAGGAAAGCCCATCCTCTGTGAGTAGCACCATCCCCTAGGCAGAGTGGGCACGGACCCATGTGTTTGCTCACTCGGCTCTTGACACATTCAGTCCCTCTTCTACTTCCTTGAAATGACAGACTTGAGCCAAGCAAACCCATCCTCCCCTAAGCTGCTTTCTGTCAGGAAATTGTATCACAGCAACAGACATGAAACCAGGACTAAACTTAGTTGGGTTAACCAATTGCAATGATCCATCTTAACAGGATGCCTCATCCCTGGGCTGGGATCCTGAGTTGAAGGAAAGGAAAGTGAGCCAAGCACCAGCATCTGTCCCTCTTTGCTTCCTGAGGCAGCGGGAGCAGCTGCCTCCCACTTCTGCCTCTATGACTCCTCAAACAGATGTACTGTGACCTTAAACTGTGAGGAACTAAACCCTTCCTCCCTGAAGTTGCTTCTCTCAGGGTATTTTATCACAGCCTCCATCTGAGCAAGGGCTGGAGACCAGCTGTCACAGCCCCTTCACCCCCTAGACTCCAGCTAGGGACTTGGGTCGCAGGGACTCACGTGCATGATGTTGGTGCTGTCATTAAAAATCTTCACATAAAGCTTCAGAATGTTGAAATGGAAGGTGGGTGTCAGCATGCGACGGTGGCGGCTCCACTTCTCACCAGTACTCAGCAAGAGGCCATCCCCTGATGGAACAGCATCGCAGTAGGTAAGGACAGTGTCTTCCCAGCAACCCAAGGGCACTTCCAGCCCCTTACCTGTAGGTACTCACCCAGCCATGGCTTCAGGAGACGGTAGAAGACTGTGTCCTTCGGGGCAACTGAAGCTGATGTGAACAAAGACCATCGGGAGCCATGGCAGGAGGGAGAGCATGGGAGAGACTGGCCCTCGGCCTGGTATCTGCACACCCCCCTCCCTCCAAGCCCATGGTAGGTTTGGGGGCAGGGACAGAGGGAGACAAGAGGGGTCAGACAGCACTAGATAGAGAGAAGGCTCAGCCTAACATGACACACTCTGCAGCACATCTTCACATGGCTACTGCATGGTCTAACCCGTTTACTCTGCACAGCATCACACTCCGCAGACCTTTACAGAGACCCAGTGTTCCTGTCCACCTCAGCATGTGCTGACATCTCCTGACACAGTCATATGACATGGACACGCATAGGCTAACATGACTGAAACACACATGACCTGACCTAACTGTGACTCAGCACACCCAACTGACACGTGTCGGATGTGATTTGAAAGTTCCTTTCTGGGCCAGGCATGGAGACTGCCTTTAATTCAAGAACTCTGGAGAGAAAGGCAGGTGGATTTCTGTTCACTTTAGGCTAGTCAGAGCTACACTGTGAAGATAAAACATAGTGTTTAGGAAAATATAGTTTTAGAGGGGGAAAATGTTCATGTGGAGGACAGCAAGATGGCTCAGTAGGTAAAAGTGCTTCCCACCAAGCCTCGTAACCTGAGTTTGATTCCTGGGACCTACACAGTGGAACTAACTCTTGCAAGTTGTCCTCTGGCCTCTACCTTGTTCTATAGCACCCACCCACACACATGCTAAATAAAAGTAGAGTAATAAAACTGTTCAAATTAACTTCCCTGACGTAACCTACACAGGTTTTAACACTACTCAGATTTATCTCAAATAAGGCCTCAGTCATATCTTAGAAAGTCCTTTGTCCCAGACTTCAGACACTTCAAACAGGATCTAGACATTGCCAGGAGAAAAAGACTATTTCTAAAAATACCTCAGATAGGAGTCAGTCAGAACCCAGCATGTCCCAATTGTTTATATGGCACCACAGAGAACCATTGGTATATGAGCCCAGGTGGGAAACAGGCCCAGCTAGATAACAGCACACACCAGAAAGATGGAGGCCACCCAGAAAACATCACATGGAGTGCTCCAAGCAGGAGCCCATGGCCACAGATGAGTCAGATGAGTCTAGATGAGGCACAGCAGGGATATTTCTACCACAGTTCTTCTAGGATAGAGTGCACTTGAGGGTCAGGGGTGTGCACGCTGGGACCAACATGGTGTCTACCTGGAGCCAAGACCACAGGCTTGATGAAGGCAGGGTGGAATATTCGGATGACGGGGTGCCACGGTCCCACCCACCAGCAGCACACATCTCTGAAGGTTCGAACCAGGCTCTGGATGTACAGGAGCCCTTCCTCTGAGCTCTGGATCTGTAGAAGAGGACCCAGTGTTTGCCTCTCTGGGCTGGCAGAGAGAACAATCAGGTAGAAAGCCACAGGGAGTTCCGGGAATTCCATTCAGGACTTCAATCCACAGTGCTGAGCCCTGCCTGTCCCCATACCCCAACTGCCCCCCCAACACACACATACACACATCTCCCTGCCTG
>JANHMN010000015.1:57881799-57897794 GCA_030674055.1 Rhabdomys pumilio
GCCCCCCCAACACACACATACACACATCTCCCTGCCTGTCCCCACACCCCCCCCCACATCTCAGTCCTGAGACAGGAGACACATCCTCACTTCAGCTCCTAAACACTGTATTTTATTTCATTTCATTGTATTCTCTTGTTTTGCTGTGTGTGCATGCTTGTGTGTGTGCACATGTGCACATGATCATGTATGTGAGTACATGAACAGAGTCCAACTTCAGGTATCCTCAGATGCCACTCAATTTGTTTTCTAAAAATATTTTTATTACATTTTATTTATTTTGTTTTTTTGGGTTTTTTTTTTTGTTTGTTTGTTTGGTTGATTGGTTGGTTGGTTGGTTGGTTTTTTTTTGTTTGTTTGTTTGTTTTTGTTTTTTGTTTTTTGTTTTTCGAGACAGGGTTTCTCTGTGTGGTCCTGGCTGTCCTAGAACTCACTCTGTAGACCAGGCTGGCCTCGAACTCAGAAACCCGCCTGCCTCTGCCTCCCAAGTGCTGGGATTAAAGGCACGGACCACCACTGCCCTGCAACATTTTATTTATTTTGTGGCAGGTGATGTTGTATGGTATACATTGTGGAGGTCAGAGGACAACTTGCAGGAAGGAATTGGTTCTCTCCTTCCACTATGTGGGTCCCAGGAACTGAACTCAGATCACCAGGCTTAAGGGAACGCACCTTTACTTTACTGGTGAGATGAGTCATCTCACCAGCTCCAACTTGGTATTCGTGGAGTCTCTTTCACTAGGCTGGATCAGTGATTAAACTAGACTGGTGAGCCAGCAAGCTGCTGGGACCCCAGCTAGTCTGAACCTCCCCAGAGCTGGAATCACGCTTGTGGACCAGGCACTTCCCCAGCCTGCTGGATATCATATTTACCCTGTTCTCCTTCCATATAGAAACAGTTGCCCGTGATGGACCTGGTTTCCCACATAGCGAGTGGTATGTCTGGGGCCTGAGCCTAGGACTGTGCATCCCCAGAGTCATACTTAATGCAGACTTTGCCTTGTGGAAGTCACTTCCAGGACCGCCAGAGGACAGTGAGCTCTCTTGTGGAACTGACTCTAAGACTCATTATTGTGGGCATGCCTGAGGGGATGCTTTGGTTGTTGTTAACTGAAGTAAAAGACTCAGACTTTTGGGGCAGCACCATTTCATGCTGACCCCTTGTTCTATGCTTTCTTTCTTTCTCTCTTCCTTTCTTTCTTTCTTTCTTCTTCCTCTTTCTCCTTCTCTTCTACCTCCTCCTCCTCTTCCTCTTCTTCCTCCCACTTTTGGTTTCTTGAGACAAGATGTCTCTGTGTAGCCCTGGCTGTCCTGGACTACATTTGTAGACCAGGCTGGCCTCAAACTCATAGAGATCTACCTGCATCTTCCTCCATTGTTCTAGTTTTATTCTGTAACTGTGAGCTAAAAGAAAAAAGAAAAAGAAAAAAGGAAAGGAAAACACTATGGTGATTTGAATATGCTTGGCCCAGGGAATGGCACTGTTAGCAAGTGTGGCCTTGTTGGAGGAGGTGTGGTCTTGTTGGAGTGGGTGTGGCCTTGTTGGGTGGGTGTGGCCTTGTTGGAGAAAATATGTCAATGTTGGGGTGGGCTTTGAGATCCTCCTCCTAGATGCCTGCAAACAGTCTGCTCCTGACTTCCTTTGGATGAAGATGTAGAACTCTCAGCTCCTCCTGCACCATGCCTACCTGAAAGCTGCCATGCTTCCTGCCTTGATGATAATGGACTGAACCTCTGAACCTGTAAGCCAGCCCCAATTAAATGTCCTTAATAAGAGTTGCCTTGGTCATGGTATCTGTTCACAGCAGTAAAACCCTAAGACAACCACCCTGACCAAAGGCAACTTTGGGAGAAAAGGGTTTATGTGCCTTCTACTTCCAGGTCACAGTCCATCACTGAGGAAAATCAAGACAGGAACTCAAGTAGAGACCTGGAGAAAGAAACTGTGAGGGAAAACTGCTCACTGGCTCACTCCGGCTTATGTTTGTCTAGCTTTCTCATGCTGCTCAGGCACATGTCTAGAGACAATACAGCCCTCAGTGGCTGCGGCTCTCCTCCATCAATTACCAATCAAGAGAATGCTCGCACAGACACCAGACATGTCCATAGGCCAGTCTGTAGAGGCAGCAAGATTCCCTCTTCCATGGAGTGTCAAGTAAATAATCAAGATTATTCATGACTCCGTGTGTGTGTGTGTGTGTGTGTGTGTGTGTGTGTGTGTGTGTGGTGTGCATGTGTATGTGTATGTGTGTGCACACATGTGTGTGTATGTGTGTGTGGCGTGCGTGCATGCATGTGTGTGTGGTGTGTGGTGTGTGGTGTGCATGTGGTGTGCGTGTGTACATGCGTGTGTGTGTGTGTGTGTGTGTGTGTGCATGTGTGTGTATGCATGTGTGTGTGTGCACACGTGTGCACGTGTGCGTGCACACATGTGTGTGCGCATGTGTGGTATGTGTGCACACATGTGCATGCATGTGTGTGTGGTGTGTGTGCATGCATGTATGTGTGGTGTGTGTGGTGTGTGTGTGGTGTGCGTGTGTACATGCATGTGTGTGTATGTGTATGGTGTGTGTGCATGCACACACATGTGCGTGTGTGGTGTGCATGTGTGTGTGTGTACACACACACGTGTGTGTATGTGTGGTGTGTGTGTGAGTGTGTGTGTGAGTGTGTGTGTGTGCACGAGCGTGCACACATAAGTGCAGTATACGCAGAAGCCAGGAAAAGGGTGTTGGATCCTGGAGCTGAAGTTATAGGTGGTTGTGAACCACTCATGTGGATGCTAGGAAACAAATCAGGTCCTCTGTACGAACAGTCAGTGCTTTCAACCATCATGCTACCTCTTCAGAGCCTTGGCCAAACTACAAATTTTTCTGTATTCTTTTGCCCTGCTGTTTTTGTTCCTAGTTCTCAGTGTAAACATCAAAAAGCAAACACTGACACCATGCAACAGCCTGGAAAACCTGCTACCTTGACATTTCTTATCAAGTAAACTAGTTTGCCATTTTTTAAACACAGTCTTGAGACACATGCAGAGATGGCTCAGTAGTTAGGAGCACTTGCTCCTCTTGCAGAGGGTCCAGATTTGAATCCCAGCACCCCACTCACATGTGGCAGCTTACAAATCCCTGCAATTCCAGCTCCAGATGGTGTGGCGCCCTCTTCTGGCAGCTCCCCAGGCACTGCACATGCGCACATGCACAGATACAAATAAAACAAATCTTTAAACTCACCCTCCCACAAAGTTTCAAAACGTCCATAAGCTCTGTGCAGTGTACTACACAGGAGGTGAGTGTGAGAGTTTCCCTGGGATCATGGCAGCCCATGACAGACATCGGATCCCATTACAGACAGTAGTGAGCCACCATGTGGTTACTGGGAATTGAACTCAGGACCTCTGGGAAAGCAGTCAGTACTCTTAACCACTGAGCCATCTCTCCAGCCCAGAAAGGGAGTTTTAAATCAGGACTCTGTGGTGCAGCTTCCATAAGGTCACCACCCATGACAAAGATACAGCCATTTGGGGTCACCCATGATCCCATAAGTAACCCCTCAACTGTTCTCTGTAAAAACCCCAAGAAGCCCATAGTTCTCATCAAGCTGGACGCAGATGGACATGTTATGTTGTTGTCTACCTGGGATGAATACAAACTTGTTCACATCTCCCCAGGAAAGGTCTCTGGTTCTTCCTCACAGGAAGAACCACATCTGGGAACTTGCAGCCTTGACAGACCCCAAGGGAGCAAAGGAGACCTCTAAGTCTCCATCATGGTGGCCACTGTCACCTGTCCTCTGCTGACACCAGGCTCTGGCAGAGCAGCCTGTGTGTGGCCCTGCTGAATCTCTGTACACTTGACACTGCACCAACTTACAAGGAAAGCAAATGTCTCCAAATCACACAGGAAAAACAAGATGCTCGAGGTCTGCTGTGGAGGATGGGTTCTGAGAAGGCTTCCAAAGAGGAAGTGAGTGGCTAGCTCATATCTAGATTGAGCAACAGGACTCATTGGTACATCTCAGTGGAGAAGCCAGACATAAGAGGAAGATGCTGAAGAATGGGGAGTTAAGGCTCCCCTGGACCAGCTATGCCCCTGGGTGTGCCTGGGTAGGGATTGCAGCTCCTTTCTGTGACCAGTGGGAAGCCAGAGATGAGCTGAAAACAAGTGGTATAGTGAAGACTGGCCCTGGTCTCCCCTCAGGAGGGCTCAAGTCCAGCACAGCAGAACCTGGGAACACCAGGGTCCTTACTCTGTTGGAGTAAGCCTTGCTGGGAACCCTGCAGCATGCCCACGTGTGCAGAGAAGACTCCATGTGGAAAAGGCTCAGGACAGCGCATCTGTGAATGATGGCATTCTGCTGTCCTAGGCCCCAGCACACCCCTGTGCCAGCTCCCTGGGTTCTATTCCAGAATCCTTACAACCCCTTCCACCCTGACACCCCAGGCCCACTTCACTTTCACACTCACCAGGCCTAGGTGTCCCAAGAGCCAGTTTCTTTTGGGGGGCTGCGGGAAACAGCGGAGGTGAAGAGAGGTCTCAAAGACAGCGTAAACCTGGGTCAGGATGTAAGCCAGGAGGCAAGAGACCCCAGCCAGCAGCAGCAACAGCCATGGAGACGCTGCTATGTGCCCCAAGCCCAGCCAGGACAGGCTCAGCTGCGACATCCTGCAGGGCAAATGTACACAGGATGAGATCCTGGGGCACGAAAGAGACACAGGGTGGTCTGGGGGGTGGACAGGAACAGGGAATTAAAGAGTTGGGGATAAGGCCTGGGGAGGTAGGGAGACCCAAGACAATGCATTGGAGGCAGGTAAGGAGGGGAAAAGAGAAGAAAGAGGAAGAGAAGGAGATGGAGAAGAGAGGAGATGACAGAGGAAAGGATGGAGGAGAGGGAGAAGGAGGAAAGGGATTGATTAGAGTTTGAGCCATGGACTATTAGCCAGAAATCAACATCTGCTGCTGACTTCCTGTCCTGCCCTAGCCTAGGACCTCTCAGCCCCACTGGCCCTAGTCTGGTACCTTCTCTCAGGAGCACTGTTTCCCAGGTCTGTCTCTCCCCTTCTGTGACTCCTGACCAGGGACACCTAGAGAAGTCTAGACCGGATCAGCCAATCCCTTGCAGGCCCAGCTTCCTCTCCCTGCCTGGATAGGTGGCCATCATGTGGGGGTGGAGCCAACCTGGAGCAGAGGGGAACCAATTCAAGACTGCACAGTCAGGGTCACCAAGCCTGAGTGTCAGGTCCTCGGGACATCACACCTCTTGTGTAAGGACTTTGGAGGAAGCAGTGGACACTTCCGTGAAGATAAAGTCCCACAAAGAGGCTGTGAGGAAACAGGCTGGTCACCACTGTGGGACTTGTTGTGAACTGAGACTCTGCTCTTGGTAAGGTGAGGAAAGTGATGTGGAACCTCTCCCAGAATCACGCCTCCTGTGCCCTGGCTAATGCATAAACTGCCCACTTTCTTAGGTGTCCAGAATCTCCACATAGCCTGGTGTTTCTTTCCACAATGAAGTATCCTGGACCAGAATCCTGGGTGTCAACAGAAGAACAAACTGAAGCTCAGAGAGGGCAAGCATCTAGCCCAAGTTGCACAGCTCAAAACAATCTCAGGCTTGTCAGAGCCTAAAGCTCTAAGCTTTTCCCTCTACAATCTTGTCTCACTTTACTGAGAACAGTGCCCTGTCAACACAGGGGCATTGATAGTGTGAGGATCTCAAGGCATGAGGTGGTGCCACACCAGAAGCACCCTGAAACTTTTTAATGGCCTCCTGTTTCTCCTCCCATACCCAGTATACTCTGCCCAGCAGAGTTTCTGTTCCCTTCCTGGTCTCCTGAGATTGCCCTGTAGGGCTTGAAGAACTGGTTCCAAACACAGCTGCTGAGAAAGAAGGTAAGTGGGAGATAACTCCCTCTACATCCTCAGCACCTCCTTCAGGACAGTCAGCCAGAATGCCAGACAGCTAGAGCCCTCAATAGAGCCACCGTGTCCTGTGTCTGTCATCCAAACACTTGAGAGGCTGAGAAAGGAATGGAGTTCAAGGTCCACTTGGGGTACAGTGAAAGCCTCCACCATCATTCCAACTCTCTTGTGGCCTCCTTGGGTACCCCCATTCACATGCACACACCCACACAAAGACACAAACACACATACACACAATTTAAAATAAAATCATGGTGGTTCATATCTTAGTCACTGTTCTATTGCTGTGAAGAGACACCATGGCCAAGACAACTCTTAGAAAAGAAAGCGTTTAACTGGGGCTGGCTTACAGTTTCAGAAGTTCAGTCCATTGTCATCATGGGAAGCATGGCAACACACATGGCAGTGGGGCAACAGCTGAGAACTTTATAGCCTGGCCCACAGACAGGAAAGCAGAAAGACTGGACCTAGCATGAGCTTTTGAAACCTCAAATTCTCAGTGACACACTTCCTCCAACAAGGACAAACTCCCTAATGATGGCAATACTGTCAAACACTTCCACTCCCTGATGACTAGGCATTCAAATATATGAGCTTCCAGGGGTCTGTGGTGGCTATTCCCAGTTGTCAACTTCACTACATCTGGAATGAACTACAATCCAGAAATGGAGGACACACCTGTGATCCAGATCTTGAGACATAGTGGCCATGAAAAGCTTAGGCCTGGCAAGGTGGCACCTGCCTTTTCTTTCTCAACTCATTTTCTCATTTATTCAAAGGGCAGTTTTATCTCATTTAAACATCTGTTTAAATAATTGAGCACATATACTCTTATTTGCTGGTACATTGATAATTCACATTAATTACATTTGGTTAATTTCTTTTTTATTGGATATTTTATTTACATTTCAGATGTAATCCCCCTCCCCCAACCCAGGAACCCCCTATCCCATCCCTCCTCCTGCTGCTTCTATGAGGATATGCCCCCACCCACAATTTCCGACACTGAGGCATCCAGTCTTCACTGAACCAAGGACTTCCTCCCCACCTATGCCCAACAAGGCCATCCTCCCCTACATATACAGCTGGAGCCATGGGTCCCTCCCTATGTGCTCCCAGGCTGGTGGTTTAGACCCTGGGAGCTCTAGTTGGTTGGTATTGTTGCTCTCCTCATGGGGCCACAAACCCTTTCACCTCCTTCAGTCTTCTCTCTAACTTCTCCATTGGGAACCCCATGATCAGTTCAATTTTAGCTGTGAGCATCTGCCTCTGTATATGTCAGGCTCTGGCAGACCTCTAAGGAGACAGCTATATCAGGCTCCTGTCAGCATGCTCTTCCTGGCATCTACATCAGCATCTACCTTTGGTGACTGCACAAGGGATGGATACCCAGGTGGAATGGTCTCCAGACGACCTCTCCTTCAATTTCTGTCCCACACTTTGTCTCCATATTTGCTCCCTTGAGTATTTTGTTACCCCTTCTAAGATGGACCAAAACACCCACACTTGGTCTTCCTTCTTCGTGAGCTTCATGTGGTCTGTGAGTAGTATCTTGGATATTGCCAGCTTTTGGACTAATATCTAATTATCAGTGAGTGCATACCATGTGTGTTCTTTTGTCATTGGGTTAACTCACTCAGGATGATGATTCCTAGCTCCACCCATTTGCCTAAGAATTTCTCGAATTTGGCATTTGCCTTTAACCTTAGGAGACAAAGAAAAGCAGATCTCTGAGGTCAAGGCCAGCCTGGGACAGAGCAAGTTCCAAGTTAAGAAGGGCTTAGGTCCGGGCATGGTGGTACACACCTTTAATCTGGGCCACACCTTCTGCTGGAGGCCTACATAAAGACAATGAGAAAAACATTAAGAGTTCCTTTTTCTTTGCCTGCCTGCACTTACTCATCAGCGCACCTGTTGGAATCTACCTCTTCAGGATTCCAGCTTACACAGAAGACCAGCTAAACCACTTAGCCTCCTGGGACTGAGCAACGACTAGACTCTCAGACTTCCCATTCACAGCTGCCCATTGTTGGGTTAGTTGAGTTGTGCCAGGAAATGTTCATGAACCCCAAAAAGACCACCAAGGAGCCAAATCCAGTGCAACCACATTAGGCTCTCTTTATTCCAGCTCAAGCTTGGGCCACACCAGTGTCTCTGATGCAGGAGAGCAGGAGGGGGCCTGAGCCCAGTTTCAGGAAAGCATCTATAGGAAGAGGGGGGTCTAGCCTGAAACACATCTGCTTGGCGGCCATTATGGCCTTTAACATAATTGACTGATGCTGGGAGCCAAACCGTAAAGTTCACTTTTGTTTTCCTCCTGATTGGTGGTTGTTAGGAAGTGAAATGAACTTCCAGTTGTAATCTGCAGGTATCGATTTATTGGGGGTAACCTGGAAATTGGTGCCAGGTACAGCCCTGTTAGTTAACTTGAGTTTAACCTTAGGTCACATTCTCTAAGATGGTGTCCCTGGGGCTTGGGTAGGGGCTCCATCAGTGGGAGACAGGAGGGAGTCCTGAGGCTGAGTTTGCCTCCTGATGGTCAGGATCATCGTCAACCACAAATGAGCCTGTGATTTCGCCACTGCGATCTAGCGACCTTTCGGGTGATGGGTCGAGGGGCGGGAGGGATCCTGTTTTATAGAGAACATGGAGTTTGGGCCAAACATGTTTATGAGCCCACTGAACATCTAGCAGTTGGTGGTCCTCAAATTCAGTGATGACTTCTGCCTGTGTGTTAAGAATAATGGGGGTGCGGGGGTGGTGTCCCAAACACGACTTTAGAAGGGGTGAATCTCATCTAGGAAGGGGAGTTTTATACCCTGTAGAGAGCAAAAGGAAGAAGAGTTAATTGTTCAGTCATTGTCAATCTCTTAGGTCAATTTAATTAAGGTCTCTTTTAGGGTTCTGTTCATTCTCTCTACCTGTCCTGAACTCTGAGGTACAATAAAGTTTCCAATTAATCCCCAGAATATTAGCTAGTCCCTGATTTACTTAGGACACAAAAGCTGGCCCATTGTCTGGCCCTGTCATCTGAGGAAGCCCATACCTTGGCAGTGTGACCTCTAAGAGCTTCTTTGTCACCATGGATGTAGTTTTATGTTTAGTGGGGATGCCTCAGTCCAACCTGAAAAGGTAGCCATAAGCAACAGTAAATATTTATATCTAAATTTTCTGGTTTTACCTCTGTGAAGTCTGTCTCTCACTACACTCTGAGCTCTGTGTCTCTGAGCCTATTAACGGGATTCATTTTAGCTGGTAGGCTTTATAGTTCTTGACTGTGCCCTTCCCCAGCCTTGAGCAGGCTCGAAAGACCTTGTGACCTAGGTGAGGTCATCCACCTATTGCACGTGCAAATTCCTACATGAACTTAGAAGAATAGACTGCCCGCTGACCTTGACTTGTGACGTAATCCCGAATGTAATCTGGCTGAAGCAAAGGATGGTTCCATGGGGCTTTCCATATATATACAAGAGCTGAATGTTAAAGTTTGAGCCTTGGTCAGAGAAACTTTGTCTTGGCTCCATGTTTCTCTTGCCCCTCTGTCTCTTTTTCACTTCCAGCCCTCTTTTCAGGTGAACCCAGTTTCGTCCGTGACCACTGGACAACTACACTTGACAATCTTAGCTATCTTTGAGTTGGCATCTCTAATCTTGATATTAGCACGTTGTATCAAATCCTGTATTCTCCGATGCCTACGTGGGAAGAGGGTGGATCTTCTGAAGTATGCCCAGTCTCATTTCTTCTGCCACTGAGTTCACAATCTGCTGTTCTCTGCCATCCGTCATAATATTGGGACACGGCAAAAACTTAGTCTAGGTTATGTCATCTTTAGACTACTTAACATGGCCAGGGAGCATAGGCTCCTATGAATATAGGAAAGTTAAGGGCAAGAGAGATCATTGCCCTCTGAAACTGAGTCCTTCCCACTCTAATGTCCTGAGCAGTGGATGATAGCCAGCATTTTAGGCCCCCTAGAGCTCTTGGTAGGGAGAGGATTTTCTCTTTATTTTTGATAGTCTTTCCTTCTGCCATCAGAAGGCCTCTCTCTGTATAAATAGACCCAAGCACATGAGCAGCAGTAAAAGCATTTTATCTTTCTCAGTTCTAATGCCTTGGTTAGAGCTACCAGTTCAGCCTTTTAGGCTGTTATTCCTGCCAGGAGGGGCATACGCTCTCGGCATGAGACCACCGCTGACCTAGCATACCTCTGTCCATCCTGAACTAAGCTGTTGCCATCGGTGAACCATGTTACCTCTGCACTCATCAAGGGGGTATCCTGAAAATCTGGTCTGGTCCCATGGATGTGGACCAAAATGTCCAAGAAATCAGGTAGGTGGGGCTGCCAAGTATCGAGGAAGAAAACGTTTCCCTAATGGTGACAAAAATATTCTGTCCCCTAGCTTTAACATAGTAGAGCTGAAGGCATCTGTCCCATGTTAAACATCTGTCAGAAAGTTGCCCTGTAACATAGACAACACAAAACACAAGAAAAATTCGTCCTTTTCTATCAGGCAGGAATGAGAAACAACCAGAAGGTGGCGCTATGTACAAGAAAGAAAAAAAAAAAAAAACAAACTTGTCCTTTTCTCTCTGTCAGGAAGGAACAAAAGTAGCTAGATCCGTTGGCTTTCCGAGCCCTCACACACCCAAGACAGGGCCTCAGAATGTCTTCTGGCCCTGCGTGGCCACGGTCTCCAGCATGTTTGCTTTAACCACCTTTGGCCACATATGCAGATTTAAAGCCTTTTTTTCTGAACAGAATTGTAGACATGGCACCACTCAGACTTTACTAACAAAGATACAGACAAGACTTACTGTGCATAAACACATGGATGGACTTACAGACTCAAACAAATGTTACTGGTATTGAGACCCTCCAGACTGGGTCCTGGAGGCCTTGGAGTTCCCAGATAATGCACCAAAATGTTGTGCCAGGAAACATTTGTGAACCCCAAAAAGACCACCAAGGATGCAACCACATCAGGGTCTCTTAAGTTCGAGCTTGGGCCACGCCTCTGTCTCTGATGCAGGAGAGCAGGAGGGGGCCTGAGCTACAGGCAAGCATCTGTAGATAAAAGGAAGAAATGGTATCTAGCCTGGAACACATCTGATTGGGGGCCATTATGGCCTTTAACATAATGGTCTAGTGTTGGGAGCCAAACCATAAACTTAACTTTGTCTTCCTCCTGATTGGTGATTGTTAGAAAGTGAAGCATTAGGGGCAGGCTTGTAACCTAGAGGTGTAGATTTGTTGGAGAATAACCTGGAAACTGGTATTAGGCACAGTTCTTGTTGGGGGGGGGGATAACCTGGAAACTGGTGCTAGGTACAGGCCTGTTAGTTAATTTGAGTTCAACTTTAGGTCAGGTTCTCTAAGATGGAGTCTGAACCCAAAAAAATCTGGTCTCTCTCAGTTGGACTGCAGACTGTAAGTCATTCTAATAAATTTTCTTAATATATAGAGAGACATTCCATAAGTTCTGTGACTCTAGAGAACCCTAAATACAGGGCCATTCTCATTCAAGCCACCACAGCCCAGAACTTTAATCCCAACACTGGAGGCAAAGGCAGAGGCAGGCAGATTTTTGTGAGTCCAAAACTAGCCTGATCTACATAGTGAATGAGTTTCAGGTCAGCCCAGGCTACATAGTGAGACTCTGTCTCGAATGTAATAAATAAATAAATAAATAAATAAATAAATAAATAAATAAATATTTTTAAAGCAACAACTAAGAAAAACAACCAAATAAATTAAGTAAATAAATTAATAAGTCTGGCTGGGGAGATATCAGTCAGTAAAATAGTTGCCTGGCAATCATAAGAGTTGAGTTTGGATTCCCAGAACCAACATAAAAAGCCACGTGTGGCAGCAGACATGTATAATCCCTGTCATGGCCAGCTGGGACATGAAGATGGACAGGTCTTGAGAAGCTCATAGGCCAACTAGCCACATACGGAAGCTTCCATATGACCTACATGTGGAACTGCCAGAGACTGTGTCTGAAACAAACAGTGGAAGGAACACATGCACACACAGACACACAGGGACAGACACACATGCAGACACTGGTCTGCAGAGAGGTCCTGGCTTAGGCCAGGAGTCAGATCAAACTTCCTAGAGGAAGTCAGTCTCGGGCAATTGTGAGTCACCTGGAGTAGGTGCTGGGAACTGAACTCTGGTCCTCTGCAAAGCTGTTAGCATTAACCACTGAGCCATCTCTGCAGCCCAGGAGGGGACTTTTCAACAGAGACAGAGGAAGTCTCCGAGGACAGGTGTGTGGTGTGGCACCAAGCAGCATAAAACCCACTTCATCCTGTGTCTCTGGCACATGGTAAGGTCACCAATGTGCAGCAGCAGGAAGACAAGGATGGAAAACCAGGCCTGACTCCTTGAAGCCTCGAGAGGCTGACTGTGACCGAGGACCCCATTAGTCAGCACTCATCAACTGTGGCTCCAGATTCCAGGGCCCAGTGGCAGAAGGGGACAAGGAAGTCAGAAGCTGGGCTTGTCCTTATGGGAGTTTCTGCCGTAAGGACATATGGCACCTCATCCCACAGGCAAATGGCCAAGGAGGAGGGAGCAAAGAGGGTAGGAACTTCTCCCCTCTCCTTTCACCCAGTGGACAAAGGCATCACCAGCTGCAGTCTGTCCCAGGAGACCAGCCTCTGGTCCATCACCCCTGAACCTCAGTCTTCATAGCTGAAATACAGGTCTCAAAGCTTTCCAGGGCTTTTCAAGAATTCTATCAGACAAATCCAGGCACAGGGTTGAGGCACAGCTCAATAGGTTAAGTGTTTGCCTTGCAAGCATGAGCCCCTGGGACCCTTGGGAAAGAGCTATCGACGTGGTTGAGTAGGGAAAGTCGCTTGCCCTAAAGCCCGAATTCCAGCCTGGGAGCTAGGAGGGTGAGAACGTGACCTTCACTTGTTCATAACACACACCAAATTTTAATTAAAAACAAACTGGTACGGCTGTCTGAGCCAGTACCCAGCACTGGGACATAAAGGTGGGTGGATCCTGGAGGCTCACTGACCTGAGCTTACACCCCCTGAAGAGCTCCAGAGCAGTGAAAGATCCGGATTCAAATCACAAGACATACAGCTCCTAGTGACTGACCAGTGCACATGCATCTGTGCACACATACATATTCATACAGGTGTGCACACAAAGCCCATCACAGTGGTGTCTGTGGCGATCCTCCTACTCAGTTTCCTGAGTGCCGTGATTACAGTAGTGTGTGCCATCATACCTGGCTCCCGGGGTCTCTTTAGCATTCATGCTATCTGCTTCTAGAACCTCACCTCTCTCTTCCTCTGAAATCACAAAGAGATGACTTTCAAATTCACTGGAACTGAGTCCAAGCTAACTATGCAAATGCGGGCAAGTAGCTACTCTCTGTGACTCTCTTCTCTTCCTTAAAATGGAGAGGTGGGGTTATACCTACCTCAGTGAGCCACTTGAACTCCTACAATGTCCCTGGCAGAATCTGACATACATGGTCCCTGTCATCATGGTGCTTATGTCTGATGAGGGAGGCCAACAAGTAACAGCATGGTCAGATGGTGGAGGCTTTGGAAGGAGTTAGCAAAGACCTTCTAGAAATAAGGAACATGCAGGACACCGTGATGGGGGAGAGGGACAAGTAGAAACTTGAGTGACACAGAGGTACACACTGTGCAAAGCTGTGGCCGAGTTGGTGTCAAGTCAACAGGCAGAGCATCTGAAACAAGCCTGCATGCCTTCTGCACCCTTCCCTTGCAGAGCTGAGATAAGTGATATGCAGCAACTTGCCTTCCCATGGAAGGGAGAAGCATCCAAGTAGCAAACCGCACTGCAGCACCCTGAGGTAAGGCCAGAGTGCCTCCTGCATTCCCTCGCACCCTCAGTAAGGCTGAGAGCAAGCCACCAGCCCAGAGGCTAGACCTGCCAGCACAGGGCTAGACCTGCTGCGGGAAGCACCCACATCATCCATGGCAGGGATGCCAGGGGTCATATGAATGGCCTCATCAGACTCTCCGTTCCTTTTCCCCATAAGTCACAAAGTCATTGTTGAGGCTGACGAGATGGCTCAGTGGATAAGGGCACTTGCCAACAAACCTAGCCAGCTGTGACCAGTCCCTGAGACCCACACGGTGAGGGGAGATCTGTCTCCCACACATTGTCCTCTGACGTCCACGTGTGATATGGCACATGGACATACACACACATACATACATGTGATTAAGTTTTTAAAAGTAGTCTTTGCTTTGTCCACATTGTGTGGCTTCTCTGCACGCACACAGTGTTGTGACCTGTCCGGGAGCATGGCCTCCATTGATGTCTGTTTCCATGCATTTCTCTAATAAGCTTTTTGAAGCATACATATCTTTTCAGGTTTTTTTAATTAATGCGTTATTTATTTTGTGTGTAAACGTGTGGGTGTGGCACACTGTCAACTCACCTCACTGGCTGGATCCTGCTCAGGCAGGCAGTGAGGGCGTGAATACAATGCCATGTCATGTTCAGAATTGGATTTCACAGTTCTCCTCAGCAACCGCAAGCTCTTGCACCCTTCCTGCCCCAAGTCCCCTGGGTCTTGGCGGGGTTGTGTAGATGTCCCGGCTACAGCTGGGCAGTCAGTTACTGGCAGCACTTTGCCAGCTATGAGTCTTTGTGTTACCTGCAGACCA
This sequence comes from Rhabdomys pumilio, assembly GCA_030674055.1. Lineage (NCBI taxonomy): Eukaryota > Metazoa > Chordata > Mammalia > Rodentia > Muridae > Rhabdomys > Rhabdomys pumilio. The sequence goes on from JANHMN010000015.1 coordinate 57,896,391, forward strand.
CAGAAGAGAGTGACTTCTCTGGACAAGGCTGAGAGTGGAAACAATCTATGAGCGACTTTCTTTGTTTTTACCTGGTGGATTATATTTTTTCCTCCTTTGTTCTGTTAACATTATAAATTACATTTGTGGATTTCTTTTTTACTTTGTATTGTATTTCTGTATGATTTATCACACGGGGCCTGCACAAGGTAAGTGAGAGGGCACTACGCACAAATCTCCCCTACCGTGGCCCTCAGGGATCGAACGCGGGTCGTCAGGCTGATGATCAGCAAGCTCCTTCAGCTGGTGAGCTACCTCATCAGTCCAGATGATACAAATGTCCGTTGGGGTTATTGTTCTTGAGGTAGGGTCTCATGAAACCCAGATAGTCTTGAACTCCTGAATCTCTTGTCTCACCTCACAACTTCCAGCGTGAAGAAGTGCATGGCCACACCTGACAGTCTCTGTTCTGACTGTAATGAAGAGGGCTCTGTAACTTATCATAATATTCATCTTGGTGCCAAAGCTGTTGCAGGCCTCCTGAAATAAATGAGGACGTCTTCCATCTTTTCCTCGATTCTGAAAGTTTTAATGTGAGCCTCATTTCCTGCATGAGGAGCTCTGGGCAGTTAACAGAGGCTAGGGAAGGGACAGACATTTCTTCAGTAGTTTTGTGCACGCCCATTCTCCTGTAAGCAACACTGATCTGACTCACCGGCTTTTCAAAAGTCAAAAAGGGCCAGGCATTGGTGGTGAATATCTTTAATCCCAGCAGTCAGGAGGCAGAGGCAGGCGGATTTCTGAGTTCGAGGCCAGCCTGGTCTACAGAGTGAGTTCCAGGACAGCCAGGGCTACACAGAGAAACCCTGTCTCAAAAACAAAACAAAAGTTAAAAAATGAGATGACAGTAGAAAGTAGGGCTAGCTGGAAAGAGGAAGAAAGGAGAGCATCGGAAGTGGGAGGAGCCAAAGATGAGTTACAGGGTCAGTGAGATGATTCAGCTGATAATGGTGCCACCACACTTCACAACCTGAGTTTGATCCCTGGAACTCACATGATAAAACAGGAAGTAGGGGTAGATATGATCAAATACATGTGTACAAAAGTGTTAAAATAAGATACATTGTTACATATAATTAATATAAGGTGGTAAAATATCTTTTTAAAAACTAAACCAAGGGGGCTCCAGAGATGTCTCAGTGGTTAAGAGCACTTGCTAATCTTGCAAAGGACCTGGGTTTAGTTTCCAGCACCCACGTGGTAACTCACAACCATCTGTAACTGCAGTTCCAGGGATCCAGTGCCTCTTATACACAGACACACAGTCACACAGACATACACACAGAGTCACACAGACACACACGCACAGACACACACAACACAGTCACACAGACACACAGTCACACAGACACACAGTCACACAGA
>JANHMN010000015.1:57897804-57916999 GCA_030674055.1 Rhabdomys pumilio
CACACAGACACACAGTCACACAGACACACAGTCACACAGACACACAGACACACAATCACACAGACAACACACAGACACACACACACACACACACACACACACACACACATACACTATAGAAAACTAAGGATTATTTTAAATATAACTCCTTTTCCCAATAAATTAGTTCAACATGAGCCCATTGGATCATGGGATTGCCATTTTGTAGGGATGGTTTTAGTAGCAGGCTCAATATAGTTCTTAGATCTGTGATCATTTTTTTCTTTTTTAAATTTTTTTATTAATCATTTCATTCATTTACATCTAAATGATATCCCACTTCCTGGTCACCACTCCACAAGCCCCCCCATCACACAACCTCCCTCTCCTCCCTCCCCTTTGCCTCTGAGGGTGCCCCCACCCACCCATCCTCTCCTGCCCCACCCCTCCAGCATCCCCCTACGCTGGGGCATCAAACCTCCACAGGACCCATGGCCTCCCCTCCCATTGATGTCAGACAAGGCCATTCTCTGCTACCTATGTATCTGAAGCCATGGATCCCTCCCTGTACACTCCTTGGTTGGTAGTCTAATACCTGGGAGCACTGGGTGGTCCAGCCAGCCGATGTTGTTCTTCTAAGGGGTTACAAACCCCTCTGATCCTCCAGTCCTTCCGCCAGCTCCCCCACCAGGGTCCCTGAGCTCAGTCTGATGGTTGTCTCCAAGCATCCACATCTGCACTGGTTGGGTGCTGGCTGGACCTTCCAAGGAACAGCCACACCAGTTCCTGTCAGCAAGTGCCTCTTGGCAACAACAATGATGTCATGGTTTGGTGTCTGCAGACAGGATGGGTCCTCAGGTGGGGCAGTCCCCGATGACCCTTCCATTTTTTTTTTATCCCTGTTCTTCCTTTGGACAGAAACATTTCTGGGTTAAAACTTTGAGATGGGTGTGTGGCCCCATCTCTCAACTGGTCGTTGGGTTCTGGGAGCCTCTCATTTTTCTGGCAATTGGGACCCTCCAATGGCTATCCCCATTAACTCATGTCCCCCTGCTACATATTTTTATTCGATTTCCTGACCCTCTGTGCCTCTCTCCTGTCCCCTCTCATACCTGATTCTGCTCCCTTATTTCCTCCTCCACCTCTCTCCCTCCCAGGTCCCCCTCTCCCTCCACCTCCTGTGGTCATCCTGTTCCCCCCTCAATGCAGGACTAAAGCATTCACACCCTGGCCTTTCTTCCTTCTAAGCTCCATCTGGTCTGTGAGTTGTGTCATGGGCATTGTGAGTTTGGGGGCTAATATCCACTTATCAGTGAGTGCATACCATGTGTGTTCCTTTGTATATGGTTACCTCACTCAGGATGATATTTTCTAGTTCCATCCATTTGCCTGCAAATTTCATGAAGTCATAGTTTTTAATAGCTGAGTAATATTTCATTGTGTAAATCTGCCACATTTTCTGTATCCATTCTTCTGTTGAGGGACATCTGGGTTGTCTCCAGCTTCTGACTACTATAAATAAGGCTGCTATAATCATAGTGGAGCATGTGTCCCTGTTACATGTTGGAGCATCTTCTGGGTATATGCCCAGAAGTGTCATAGCTGGGTTTTCAGGTAGTATTAATTTCATGTATCTGAGGAACTGACAGACTGATTTCCAGAGTGGTCGTACCAGCTTACAATCCCACCAACAATGAGGGAGTGTTCCTCTTTCTCCACATCCTTGCCAGCATCTGCTGTCACCTAAGTTTTTTATCTTAGCCATTCTGACAGGTGTGTGGTGAAATATCAGGGTCATTTTGATTTGCATTTCTCTAATGACTAAGGATGTTGACATTTTCTTTAAGTGTTTCTCAGCAATGTGAGATTCCTCAGTTAAGAATTCTTTGATTAGCTCTGTACCCCGTTTTTAATAGGGTTATTTGGTTGTCTGGAGTCTGATTTTTTGAATTCTTTGTATATAATGGATATTAGCCCTCTATCAGATGTAGGATTGGTAAAGATCTTTTCCCAATCTGTTGGTGGCTGTTTTGTCCTATTGACAGTGTTCTTTGCCTTACAGAAGCTTTGTAATTTTATGAAGTCCCATTTGTCAATTCTTGATCTTAGCGCATAAGCCATTGGTAGACTGTTCAGGAACTTTTCCCCTGTGCCCATGTGTTTGAGGGTCTTCCCTACCTTCTCTTTTATTAGTTTCAGTGTATCTGGTTCTATGTGAAGGTCCTTTATCCACTTGGACTTGAGCTTTGTACAAGGAGACAAGAATGGATTGATTTTCATTCTTCTACATGCTGACCTCCAGTTGAACCAGCACCATTTGTTGAAAATGCTGTCCTTTTTCCACTAGATAGTTTTAGCTCCTTTGTCAAAGATCTAGTGACCATAGGTGTGTGGGTTCATTTCTAGGTCTTCAATTCTATTCCAGTGTTCTTCCTGCCTGTCTCTGTACCAATACCATGCAGTTTTTATCACTATTGCTCTGTAGTACAGCTTGAGGTCAGGGATGGTGATTCCCCCAGAAGTCCTTTTATTGTTGAGAATAGTTTTTGCTATCCTGAGTTTTTTTGTTATTCCAAATGAATTTGCAAATTGCTCTATCTCTATGAAGAATTGAGTTGAAATTTTAATGGAGATTGCATTAAATCTGTAGATTGGTTTTAGCAAGATGGCCATTTTTACTATATTAATCCTGTCAATCCATGAGCATGGAAGATCTTTCCATCTTCTGAGATCTTCGATTTCTTTCTTCAGGGCCTTGAAGTTCTTTCACTTGCTTGGTTAGATTCACACCAACGTATTTTATGTTATTTGTGACTATTGTGAAGGGTGTCATTTCCCTAATTTCTTTCTCAGCCTATTTATCTTTTGAGTAGAGGAAGGCTATTGACTTGTTTGAATTAATTTTATATCCAGTCACTTTGCTAAAGTGGTTTATCAGGTTTAGGAGTTCTCTGGTGGAAGTTTTGGGGTCACTTATGTATATTATCATATCATCTGCAAATAGTGATATTTTGACTTCTTTCTTTCCTATTTGTATCCCTTTGACTTCCTTTTGTTGTCTAATTGCTCTTACTAGGACTTCCAGTACTGTATTGAATAGATAGGGAGAGAGTGAGCAGCCTTGTCTAGTCCCTGACCTTAGTGGGATTGCTTCAAGGTTCTCTCCACTTAGTTTGATGTTGGCTACTTAGCCAGTAGCTCTATATTTTACTATGTTTAGGTATGGGTCTTGAATTCCTGATCTTTCCAGGACTTTTACCATGAAGGGATGTTGAATTTTGTCAAATGCTTTCTCAGCATCTAGTGAGATGATCATGTGGTTTCTTCTTTGAGTTTGGTTATATAGTGGATTACATTGATGGTTTTTCGTATATTGAACCATCCCTGCATTCCTAGAATAAAGCCTACTTGATCATGATGGATGATTGTATTGATGTGTTCTTGGATTCGGTTTGCAAGAATTTTATTGAGTATTTTTGCATCAATATTCATAAGGGAGATTGGTCTGAAGTTCTCTTTCTTTGTTGTGTCTGTGTGGTTTAAGTATGAGCTTAATTGTGGCTTCATAGAACGAACTGAGTGGTGTTCCTTCTGTTTCTATTTTGTGGAATAGTTTGAAGAGAATTGGTATTAGGTCTTCCTTGAAGGTCTGATAGAATTCTGCACTAAAACTGTCTGGTCCCGGGAGATTTTAATGACTGTTGCTATTTCTTTAGGGGTTATGGGACTGTTTAGATGGTTTATCTTCTCCTGATTTAACTTTGGTACCTGGTATCTGTCTAGAATATTGTCCATCTCATCCAGATTTTCCAGTTTTGTTGAGTATAGGCTTTTGTAGTAGGATCTGATGATTTTTTGAATTTCCTTAGTTTCTGTTGTTATGTCTCCCTTTTCAGTTTTGATTTTATTAATTTGAATACTGTCTCTGTGACCTTTGATTAGTCTGGCTAAGGGTTTATCTATCTTGTTGATTTTCTCAAAGAACCAGCTCCTGGTTTTGTTGATACTTTGTATAGTTCTTTTTGTTTGTACTTGGTTGATTTCAGCCCTGAGTTTGTTTATTTCCTGCCATCTACTCCTCTTGGGTATATTTGGTTCTTTTTGTTCTAGAGCTTTCTGTGTTGACAAGCTGCTAGTATATGTTCTCTCCAGTTTCTTTTTGTAGGCACTTAGAGCTATGAGTTTTCCTCTTAGCACTGCATTCGTTTTGGTATGACAAGCCTTCATTTTCATTAAATTCTAAAAAGTCTTTAATTTCTTTCTTTATTTCTTCCTTGACCAAGTTACCATTGAGTAGAGAGTTGTTCAGTTTCCTTGTATATGTGGGCTTTCTGTTGTTTCTGTTATTATTGAAGACCAGCCTTAGTCCATGGTGATCTGGTAGGATGCAAGGGATTATTTCAGTCTTTTTATATCTGTTGAGGCCTGTTTTCTGAGCAATTATATGGTCTATTTTGGAGAAGGTGCTGAGAAAAAGGTATATTCTTTCGTTTTAAGATGAAATGTTCTGTAGATATCTATTAAATCCATTTGGTTCATAACTTCTGTTAGTTTCACTGTGTCTCTGTTTAGTTTCTGTTTCCATGATCTGTCCATTGCTGAGAGTGGGGTGTTGAAATCCCCCATTATTATTGTGTGAGGTTCAATGTGGGCTTTGAGCTTCAGTAACATTTATTTTTACAAATGTGGGTGCCCTTGCACTTGGGGCATAGATGTTCAGAATTGAGAGTTCAGCTTGGTGGATTTTTTTCTTTGACAAGTATCTAGTGTCCTTACTCATCCTTTTTGATAACTTTTGGTTGAAAGTCTATTTTACTGGATATTAGAATGGCTACTCCAGCTTGTTTCTTGGTACTATTTGCTTGGAAAAAAATTTTTTCCTGTATGCAGCAAAATTCTGGGTCCTCTTTACGTATCCAGTTTGTTAGCCTATGTCTTTTTTATTGGGGAATTGAGTCAATTGATGTTGAGACATATTAGGCAGCAATGATTGTTGCTTCTGTTATTTTTGTTTTTAGAGGTAAAATTATTTCTCTACTTTTGGGTTTGTTGTGAAAAGATTAATTTCTTTCTTTTTCTTGTGTGTAGTTTCCCTTCTTGTGTTGGACTTTTCCTTCTATTATCCTCTGTAGGGCTGGATTAGTGGAAAGATATTGTTTAAATTTGGTTTTGTCATGGAATACCTTGGTTTCTCCATATATGGTAATTGAGACTTCTGCTGGGTATATTAGCCTGAGCTGGCATTTTTGTTCTCTTAAGGTCTGTATGACATCTACCCAAGATTTTTTGGCTTTTAGAGTCTCTGTTGAGAAGTCTGGTGTGATTCTGATAGGTCTGCCTTTATATGTTACTTGACCTTTTTCTCTTATGCTTTCAATATTCTTTCTTTGTTCTGTGCATTTGGTGTTTTAATTATTATGTGATGGGAGGAATTTCTTTTTCTGGTCCCATCTGTTTGGTGTTCTGTAGGCTTATTGTATGTTTATGGGCATGTTTCCTTAGGTTAGGCAAGTTTTCTTCTATAATTTTGTTGAAGATGTTTGCTGGCCCCTTGAGTTGGGAATCTTCACTCTCTTCTCTACCTATTGTTCACAGGTTTGGTTTTTTCATTGTGTCCTGCATTTCTTGAATCTTTTGAGTTAGGAGCTTTTTGCTTTTTGTATTTTCCTTGACTGTTGTGTCAGTGTCTTCTATGGTATCTTCTATACCTGAGATTCTCTCTTCTATCTCTTGTATTCTGTTGGTGATGCTTGCATCTGTGACTCCTGATCTCTTTCCTAGGTTTTCCATCTCCAGGGTTGTCTCCCTTTGTGTTTTCTTTAATGTTTCTATTTTTATTTTTAGATCCTGGATGGTTTTGTTCAATTCTTTCACCTATTTGTGTTTTCTTGTATTTCTTTAAGGGGTTTATGTGTTTCTTCTTTAAGGGCTTCTACTTATTTACCTGTGTTAGCCTGCATTTTTTAAGGGAGTTATTTATGTCCTTCTTAAAGGTCTTTATCATCTTCATGAAATGAGAATTTAGATCTGAATCTTGCTTTATAGGTGTGTTGGTGTATCCAGCACTTTCTGTGGTAGGAGAACTGGGTTCTGATGCTGCCAAGTAGTATTGGTTTCTGTTGCTTATGTTCTTGCACTTGCCTCACACCATCTGGTTATTTCTGGTGTTAACTGGTCATGCTATCTCTGATGGAGCCTGTCCCTCCTGTGATCCTGTGATCCTGTGATCCTAGATGTGTCAGAACCCCTGGGGAATCGAACTGCAATTGGGGTGTAAGCGGAGGGGGTTGGGATTCAGAGTAGAGGTTCTGCTTCCAGCACAGGTGCAAACCAGAAGGAGCACAGTCTCTGACTGGGTGGGGTATCTGCATACCAAGGTTCAGGGGTCCCAGTTCCACCAGGTATTGGGGTGGGGCTTGGGGGTCTCACCTGTCATCCTGGATGTGTCAGAATACTTGGGAAGTCGAGCTGCAACTGGAGTGTGGGCTGAGTTTGTTGGGATCAACAGCAGAGGCTCTACTCCCAGCACAGGTGCAAACTGGAAGGAAACAAACCTGTGATCATTTTTCATTTCCTGTTATAAATGATTTTGAAATGCCTTTCCAGGAGATCTGATGTCTTATTTTAACTTCCAAAGGAACCTGCACACAGGTGGTATATACTCACAAAGACACAAACATTTACACAAGCATAAAAATAAAATCTTAACTAGAAATGGTGCTGCATGCCTTTAATCCAGCACTCAGGAGGCAGAGGCATTAACATTCCTCAGACCACAGGGAAGGGAACCCACCTGCAGGTGGGGAAGGCCCAGAGCATGTAGACACATTCTGAAGGACGGACCAACCCTTGCAACCTACAGACAAGGGAGGTCCCTGCCACCTCATTTCCTAAAGACCAATCAGTTTAAAAGTCACACTGTTCTGCCAATCATATTGTGCCTAGTCACTGTTTCTCTAGTCTACCCCTTAAACTGTATAAAAACTGACCAAATGGGCTGCCCGGGATTGCCACTCCACCTTCGGTATAGGACGACCCCAATGCATTGGATCATTAAAATTCTTCTTGCTTTTTGCATCGATTCACATTTCCACATGATTCACTCAGGGGGTCTCCTGTAAGCTGAGGCTCACAAGAGTCTTACAACGTCCCTCATGAAAATTGGTCTAGACACCAATCTGAGTATAGCAGAATATAATTAGGAATCAATTCATTGACTTTTTGTTGTTGATGTTTTGCCAGTCTTGTTTGGTTCTATTCTAGTGTCGAGTGAAAAATTATAAAAATCATTTTATAAAATGATTACAGGTTTTTCATTAGACTTTTCCTTAAAGGGAATGAAAAATATAGAAAGTTTTTATGACCCCTAGACCTGAGCAAAAGAATGCAGATTCACTAGTTCAAGGAAGTGAATGTAAGATTTTAGGTCTTCACTGCCCCGGGATACATTCCAAGAGGAGTATATTATCCCTGAGTCAGAGGACACTTGCTAGATTAACATTCCTTAGACCTCAGGGAAGAGAACCCACCTGTGGCTGGGGAAGGCCCAAAGCAGGAAGACAATGACCACAAAGAAAGATGCAAGTCATCTGGGTGGTCCCAGGAACTGGCTGACCACAAGATAAATGGTTGGGCAAGGTTACATTCTTACAAAAGATAAGCGTATAAGATGTTTTCCGCATGACACTGACTAGATTTGGGTTGGGACCTTTTAAGACTTTCTACTGTTTTTATGTTATGTTTCCTTGGTAACCCCCTCAATCTCTCTTGGTTTGTGGTTCCGCCCTTTATAAGCCCTCTGCTCCCAGCCGACAGGATCGACACTCCTCTGCCCCTATGTGGGTCACGAGTCTCAGCCTCAGTACACTGATCCCGAAATAAACCTCTGCTGATTGCATCCAGGTACGGTGTCTTGCGATTTTTGGGTGGCCATGATTTCCCAAGACTTGAGTAAGGGTCTCCCAAGTTTGGGGGTTTTCACTAGGTCCCAGGGTTATCCAGCCTCTGGTTGCTGGCCATCCAGGCAACACCAGGGGTAGGATCCCTGTTGTGGTTTGGGTCTTGAGCTGGACCTGTCATTGGATAGCCACTCCCTCAATCTAGGTTTCATCTTTACTCCCACACATCCTGTAAGCAAGACAAATTATAGGTCGAAATTGTTGCTGGGTTGAACTCCCTGTCCGTCCACTTAAAGTATTGCCTGGTTACAGGACAGACCAGTTTAGGCTCCATGTCCCCCATTGTTGGGCGTTTTAGCTAGGGTCACCCTCATAGATTCTTGGCAGTTTCCTTTGCCCTAAGTTTTCTAGCTCGTCCCAGAGATGTTCCCTGTTTCAGTTGTCTCTCCAGTACTCTCTCACTCAGTCCTCCTCCACCTAATCCCTCCTGTTCCCATCCCCCACCCATCAGCAATGTCTATTCTATTTCCCCTTCTCAGTGAGATTCACACATCCCCATTGAGCCCTCCTTGTTGCTTAGTTTCTTTTAGTCTGTGGACTGTAACTTGGTTATCCTTTACACACCATGTTTGTCTGGGTTACCTCACTCAGGATGCCATTTTCTGTGGAGAGACGCTCCCCAAGATGGCGCCTGTCTAGGTGCCAAGCTTTGCTTGTAGCCCTATATAGATAGGGTGAGGGTGCTGCCGAAGGAAGAAGATGTACAAATTTCCTGAATAAACTGCTTGAAGAAGAGCTCCAGCATCGTGTCTTCCTTGCTGGTCGAGGTGGGCGTGACAATTTTCTAGTTCTCTCCGTTTATCTGCAAAATGCAAGATGTCCTCTTGGATGCCTGGATTTTATTGCTGTTATCCAGAGGCTTCCCAGAGCTTTTGAGATAGAAAACATTGTAGGAAGACTCCTGCCAGGCCGTGTGCTGGCTTTAAGAGTTCCATGAATGCCCAGCCTCATAAGCAAGAGAGTTCAAGGGAAGAACTCTATAAGGGAAGAACCATAGGGAAGTAAAATAAGAATCCGTGAACTTTCTGCCGGCATTCTGGTGGCTTTGCAACCAAAGCATTGCGCAATGATAATACTGCCAGTATTTTACACATACTGAGTGAGAATACCAAAACACAGTAGCCCTCCATTTTGATGACATTGATGCTATCTCAGATTGAAAAAAAAAAAAAATGTCCAAATGGGAACTCTTGTAGATCTCTCTCAGTCGGTGGAGGAAAGCTACTTTTTTTTTTTTTTTTTTTTTTGAGACAGGGTTTCTCTGGCTGTCCTGGAACTCACTCTGTAGAGCAGGCTGGCCTCGAACTCAGGAATCTGCCTGCCTCTGCTGAGATTAAAGGCGTGCACCACCACTGCCCAGTGAGAGCTACTTTTTAAAGTTAATGTTACATCCAGCCATTTTGTGAAGGTGTTTATAAATGTAAGAATTCTCTGGTGGAAGTTTTGGGGTCATTTATGTATATATTTGAAATATATATTTCTTCAGTATCTTTGACTTCTGCCTTTCCAACTTGTAGCCCCTTGATCTCCTTTAGTTTTCTTATTACTCTAGCTAGAACTTTAAGTGCTATACTGAATACATATGGAGAGAGTAGACAGCCTTGTCTTGTCCCTGATTTTAGTGGAATTGCTTCAAGTCTCTCTTCATTTAATTTAATGTCGGCTATTTGCTTATTGTAAATTGTCTTTATTAAGTTTAGGTACATGCCTTTTATCATGTAGGGGTGTTGGATTTTGTCAAAGGTATTTTCAGCATCTAGTGAGATGATTATATTTTTTTTCTTTCAGTTTGTTTACATTGTGTATAAATTGACAGATTTTTATATGTTGGACCATCCCTGCACCTCTGGGATGAAGGCTACTTGTTCATGGTAGATAATATCTTTGATGTGTTCTTTGATTCTGTTTGTGAGTATTTTATTGAGTATTTTTACTCAATAAAATATTTTGAAATTTTCTTTGTTTGGTCTTTGTATGGTTTAGGTATCAGGGTAACTGTAGTCTGATAAAATTAATTTAGCAATGTTTCTTCTGTTTCTATTTTTGGAATAGTTTGAGGAGTGTTGGTATTAACTCTTCTTTGAAAGTCTGGTAGAATTGTGAGCTAAAACCATCTGGCTTGGGCTTTTTTGATGGAAGACTTTTAATGACTGCTTCTATTTCTTTATTGGTTATGGGAATATTTAAGTTGTTTACCTGATCTTGCTTTAACGTTGGTAAGTGGTATCTATCAAGAAAATCATCCTTTAAAGAAAAGAATTTCCAATTTTGTGGAGTATAAGCTTTTGAAGTAAGACCTAGTGATTCTTTGGATTTCTTCAGTATCTGTTGTTATGTCTCCCTTTTCATTTCTGCGTTTTTATTAGTTTGGCTAAGGGTTTGTCTATCTCAATGATTTTGTCAAAGAACTAGCTCTTGGTTTCACTGATTCTTTGTATTGTTTGCATTGTTTCTCATTTATTGACTTCAGCCCTGAGTTTGTTTCCTGCCATCTTCTCTTCTCGGGTGGGTTTGCTTCTTGTTGTTCTAGAGCTTTCAAATGTGCTGTTCTGTCACTAGTTTGTGATCTCACTAATTTCTTTATGAAGGTGCTTAATGCTGTGAACTTTCCTCTTAGCACTGTTTTCATTGTGTCCCATAAATTTGGGTATGCTGTGCCTTCATTTCCACTGAATTCTAGAAAGTCTTTTCTTTCTTTTTTTTTTTTTTTCTTTATTTCTTCCCTGAACCAGAGATCATTGAGTAGAAAGTTGTTCAGTTTCCATGAGCATGTAAGCTTTCTGTTGTTTCTGTTGTTGTTGAAATCCATCTTTAATCCATGGTGGTCTGATAAGATATAATCTTCTTGTATCTGTTTGAGGTTTGCTTTGTGACAGAGTATGTGGTCAATTTTGGAAAAGGTCCCATGAGGTGCTGAGAAGAAGGAACGTTCTTTTGTGTTTGGATGAAATGTTTTGTAGATATCTGTTATGTCTATTTGATACATTGCATCTGATAATTTCATTATTTCATCTGTTTAATTTCTGTCTGGCTAACTTGCCCATTGGTAAGAATGGGGTGTTGAAGTCTCTCACTATGGGTGTGATTTAAGCTTTAGTAATGTTTCTTTTACAGTGAGGGTGCTCTTGCGTTTGAGGCATAGATGTTCAGAATTGAGAGGTCATCTTGTTGGATTTTTCTTTGATGAGTATGAAGTGTCCTTCCTCATCTCTCTTGATTAATTTTGGTTGAAGGTTATGATGGATATTCAGTTGTCAACTTGACTGTATCTGGAATGAACAACAATCCAGAAATGGAGGGCACACCTGTGGTCTGGCTCTTAAGGCAGGAAAACACAGGCTTTCGATCCAGATCTTGAGGCACGTTTTTAATCTGGGCCATACCTTCTGCTGGGGTCCTATATAAGGACAGTGGAAAAAGGAGGGGTTTGCTTGTTCTTCACCTGCTTGCACTCACTGCCAGCACATGCATTAACATTTACTTCTTTGAGATTACAGCTTACACAGAAGACCAGATAGAATACCCAGCCTCATGGAACTGAGCAACTACTAGATTCTTGGACTTTCCTTTCACAACTGGCTATTGTTGGATTTGTTGAACTGAAACCTGTAAGTCATTTCAATAAATTCTCAATATGTATATGTATATACATACATATAAGTGTTCATGTATATGTGTGTATGTTTCCATTGCTGTGAAGAGATACCATGACCAAGGCAACACTTACAAAGAAAAACATATAATTGGGGCTGGCATAATGTTTCAAAGGTTCAGTCCATTATCATCATTGCAGGAAGCATAGCAATATGCAGGTAGATATGGTACTGGAGAAAGAGCCAAGGGTCTTGAACTGAAGGCAACCAGGAGAGACTATTCCATAGGCACCCAGCAGGAGGATCTCTTCTGAATTGGGAAGAATAAAATCCACCCCTACAGAGACACACTTCCTCCACCAAAACCACACCTATTCCAACAAGGACACACCTCCTAAAAGTGTCACTCCCTGAGGGCCAAGCATTCAAACATGTAAGTCTGTGGGGGCCAAGCCTAGTTAAACCACCAAAGTGTATATATGTATATGTCTGTCTATGTCTGTGTGTATGTATATTATGATATATGGAATTTATTTATAACACAGAGAGAGAAGAGAGAGATTCATTCCATAAATTCTGTGACTCTAGAGAACCCTAATACCAAGGCCTACGTTATTAAATATTAGAATGGTTACATCAGCTTGCTTTGAAAATCTTTTCCAGCTCTTTGCTCTGATGAAATGTCTATCTTTGATATTTAGGTGTGTTTCTTATGTGCAAAAGAATGGTGGGTCCTGTTTTTTACATACATTGTTAGCCCACATCTTTTTATTGGAGAATTGAGTTCATTGATGTTGAGACATATTAGTGACCAATGACTATTAATTTCTGCTACTTTAATATTAGTGGCAGTAGTGGTGTGTGTGTGTGTGTGTGTGTGTGTGTGTGTGTGTGTGTAGTCCATTCCTTTTTTTAGGTTTTGCTGATGTGAAATTATTTGTCTACTTTGTATTCTTGGGTGTAGTTAACCTCCTTGTGTGGACTTTTCCTTCTAGTAGGGCTTGATTTGTGGATAGATATTGTTTAACTTTGGTTTTGTCATAGAATATCTTGTTTTCTCCATTTAAGGTGATTCAGAGTTTTGCTAGGTATGGTAATCTGAGCTGTTATCTGTGATCTCTTAGAGTCTGCAAGACATCTGCCCAGAATCTTCTAGCTTTTAAAATCTCTGTTGAGAAATCAGGTGTAATTCTAATAGGTCTGACTTTTTATGTTTCTTGGCCTTTTCCCTTCCAGCTTTTAATGTTCTTCTTTTGTTCAGCACGTTTAGTGTTTTTGTTATTATGTGGCAGGAAGACTTTCTTTCCTGGTATAATCTATTTGGTATTTTGTAAGCTTCTTGTGGATTTATAGGCATCTCTTTCTTTAGGTTAGGTATATTTCTTCTATGATTTTGTTAAATATATTTTCTAGAGTTTTGAGATGGTAATCTTCTCCTTCTATTCCTACTATTCTTAGGCTTGGTCTTTTCATAGTACCCCAGATTTCCCAGATGCCTTGTGTCAGAAACATCTTAGGTTTAACATTTTCTTTGACCAATGTATCAATTTTTTCTATCTTCTATGCCTGAGATTCTCTTCCATCTCTTACACTCTGTTGGTGATGCTCACATCTGTAGCTCATCTTCTCTTCCGGAGGTTTCCCATCTTCAGGATTCCCTCAGTGGTTTCTTTTATTGCTTCTATTTCTATTTTCAAGTCTTAAACAGTTTTATTCATTGATTTCCCCCTTTTGTTTTATTTTCCTGGATTTCTTCAAGGGATTTACTCATTTCCTCTTTAAGAGCCTGTATTATCTTCATAAGAAAGGATTTAAGGTCATTTTTTTCTTATTTCAACTATGACTTGCTGTAGTCGGATACCAGGGCTTCAGTGGTGCCATATTGCCCTGGCTTTTGTTGATTGTGTTCTTACAATGGCCTCTAGTCATCTGGGTTTAGGGATGTTATAGGTTTAGGATGTTGGAATGTTTAGGATGATTTCAGAGTTTATCCTTGTTAGATGGATTTCTGGGGTGTTTTCCCCTTAGTTTCTGCTTCTTCTCTGGTCTTTTGGCCTGAATGAACTCAGGTTCTGGTGACCACTGAGTCTTCAGATACAGTAGGAGGTCTCCATTGGGGTTTTTGTGATCAACATTGTCTCTAGAATTCCAAGTACCTGTGTGGCCTCTGGAAAAGCAGAAGTCTTCTGCCAACATTGTGGGCCAGAATATGGAGCCCAGGGGAAGGACTACAGTTAGGGATCGTTGGGTGTGCCTTAAGGGAAGTTGGTAGGAGGAAGGCAGTGTCTTAGCTGGAGTCCCTAGTGTCATTGTCTTGCTGTCTTATAGAACCTAGAATGACTAGGCCAGGTATGACACCACTCACAATGGACTGGGCCCTCCCCCATTGTTTACTAATTGAGAAAATGCCTTATAGCTGGATCTCATGGAGACATTTTCTCAACTGGGGCTCCTTTTTTCTGATGACTCTAGCTTGTATCAAGTTGACAAACAAAACCAGCCAGTAGAGAGTCTAAGTTGCCAAGGCTGGCCCTAAACTCACTCAGTAATCCAAGCTGACCTGGAAATCCCAGTCTTCCTGCATCACCCTCTCGAGCAGCCTGGGCCTCCTTGTCCAGATTGTCCACTTCTAACCCTTACTCCGTCTGAAGCACCACTGTCTCCTCAGGCTATGCAAACTAAGTGGATAAATGAAAGGATGGATGAATAGGTAGGTAGGTAGATAGATAGATAGATAGATAGATAGATAGATAGATAGATAGATGCAATACATACATACACAGAGAGACAGATGGATGTATGATAGGCAGGAGATAGATGATAGATACATAGATGATGAATAGATAGATGATTGATAAATAGAAGATAGACGATATATTATTGAGAATAATACATAGGTAGAGATAAGTGATCAATAAATAGATAGTATAATAAATTATAGATAGGCAGGGCAGTGGTGGTGCACACCTTTAATCCCAGCACTTGGGAGGCAGAGGCAGGTGGATTTCTGAGTTTGAGGCCAGCCTGGTCTACAGAGTGAGTTCCAGGACAGCCAGGACTACACAGAGAAACCCTGTCTCGAAAAACCAAAAAAAAAAAAAAAATGTTGTTGGCTCCCTCCGGCTTTGAGTTAATCATCTAAGTTACCCAGAACTGAGAGATGAAAATGTTTTCCACAATCTTCTGGGAGGAATTCCAGTCTCAGGGGCTCTACCTCCCAGAACTATTAATTTCCCACCTAAACAAAATCCCTGAGAGATAAAAAGAAGGGTCCTGATGCAATGGCATCCCCCAGGACCTCTACCTTCAGGGAGCGTCTTTAATGACTTCTCAGAGCAAATGAGTAATTTGAGCAGAGAAGCTGGTCTCTGAGAAGGTTTGTCAGGAAGACATCCTAGAGCAAAGTGTGGGAAGTGTGTGTAGACCTGGGCAGGTAGGAGTGTGGTCAGGGACTTGGAGACTCCTGGGTATCTCTGTAAGAACAGAAAAGATGCTGTGTCTATATTCGGTTTCATGAATGAACCAGGTTTGAGGATACACAGGCATTTGCAGGGGTGAGTCTCATTTGATTTGTTTCTGTGTTAGGTGTGCATGCGTGTGTGTGCATGCATGCGTGCATTGTGCACATGCCATGGTACATACATAGAGGTCAGAGGACAACTTGCAAGAGTTAGCTGTCTCCTTTGGGTCCTGGGGATTGAATTTGGGTCATCAAGCTTGGCAGCAAGCCCCTTTATCACTGAGCCATCTCCATGGTCCTTATTCAGTCTCATTTAATCACATTACTGTGAGCCTGGACATACTCTATGTCTGTTTTAGAAATCCACCCTTGACCTTGCAGAGTTGCAGGACTGGGAAGATGAAGTCCATACAACTGCTGAGGGGGCACACCCACAACACTTGGGGCAAAGCCTTTTGTCACCCCTGCAGACCACTTTGGGCTCACAGGAATTTTTACCTTATCTTTCATTATGTGTGTTGGGGGAAGGTTGTGCATGTGAGCTCAGGTGCCGACAGAGGCCAAGGCACAGAATCCTCTAAAGCTGGGTGTATGCTGCCTGTTAAGGGTGCTGGGAATCAAACTTGGGATCTCTGCAAGAGGGACACATGCTTTTAACTACTGAGCCATCTCTCCAGCCCCACCAGAGTAATACTTTAAAACCACTTTATGGTTGGTTTTGATTTGAAGATACATAAACTCCAGGGTGGGTAGAGCCTTCTTTCTCCATCTGAATTTCAAAGAAATTAAAACAGTTTTGTGGAACTGAGGCTGTAGCTCAGTTGCAGAGTACTTATAGCTCAGTTGGTTGAGTGCTTGTAGCTCAATTGGTAGAGTGCTTGTGACTCAGTTGGTAGAGTACTTGTGGCTCAGTTGGTAGAGTGCTTGTGGCTCAATTGATAGGGTGCTTGTAGCTCAATTGGTAGAGTGCTTGTGGCTCAGTTGGTAGAGTGCTTGTGACTCAGTTGGTAGAGTGCTTGTGACTCAGTTGGTAGAGTTCTTATGGCTCAGCTGATAGAGTACTTATGGCTCAGTTGGTAGAGTGCTTGCCTAGCATGCACAACTCCTGGGGTCCATCCCCAGCACAACATCAACTAGGAACATGCATGTTTGTCCCAAGCCCTTGGGAAATGGAGGCAGAGGGATCAGGACTTCAAACTCAACCTTAGCTACATAGTGGTGAGTTCAAGGCTACCCTGATTATAGGAAAGTGTCTCAAAAATGAAAAATAGGAAATATTTCCATAAACATAGAGAGTCTCCTTTGCAGAAGACCTGAGCTCAGTTCCCAGGACCCACATCAGAGCAGCTCACAACCATTTTTAAGTGGAGCTCCAGGGACCCAGCGCCCTCTTCTGGCCTCCATAGGCACTGCACACAAGGAAGCAAGCAAGCAAGCAAGCAAGCACACACACACACACACACACAACACACACACACACACATCTCTACATGTAATTGAGAGTAAAAGCTTTTTTAAATCCTATTGCAATTGCAACCTGAGAGGCCATGGTGGATGTACACTTTCCTAGACAACTCATTAGCAGTGGAACCACCAAACACTGTATGTAGGTAATAGGAAGTGAGGGAAATGTACAATTAATGTTTTAGGGTCTATAACTGGTAGGTCATTGAGACATCCCCAGGTGTTCTTCATGGCAGGGACCCAGCATCCTACAGCCAGCAGTCCTGAACTCACCTCGTGTTCCTGACAGTCTACCCTCTCAGAGGTAAAGCAGAGCAAACCTGCATGCTCCCTTCTCAAGACAGATCCTGTATGGCTGCCTATGACAGTGTATCTCCATCAGCTGAGAAGACCCAGGACAGATTCAGGTGAGTTCTGTGAGGGAGTTGGGGGCGAGGGGACACGGGGATAAGACATCCATGGATGAGAGGCAGTTTCTGCCCTGGAACAGGAAGAGTTTTATTTTTATTACATGTTAATTTTTTATAGTCACACTGCATGTGTAGAGGTCAGAGAACAACTTTTGGGAGTCGCGGAAAGTTCCACCATGTGAGTCCTGAGGATGTAACTCAGATTCTCAGGATCGGCTATAAGGTCCTTTACTTGCTGAGCCATCTCTCTCACCTGGGAAGAAAAATTAAACAGAGACTCTAAAAGTGGCATGATTCAGGCAGAAGAGCAAGGGCTGGTCTGGGGAAGCAGGCTTGACTTAGTCCCAGGGATCAAACTCAGGTCTTCAAGCTTGGCAGAAAGCACCATTACCCACTTGGCCATCTTACCAGCCCTCATCTACCTTAAAATGTCAATGGTGCCAAGGTTCAGAAATGTCCCAATCAAAACCATAAGTTCCTTATTACAGTAGCTTGCTGTGGGGCATAAAGTAAGTGCTTACTGTTTATAGGGTACTGGGAATGGGATCAGGGCTCACCACACACCAAGCAAGCTTTCATTCTGCTATTTGAAAGTTTACATTTCTTTAACTATACAAGTAACACTTGAGAACTTAATTCAAGAATGTAAGCTTTTTCACCCAGGACAACACACCCATAACCTCAGCTTCCTAGGACGCTGAGGAGATGAGACTATGAATCACGGTTCACCTGCCACACAGCAAGATACAAGGAGGGCAGTCATCCCACAGCAAGACACAGGGAGCACAGTCATCCCACAGCAAGATACAGGGAGGGCAGTCATCCCACAGCAAGATACAGGGAGCACAGTCATCCCGCAGCAAGATACAGGGAGCACAGTCATCCCACCTCAGCTTCTGTGTGAAAGGAGCTTTTTACTATCATCTAAATGTGGGTAAACTGAACCCCAGGGGATATGTAACCTGTCCAGATCCCAAGGCTGAGAGAAATGGGCTAGCACTACCTAAGCAAGGCCCATTCTCTTAACTACTTGCCCAGCAACCCACAGGGATGAGTTGAATCCCCTTCCTGTCTTCCCACATCACACGCTGGCTTTCCAAAGTCTCCTGCCGAGTCATGTGTTAGTTTTATCCCTAACCCCTGGTCCGTAGCTTTCTCCCCCAAAGTGTATACACCATGAAAACTCCATGTATACACCATGAAAACTCGAATTGCTTTCCCTCCAGGGCTTAGAAACCTTCACCATTTGTGCCTTCTTGTCCTGGAACTGGCTGTAAAGACAGCCCTTGACCTACTTTGTATGAGCTATGGATTGTGACTCCCAGGGGCTGTGCAGCAGTTATTGCAGATGGACAGAAACCACAGGGATGGGAATCCTGAATGCAGCCAGAGCAAGAGGGAGACTGGTTCTGACGGTTGGCTGAAAAGTGGCAGCCGTGGGTACTTGTGATTGGCAGTTGAAGTAGGTGCTGTGGACTCAAGAGCTTGTGACTGACAGCTGAAGAGGATGGGGTAGGCTCAAGTGCTGGTGACTGACAAGGGAAATGCTTGGTGGGGGTGTGAACTTCTGATTGACAGCTGAATTGACTATCCTAGTCAATTGGCAACTGACTGGGATAAAGGAGAGCTCTGGGATGGAGACCTCAGACTATGAGCCTCAAGAATGTGCCCAGGGTGGTATCCTGTGGTATGGGACAAAGACTCCCCACTTGATGAGAGGCAGCTGAGCTCTGAGTGTTCAGAAGGAGAAAACAAGTGAACTGGCTTGTTTCCTAAACTGTTTCCACACCTTTACCTGCCAGGGAAAGCTGGGTACCAGCCCTTCATGGAAACCACAGCACCGTGTTTTCCCCTCTGCACCTTATCAAGCTCTAGGAGTTTAAAACACATTTTAAAGGGTCTTTATGTCATCAGCATGGAGGGCACAGAGGCACAACCCCAAGTCACTCACACTGGCTAGGGGAGTTCCTTAATTTTTTTGTTAAGATTACTGATGGACTGTATTCGTGCGCGTGCGTGCGTGCGTGCATGCGTGCGTGCGTTGCAGTTCCTGCAAAGACCAAAAGAAGGCATCAGATCATCAGTACTACAAGGGATTGTAAGCCATTCATTTGCGGTGCTGGGAAGAAATGTTGTCCTCTGTGAGAGCAGTGTATACTCTTACCCACTGAGCCATCTCTCCAGCCCACAATCTCTTCACCTTTTAGTAGCCTCCACTCAGGTAAACCCAGAACTTGTGATTTGAGTTGGGCTCTTAAATATAGAAAGAGGGCAAGCAAACAGCTGAGTGTGTAAAGGCATCTGTGACAAGCCCTTTCTAGCAATCTGTCA
>JANHMN010000015.1:57917009-57958000 GCA_030674055.1 Rhabdomys pumilio
ACACACACACACACACACACACACACACACACACATATACACACACACTAAATAATTTTTTTTGAAAAATAGAAAGCCCCTTAAGTACAGAATGAATACAAACAGGATGGCATAGGTGTGGGCCTCTCTGCAACAGACACAGCTCACAGAGATAGTTCTGCCACTATTCTTAAGCATGAGTGTTAAGGAGAAAGAAGGAGTCTCTCAGAAAGGAAATACAGGGATGCACCCGTGAGTGGCTGCCACAGAAGAGTCACAGTGATTGTCTCAGCCCCTGCTGTATAAACCAGTTTGGTGGCTCTCAAACTACAACTCAAAATTGGTAGTCTTCCCCCCCCCATCTTGATAAGTGTGATTTTTAGAGGGGATCCAGGTCACCTTGGGTGGAACTACAATCTGATAAACCCCTGGACCGCTGGGGTTGCACAAGGAAGTGAGGATGTGCCCTTTACTGTGAACAGCAAGAGTCCTAGAAAAGTGCCTGTTTCCCGCCAGTGAGGAGGCAGGCGGTGACTCGGGACCCTGGCTTCCCAGCACACTCCTCTCTCAACATCCTTCCACATCACATATCGTCCTGCAGTTGGACAAATGGCCACTCTAGCTTATTCAGTTCCTTTACCATTTCATGGACAGATAAAGTTGTGCATATTAAGACGTGTGGCTTCTGATTTACTTATGCATTGGGTAGTGGTTATTATAAGCAGTTTAATTAACACATTGATCTCCACCTAGGCTTTCCCTGGGGTGCCTTATAAAGGCTCAAACAGCCAGCAGCTACCCAGTCAGCCCCTGGTGACCTCTCCTCCATTCACTGCTCTGCTTTCATGGTTGGTTGCTCGGTTGGTTGGTCTGTAGATAGTGAACAGGTTGGTTGGGTTGGGGGCTTTGGGTGGGTTTTGTCTTTTAGGGTTATTTATTTTATTTCATATGTGTGTTTTGCCTGCATCTATGTCTGTGCACCACGTGTGTGCCTTATATCCTCAGCGACCAGAAGAGGGCACTGGACCCTCTGGAACTGGGGTTACCAGTGGTTGTGAGCACCATGTAGGTGTTGGGAACCCAGGTCCCCTGCAAGAGCAGCCACATGGGTTTGGAAGTTTTGTTGCAGTTGTGGTTGGTTGGTTGTCAGTTGAATTTGGGTTCTGTTGTTCTTATGGCTGGCTGATTGCTTGGTTTAGTTTTGTGTTTCTCTTCCTGCTGTTGTTGGCTGGTTGGTGTGGGCTGTTGTTCTCTGAGACAGAGTCTCACTCTGTGGCCCAGGCTAGCCTCAAACTCATGATAATCCTCCTGCCTCAGCTTCCTAAGTACTGAGGTTATAGGCATGCTCCATTAGATTCAACCTAGCTTTCTGTCTCTGGTTGTGGTTGACCACTCCAGAATGTGATGGTGGGAAGTAGCTGTCTTCCTGTGCCTGGATTATATCACTTAAGGTCATACTCTTGAGAGATCCACTAAGGAATGAAAAGGTTCCAAGTCCCAGAAACCAAACTGGCAGCCTCAGAGGAAACCATGACAACAGGCTGTTGATCAGTGACGACCCTGACTTAGGGAGGATAAGTCTGAAGCTTGGCATCAGCTTCTGAGACACTTGGCCAGAGGAGATAACAGGGCCAGAACAAAGCTGGTTACTGAAACTCTCCAAGGTTGGCAAATATAATGACACTAATTTAACAACCAGTCAAAACTGTACTGCTGTCACTGCTTTGCCCCTAACAATCATATCAGAGGTTACCTAAGCCTTCTAGAAGATTCCCCTAGCCCTGCATAAAAAGGGGTCTGCAAATTCCTCAAGTCGTCCACATTTTGATGAATGGTTGACCCCCTGCATGCTGGTAATTTCTGTGGAATAAACACTCTTTGCCTTTGCATACTATTTTGTCTGGGGTCTTCCTTCAGTGATTCTTGGGCCCTAGCATTCTCAAAGTCCACCCACACTGTCCCTGTAGTAATAATTATTAATAAATTCCAGTAGTGGTTCTCTACCCACCTCAATGGTCTAGGATCCCAAATGAAAGACACACACAACTTTCACATTTTAATATGCCTTAATAGCACAATAGATGGGCCACTGCCTAATCTCCAGTGCTGTTAGAATTTAGTACTACTTACTAAATTCTGTGTTCTATCTTGGCTGCTCTAGACACCCGTTGGGTAGCCCTCTGGGCCACTCTCTCCTGACTCCTTCAAATGATGGCTAAGCCTCTCTGTCCTGCACTATTCTCAGGCCTGGTGTCTGCCCCCCTACTTACACACACACACACACACACACACACACACACACACACACACTTTTCTCAGCATGGTCAATCTCCCCCTCTCCTTCCTCCTGGTCCCAAGCCTAGGAGATCCTAAAATTCTCCCTCTGTCTGTCCTTCCCAGCTATTGGCTGTTGGCATCTTTATTTACCAATCAGAACCAACTGGGGGAGGGTTCCCAGAAGCTGCATGCAGACACTCATGCAAGCAGTTTTTTGGGAACACAATTAGCTTTCATAATACAAGCAGCTACAGTCCTAAATGGCAGGGTGTCCTTTTTGTGGCTGAGTAATATTCCATTAGAAGCATACCTCTCATGCATGGAATGGCAGTTTTCATCATCCCTCCATGGACATGGGTTATCTTCTGCCTTAGTTCCTATGGCGATGATGCAATGACCTAGGGGGAGCAGATCTGTCTTACACATGCTGACTTTGTTTTCTTTGGATGTTTACCCACTACTGGGGCTGCTGGATCCTAAGGTGGTTTTACTTATTATTATCTGAGGAAGTTCCAGAAAGCTGCCACGTGGCAGCCAAGCCATATTGCCCTTGATTCCTTTGGCTAAATCCTGAGGGACACAGCTGAACCACATAGTAATTCTAGTTCCAGTTTTTCAGAAAGCCCCAGACCGTCTTCTATGGTAGCTGCACTGGTTTGCACTCCAGTGTATAAGGATCCCTACATCCTCACCAGTGTTTGCTGTTTTCTTGTCCACCACTCTCCCTCAGGTGAGGTAGCGTCTCCATGATCCTTTTGGATTGGGTTTGGAGATAGGGTCTCACAGAGTCTAGTCTTTGAATTCTTGATCCTCCTGCCTCAGTCTCCTGAGTGCTGGAATGACAAGCATTGTGTGGCATTATTGGGGAATGAACAAATGTCTATTCACTGACAACAGGCCAAATTACAGATATCACTAAAATCCAACTTGGTGAACCATGAGTTTTATTGGGCTTACATACAGGAGTATGGGTGAGGGGGTTCTTCAAGAAGCAAAAATGACTCCAAAACAGCTTTATCACTGAAGTCTACCCCAGCATGGTGACAGCTCACAGAGCTTGGAGCTCACTGCACAGCTTGAGGGCAGTTCAGCAGGCTAGAGAGTGTCCCTCTCTGGTCCCTCAGTCAGTCTAAACACCTTCCAGGCAGCTCAGCAAGCCTTGTACCTTAGGCACACTTGAGGAAAGAAGAGCCAAGTGGATCTTGATACTCAGGGGGACTTCCTGAAGTCTTTGAGTTGTTTACTTCCTGTGCTTAAGGAGCTCCCCTGGGAGCCAGAAGGTTCCAGTCTCCATGCCCACCTTCTCCACGGACTTTTTGTTTTACATTTCCATAGAGGTTGAGGAGGCTGAATGTCATTTTCATGCATTTATTGATCTTTTGTTTTTCTTCTTTGAGAACCATCCATTCAACCCATGCCCCTGTGTTGAATAAAAGCTTGGTTTCTTTGATTAATGCCTTTTGAGATCTCCATATAGTCAAGAGAGTTAACACACTTACCATGTAACTGCTGGTAAGACTTCCTGTGCGATGGGCCTCTTCCCTCTGAACTGACTCTCTTTTGTTACATCTGTAAGATGTTGGGTTTGTTTCACTCTCTAGGTTCCTTGTTCCTATCTCCCCAAAGGGCTCTGAACTTTCTGGAACTTCTCCTTGGTTTTTTGTTTTTGTTTTTGTTTTTTTCACTCCCATGTTTCTTTTTGATGTTTTAGATTTGTTTCTTATTTATGTGGATGTGTCTATGTGTGGGTATGTGCACATGTGCCCATGGAGGCCAGCAGAGGACACTGGGTCCCTGGTAGCTGGACTTATGTATAGTTTTAAGCCACCATGTGGGTGCCGGGCTTTGGCAAAGACAACAAGCACTGCTGACCAGTGAATCACCTCTCCTGCCTCCAACCTCCAGGTCTTCATGCGTCCTTTAGTGACAAAGACATTGTAAGAGCATAAATAACTGTCATCATTGCTCAAGACAGCGAAGGGATGTGTGGTGTGACTTTTCCTGGGGAGAGTGAATAAATGTCTCTAGGCCCCAGATAGAGCACCTACAACAGGAGGACTAAGCAACTCTACTGAAGTCTATCCTGGGAACCAGTGGGGTTGTTTTGTTTTGTTTTGTTTTGTTTTGTTTTGTTTTGTTCTGTTCTGTTTTTGTTGGTCTTCAGGTGGAGGGGAGGAGTCCCAGGTCCAGGAAAAGGAAGAGATCCCACCCTCAGAAACAAGTAGTAGGCAGGGGAAGTTAGGTTGCTGGTTGATGGAAGTACTTGTCTGGACTTTGTTGGCCTGTGAGAGATGAATCCAAGTGTCATGACCCCCTGAAGCTTACAAGAATTTTTGTAAGTTTACAAAAAAGAATAAATAAAAGTTTTAGATCTATTAGCATTACAAACATTACCACTGTTTGTAATTTGTGCTGAAATCTACATTGTAAAAAAGACAGCAGACTCATGCCTTTGAATCATAGTAAAAGCTTGGGGACCCAAAAAAAAAAAAATTGAGTTGAGGTTAAAAGCACTAATACTTTTTCTTCTGTCCAGAGGACTGGATATAGAGATTGGACAGAAGTGTTTCCAACATGGTTGAGAAGTACTTTTAGAGCTGGGCAGTGGTGGCGCACACCTTTAATCCCAGCACTTGGGAGGCAGAGGCAGGCGGATTTCTGAGTTCGAGGCCAGCCTGGTCTACAAAGTGAGTCCCAGGACAGCCAGGGCTACACAGAGAAACCCTATCTCAAAAAAAAATAAACAAAAAACAAAACAAAAACAAAAATAAAGAGAAGTACTTTTAAGTCTATAGTTAGAAGACAAGCAAAGAAAATTTTGTGCTTGTATCTATGACCATAGGAACTGCTTTACCAGAGCTACAGAATGTTCAAACTGTGGGCTTTTGAAGTCTTAATATAACAAGAGCACAGAGAGGGAAGGACACCTGAAGCTTTTCTCATTTTTTATATACCTTAAATTACTTTCTTAGACCCTCACAACATACATAAACTTTAAACCTTTTCCTTCCATCCACTCATTGACCACGAGACACAGGTGGTTGATTACTGACAGCAACCATTGCTAAACATGTTCCTTTAATTAAAGAAATAGTAATATAGATAGATGATAGATAGATAGATAGATAGATAGATAGATAGATAGATAGATAGATAGACAGACAGACAGACAGACCTACTTTGTGAGTTAATCTATCATTAAGGTAAACTGTTTGTGTCTGCCTTTCTCAGCAGGAGACCTAGTGGCTCTGGAAAAGTGAGGCTACTTTGCATATGAAATGAATTAACCAGGCAGCTTCAGTCTTGGGGAGAGGAGGTGCTTTGTGTGCTGTTGTTAACATAAAGCTACAGTTATGTCAACACCATCAGAGATCTGAGAAGGATAAATTATAGCAGAAAGTATAATCCAAGTGGCCTCTGTATCAGTTAAAATAACAGAGGTTTACCACAACCTGGACGGTTTGCTCTTTGCTCCCATGGTCTCATGGTCTTGATGGCTTCCTTGGGAGCAGAAGCAGTAAGTCTTAAACTATCACAGGACAACATAACACCTCAGCAGCTACACAGGGCAACATAAGCCTTCAGCTACCAGACCCAGAAGGGCTGAGGGATCTTGCTGTGGAGGAGGAACTTGAGAAAACTGATCCACTTTGATGAGGCAGTGTAGAGCAGTCACCCCAACAGCGGTCACAATTTGGGTGGGGCACTGGCTGTGAGTGAGCATGGGGCAATTCTTTCAAGTGCTTAGAGTCTGTGCTCCATTCTCTTCTTTGGACACCTTAGAGTTCCTCTGGGATCTGGCACTTCTGTTTCTCATGGGAAGCTTTTTCTATTAAACACTTTAAATTCAACAGCTCTCTGCAGAGTTTGAGGACCGTTGTCTGTTAAGTCTGCCTGATGTTAAACAAACTTTACTTGCTTTTCAGTTACTTGATTTTCGTACCTTGCTTTAGGCTTAAACTTGAAAAGGTATACAGGAAGCTAAATAAAGCGTGTAACCAGATGAGTTACACTGGTACTTAGCACGGCTGCGAGCTCAGTTCTGAAACCGCTGAAGCATTTGATCCTGATGGTGACTAGGCACTAACTGAAGCATTTGATGCTGATGGTGACTAAGCACTAACTGAAGAATTTGATCCTGATGGTGACTAAGCACTAACTTGCGAGTCCTAGTTACTTTGAGCATTTACAAGTCGGTAATAAGATTATAATTTTACAACTTCTCCCTCTCTTAAGTTTGAGACTTAAAATTTTGAGTTGAAGATTTAATTGAAGATTCTTTAGCGTCAAAAATAAAACTTCTAACCATAAATATAGTCCATGGGGAGACCAGGAACTTTGCTGACCTTTTCATAGTCCACCATTACAGACATCAGGTCCTTCATGATTCCATTTCTCCAAATAGCTAAATATTTTTTAAAAAGTTAACAAGGACAAAGAAGCCAGACACACATTTTCAAATCAGTACTGTTTACCTGAGTATAGCCTAGGAATTTATAAACCTTATTTATCAAGCATATCTTATTCATCAGACATGTGTTCCTTATGTAACATTTTCTAGAAGCCTAGTATTGAGCACTTAGCAAAGAAATAAGTGGTTAGAAATAACTCTCTAAATCAGTTTTTGTTAACAGGAGTAGACCTTTATAGTCTTAGAAATTTATCATATAGACATCCATTCTAATCCAAAATCTAGGTTTTGTATAGGTACTGCCTTAGTTGCTTTATACCCCGTGGTCATCTTAATCAAGATGGTGGTGGAGTCATATAGTATATACCTGTTTTTAACCTTAGTAAAGATGTCTGCCGAGACACACGGTTGCTTCCAGCCTGATGAGATCATCAGCCAAGATGAAGGCAAGTCACATGGTTGCTGATTAAAAGCGTCTATTTTCCTAAACAAGAGTTGAATCCAAGTTACATATACAGTAAGAAGATATATTTTTCTGAATAAGAGTTGAATCACATACAGAAAGTTAAGATTCAACCTTTTGCTATAAGTTTTAAGCTAAATTTTTGTAACAGATTTTTAACTACACCCAATAAACTTAAATACCCTGAGGTGAGAGCATTTACACAAAATAGTCTTAAAAGATTTCTCAAAAGCAGAGTACAGAGAAATCATAAAGACCAACGATTCTGAAGAGTAAAAAGTAGAGACTTTTGGGATTATAGAGAAGAAAGTATTTAGACATCAGAGATTTGGGGTTCATTTGTTTGTGTGGTGGCAGAAGTTATAGTTCCTGAGAATTTGAAAATGGAGTGTGTTACTTTTTGGCCCTTGGTTGAGCTGTGCTGAGGCAGAGCTGTTTGCAGTGAGACAGTGAGGTTTTAATGAAATCCCGAAATCCCAGGAGAAAAGGTCACAAAATGAACTCTCCAGAGGGAGAGCTCCTATAAGCTCCAGGAGGGAGCTGAGAGACAGCGAACAGTGTAGCCATGAGGGACAAGGGTTACAAATAGGAAGGATTCCAATGTTGTTGTAGAGGCCATACTGCATTGAGAAACTGGGGGACTGGGGTTCCTGGGGGAGTTGGGGGAGGCAGGGGAGCTCAGGAAGGAGCTGAGAGCCATGAAGGACGGGTGAAAGCAACTGAAGAGCTGCACTGGGGACCTTTTGGGAAAGGGCAGGGTTCCCGTGGAGCAGTGGTCCCCAGCCTTCCATATACTGCCACCCTTTACACAGCTCCTCATGTTGTAGTGACCCCCAACCATAAAATTGTTTTTGTTGCTACCTCATAACTAGTTTTGCTAGTTTTATAAATTGTAATGTAAATGTTTTTGAAGACAGAAGTTTGCCAAAGGGGTAGTGACCCACAGCCTAAGAACCACTGAAACAGGCAACAATGTGATGGCTGCCCCAAAAAGCATAGGAGACTTACCAAGTGAGTGAGGAGAGGCTGGTGGCTAGAGAAGGCTGGGGAGAGAAGCTGCTGCTGAGGCTGACTCTAGAATTTGAAGTCAGTTTTGGTGGGTGGCAGAAACAAATGACCCATGCCTCCCTTAGGAGAGTCCACCAGTGGCTGGGTTCAGAGAGGCCAAGTCACATGGAAGGCAACTCACACATGCCTTTCCCGTGTTTTAGGTACCAGATGGATGAAAAGCAAAAACAAAAACGAGCATGGCTCCACAGTATGTTTGAGGCAAGCATTTGTTGTACACATGAGGGTGAGCCCAGACAGAGGCACCTGGAAAAACCCAAACTAAACAGTGGAGGGGAGGACAGAATCTGCTTTTAAACAGACACCTCAGTCAGCCATTGGCCAGGTCTTGTTAAAAACCTAACATTTCAAACAGGGCAGTGGTGGTGCTTTAATCCCAGCACTTGGGAGGCAGAGGCAGGCAGATTTCTGAGTTCGAGGCCAGTCTGGTCTACAGAGTGAGTTCCAGGACAGCCAAGGCTACACAGAGAAGCCCCATCTGAGGGGGGGGGGCGGGGGGGGGGGGGGGGGGAACCTAACACTTCTTGGGGTGATTTACATAAACATGAGGGACTCAGGCACTTCCAGACAGCCTTGACAATGTGAGTAACAACAAAGCTGCATCTCTAGAAGTGTGTCCCCTGCCCACACCCCCGAAACACTCCACCGCTTCTGTGACCTGGCTGAGGGGTCTTCTCAATCTTGTCTGCATTCCCTGAGCCATGGGAGTTTCAACAGGAAGAAATGCTGCATGACAAAAACTGGGTTGGGAAAGGAAAATCAAGAGGAGATGGTAAGGAGCCAAAGCCTTTGTTAGGGTTCAGGAGGGAGCTGAATGGAGACCCCAGACTCAAACAGTATGCAAGAACAAAGAGTGTTTATTCTGCAGAAACAACCAGCACCCAGGGGTCACCACCACTACAACCCAGACAAAGACACTCAGGCCTCTTTTTTAATAGGACTGCTGTAAGGCCCTTCTGATGTCAAAACTGCAATGAGAACTTTGCCAGTCTTCAAGTGTCATGAGTTAATTGTTTTTGAGACAGCAACCAGGCATCCACAACTTAGAGCACACTCCAAAAGGTTGTAAAACCATTAACCAAATGATAAAAAGGGAACTAGGAATTTACTATAGGTATAAGGACAAAAGATAAAATATTGACTGGGTTTATCTATATAAAACTTCAAGGATAACTTAGTTATGGTCTTTAACTCTCCATGAGCCTGTAGAGCTAGTGACAGAAGTTTAACTAGATAATCATTGTAAATGGATACACATGTAAGCATTCTCTGTTGTAAGCTTCTTATTCAATTTATGACCTGAATTTATGTGCAAACTTGTGAACTTTTTACCATGTGATCATCCACTCGGAAAGTCGTACAAGTGCTGAGGACAAAGACTGGAGACAGGCCTCCTTCCTCTTCTCCTTCCTGGGACTTCAACTATAAGTAAAATTCCAGAGACTTCAGCTTCTAACAGGCAGGTCAGCTACAGAAGCAAAGTGACTTAGACTTAGGATAGGTAAACCTTGTAGTGTGAAATTGTTAGGATTCTGTAATCTAAAACCTCACTGTTGGGTGTTGGATGGGCTGCATTCCTGCACCATGATTGATTAACCACAGGATGCGATGCCCAGCACAGATGGCCTATCCTGAGATAAGATATCTCCCATTCCTGTGGCTATTTACAGGCTTCCTCAGGTGGGAGATTTTACTGCCTTGTTCCCAGACTTTGGTGTCTGCTGCAGGAACTGATGGCTTATGACTTAGTTTCTGAGTAGAGACAAAATGGGATGAAAATGCCCCTTCACCTTCAATGGTTAAAATTATGAAGAAACAAGAAGAAAACAAGACAAACAAAAGAAACAAGACAAACAAGACAGAAGTGGAGAGAGGAGGGCAGCTGAGTAGAGGGCTCATCCTACGTGTGAAGGTCAGAAGGCAGCTTGCAGGAGTTGGTTCTCTCCTGCCACCATGTTGTTCTCAGGGTTTAAACTCAAGTAGGGTCACAGAGCACTAATGATGAGGAAAGGTCACCAACGTCATACATAAACCAAAAGCAACACAGGCCAGGTGGTTTTACTGCACTGAAAGAATGTAGGGCTTGAGGGCATGCAGTAAGATGGGGGTGGCAGATCAGGGCCTGGAATTGCTTTGGGCTCTTTGAAGGCATCACACTTGGCACCAAGTATCTCCACCCTCTACCATCTCACTGGGCCCTTGCCAAAGGTTGTATTATTATTATTATTATTATTATTATTATTATTATATTTTACTATTATTAATTTTGTCGTGTGTGTGTGTGTGTGTGTGTGTGTGTGTGTGTGTGTGTGTGTGTAAATGCTTTCAGAGGCCAAACTTGCAAAGGCCAGAGGTGTCTGATTCCCTGAAGCTGGAGATAAGAGTGCCACTTGGGGTGGGTTCTGGAAACCAAACTCAGGTTTTCTGGAACAGCAGCACATGCTCTTACTGAGCCACCGCTCCAGCCTTGAACCAAGTGTTTCTGATGAAGCTCAGCAAAGCTGCGTTAGAGAAAAACAAGTCAGATAGTCTGACCAGTATCCATAGAAACAGGCATGGGGACCTGGGTGCCAGATGACCTCCAGGCACAAACCCTGATGTCTAAAGTCTCCCAGAGCCTATGGATACATGCCAGAGCAGGTGTCTGTCCTGTACTCCAAAGCCAGCATGCCTGTGCTTCTGATGTGTCCCAGTCAACTGCAGTAGCCTCACCTTCCACGCAGACATGCTCAGCACTAGAGGTGAGAGTCATGAACACGACTGCAAGATGCTCTGAGCTCAAGGGGAGGGAAGGCTCAGGGACAGATGGCCACACATTCATACACATTCAACAGAGCACTGCCTGCTCTGCGCTAGCTGCAGGCTGGAAGATGGCTCTGTCAGAAAAGAAAGACAAGCAATCCTTGAAGAAAAAAGACTCTTCCAGGTTGTTCTCTGGCCAACACTTGTGCATGGGCACACAGGAGAGAGAGGGAGGGAGCAAAAGCAAGCATACTGTCAGATGCTTGTAATCCCAGCTCTGCAGAGGCTGAGGCTGGTCAGCCCCTTGGATTGTTAAGCAGCCAGCCTTCCTTGCATGCTCCAAGCCAGGGAGAGACCTGTCTCAAAAACTAAGATGGACAGTACAGCACCTGAGGAACAACACCAAACAGGGACATCTAGCCTACACACGCACGCACGCACACACGCACGCACGCACACCCACACATAGACACACACAGACACACACATACATACATATACACACACATATACATACATACAAGCATATATACACAAACAACAAATAAGAAAATCAAAGCAAACTAAAGAGAAAACCAGTGAAAATAAAACAAAAATGATCAAACATGCACAAACATGCAGACACATACACAAATACACACATACATACTTACACACACACACACATATGTACATACATATACAAGACACACAGACACACACACACACTCAAAAGAAGCCTAACAGGCAGATATTGTGTCGTCCTGGAAACACACCCAGAAACAGTCCATCCCAAATATCCATCCCTGACTGTTCTCGATTTTCAGATCTTCTCTCTGCCAAGGATATGAAAATGAGCCTTTCTTCTCAGTTCCAGATATTTCTTGATTGACCTTCATCCTCGTGTGTCATCTTAGGCAAGGTCTCCCTATGTCATATTTTGACCTCTTCAAAATCCCTTACCTGCACCAGGGTGTCTGGTGAGCTGTGTGCTCTGATCTTTCACCAGAGCTGTCCTAAGCTTAGCCATGGACTTCGACTGTAAACATTGGTTAGTTGCACTTGCCTGAGAGATAACAGAAGCAAAACACCAGTGTAGAATTCTCCATGCTCTGATCACTGGAGGATTCCAGGACCCGAGCCACGCCTCCAGCTCCTCCTCCAGCTCCTCACTGGGCGGAGCCTGGATTTACTCCTAAGTTTGTATCTCCTTGTGAGACTCCAGGAGGCCACCAAACAGTTGCAGTGTGATGTAAAATTACCCCGGTGGGATCCTTTACCAAATCTTCCATAGACAGTGATGCACCTCGGGGATGGGGGCTTCAAATGTGTCAGCAACTTCAGATTTCATCCTCGTGGGGCTCTTCAGCTACACAGGGCCCCATCTTGTTTTGTTCTTCCTCGTGGCCACCTTGTTCATCATAGGCCTGCTAGGCAACACCATCCTGATTTTCCTGATTGCGACAGACTCCAAGCTCCACACACCCATGTACTTCCTGCTCAGCCAACTCTCACTTCTGGATGTTGGCTTCCCACTGGTTACCATCCCCAAAATGGTGGCTGAGTTCCTACAAGGAGAGAATGTCATAACCTTTGGGGGATGTGCCACCCAGATGTTCTTTCTCATGTTCATGGGTGTCTCTGAGGGCGTCCTTCTGTCTCTCATGTCGTATGACCGCTATGTGGCCGTATGCCACCCCCTGCATTACCAGGTGCTCATGAGAAGCCAAGTGTGTCTAGTGATGGTGGGCGCATCCTGGTTCTCAGGTGCCTTGGTGGCCTCCATCCAGACCTCCATCACCCTGCAGTTTCCCTACTGTGCCTCGCACACCGTGGACCACTTCTTCTGTGAGCTGCCAGCTCTCCTCAAGCTGTCATGTGCAGACACATCAGCCTATGAGTTGGCGCTCTCCATCTCTGGGGTGCTGATCTTACTGCTGCCCCTGTCTCTCATCTTCACCTCCTATGGCCACGTTTTGGGGGCCGTACTGCTCATGCGCTCAGCTGAAGCTAGACACAAGGCTTTTACCACGTGCTCCTCACATGTGGCGGTAGTGGGTCTCTTTTACGGGGCAGCTGTATTCATGTACATGGTTCCGGGCAGCTATCACAGCCCACAACAGGACAATGTGGTATCCCTCTTCTACAGCCTCATCACCCCCACCCTCAACCCTCTCATCTACAGCTTGAGAAACAGAGAGGTTCGAATGTCCTTGGTCAAGGTCATGGGAAGGTCTGACTTCAGGGAGAAGCGATAAAGTTCTGCCATCCTGCTTTTCTCTAGAATCTTCCTTTATGGCTGGACACCTGCAAGGTTCAAGGCAACTGGCCAGCTGTCTCCACTGGCCAGGGTTCACTTCTCATTTCTGTGTGAATTTGTAGAAAACTTGAAGTTATACCCCACCTTGGGGTGGATGCCTGTCATCTCTGCACTAGTACAAGGGAGGCCGAGGCAGGAAGGTTACCTCAAATTTTCAGCCAGCATGGGATGCATAACAAGACCTTGCCTCAAAAGAATTTTTTAAATAGGGGAAGGGCAGATGGCTTGGGTGTTTAGAGAGAGCACTTGCTGCCCTTCCAGAAAACCTAAGGTTGGTTCCTAGCACCCATGTCTCATAGCTCACAGCCTGTAACTCCAGCTCAAGGAGATCCAGTGCCCTCTTCTCCAGTGGAAAGCCAATGGCCTCCTTGAGCCCCCATATACACATGGCATATACACAAAAAGACATATAAATAAGTGTTTTGTAAATCATTTAAATAAGACGGCAGGTTTTCTAGACTGAGCATGGCAGAACATGCCTATCATTGAGGAGGTAGAGGCAGGAGGATCAGGACCTCACAGTCAGCCTTCAGAGATGGCTGCTGCCCTTAAGTCCTTGCCACACAAACAAGAGACATGTGTTCGGATTCCCAGAGCCATGTGCAATATCAGCCTCCAAAGGCACAGACAGGATCCTCATGCAGGATGCTAGCTAGACTACCCTCGTCCGTGGTCTCTGAGTTTTACTGAAAGACCCTGACTCAAAAGATAAGATGACTTCAGCCTCTGGCCTCCACATGTGCATGCACCCACACATGCAAAACCATGCATACACACATGAAAAAAATAGAAAAAAATGATAAATACAAATTTAAAAGCAAGCTCAGGCAGTGGATCCCAGCACTTGAGAGACGGAGTCAGGTTCTGTGAGTTCAAGGCCATCCTGGTTTACAGAGGGAGTTCCAGGACAACCAGGGTTACACAAAGAAACCCTACCTTAAAAGAACAAAACAAAACCAAAAAGGTAATTCAAGGTCATTCTCAGGGACTTGTTGAGTTGAAGCCAACCTAGGCTACATGAG
The DNA here is from genome assembly GCA_030674055.1 of Rhabdomys pumilio. Lineage (NCBI taxonomy): Eukaryota > Metazoa > Chordata > Mammalia > Rodentia > Muridae > Rhabdomys > Rhabdomys pumilio. The sequence continues at coordinate 57,931,271 of JANHMN010000015.1, forward strand.
ATTATTTCTAAAAAGAAAAAAAAAAGCCATTGATAGATGAGGCTCTTCAGTCTTGTATTCATATAACCACGAACCAAAATAAACCTCTTTTCCTTCTAATTTATCAGTCTATGGCATTGTTACAGGAACAGAAAGTAAACAAGTAGCTACTTGTGGCCAACCTACCTTTGCTCCATGACTGAACATTTTTGCACAGCCTGGGAGGGATTGTTATCTGGTGATTTCCTCCAAACTGGAACATCCCTTTCTAGAGGAAGGATGGAAGGCCCTTATCACTCAGGAAATAAAACGTATGAGTCTCAGGAAACTCCTCAAATTTACAGGACTTACAGTGCCTCTCCCTCAAGGGTAAGAACCAGTAAGAACCTCCAGGGTGGAGACTCTGGGGTGGAGCTGCCTGCAAGTTGTGCAGCTTTTGTGAGTTGTCACCCATCCTATGATGAACTTTGGTAGCTCCCTTTGAGTCACACCAATGAACTCATTGGTTCTTTAAGCCATACTGGGTAGAGTAATTTCTTTGATCTGTGGTCAGTGCCTGTCCACAGTAAACAAACCTTTATTCGCTTGTCTCCATAATGATCAGAGACAATAGGAGTCCAAAGAGCAAAGGTACAACTAATATCTCAACAAAATAGTAAATACTGGGACCTTCAGGACAGCTGCTAAGGCTGTGGAAAAGAACTCTAAAAACATGAGTTCAAAAATATATAGTTTCTCAACTTTGCAAAACTCTAAGGATGAAATATGAATTGTATAAGGATCTTCACAGATCTAAAGGAACAGAGGCAGCTTCACTATGAGCCAACTTGTCAGATACTAAGTAAGGAAATAAAGAGACTTAGGGAGTGGTGACCTAAGGACAGGATCCCACCCAGCTAAGTGTTTTGTTTATGCTTCCGAAGGCAGACAGATTCTCGAGTTCAGGGTGGGACTGGGACACAACAACGTTAGGCCCAGATGTGTTCAAAATAGTAATTTCGGGACAGGGTCCCACTCAGCTAGCTTATTGTTTGTGCTTAACAGAAGCAGGCAGATCTCTGAATTCTTTTGCAATGTTAAAATAAAATGTGTGCTTTCTGTCTTCTAAGAATTAAGGAGTCACAGGATGCTGATTCATAAGATAATCAAAAGGAAACCTGGAGTAAACGACTGGATTGATATGTAAAATAAGAGACTTATGATCTGCAGGAGGTGAGCAATCCAGAGAGCACTGTCTCAAGGAGAACACAGAGAAAGAGAGCTGTCTGGAGATCTCCAGAGAAAGCAGACTTGAAAGCTGTCTTGAGCAGAATATAGCCTGTCAGCTTGGACCCACAATTTGACTTTGAGTCATTTGTTTTGCCACTTTCAGACATTCTTCCTCAGAACCCCTTTCCAAGCCAAGGCTGGTCCTTGGCAAAAATCTAAATATATTTGTTTTTAAATGACTTATTATTTATTTATTTAGTCTGTGGCCAGAGGACAACTTGAGGTAGTCAATTCTTTCTTCCCACTATGTTGATCAAAATCAAGTCAGCCTTTGATGGCAAGCACCTTGCCTAATGTTCTCAAACATTCAATGTCGAGGAAAGTGGAGTTCCTCAGGTGAAAAGACACAAGACACATGGTCCTGGTTAGTTTCTGTTAACTTGACACAAGCTAGGGTTGTCTGAGAGGAGGGAAACACAGCTGAGAAAACGCATCTACAAGATGCACAAGCCTGTGGGGGGTGGGCAGTTCTTAATTGATGATTGATGTGGGAGGACCATACCAATCCTGGGCTGGTGGTCCTGGATGCTATAAGAAGAAAGCAGGCTGAGCAAACCACGGGTAGCAAGCTAGTAAGCAGCACCCCTCCATGACCTCTCCATGAGCTCCTGCCTCCAGGTTCCTCCGTTTAAGTGTGATTCAGGATATGTAAATAAAATGAATCCTTTTCTCCCCAAGTTCTTTTAGGTCATGGTGTTCTAATCATAGCATTAGAAAGCAAACTAAGTGACTATATGGACCCAACCAGAAGTGAATGTCCACACCAGTCTTCCAAGCCCTGAAGTAGCTTGAGGCAGGGATGTAGAGAGTTCTAAGACAGCCCAAGCTACATAGCCAGACCCTACCTACAATAAAACATAATCAGGCAACTCTGCCACAGTGGCATGGCTGTCGTTACACAACCAAAGAGGTTGAGGCAGGAGAATAGTCAGGCCAGACTAGCCCGAGCTGCATAGTGATATCCTGTCTCACAGAGTAGCAGGTAGAAGGAACATCTATAATATGACATGAACACACTGACATATGCCTTGAACCACTACTCCACAAAATCTAGACTAATTTGGAAACGATTGTAGCTAGGTGTAAAGGGGAGGGCAGGGGGAGGGTGCTGTTCTGTGGAAGAGTGTTTGCATGTGAGTTATCTTGGGTTCATCAGCTGCACAGGAAACGAGAAGGAAGGGAGTGAGGAGCAGGGAAAAGACGGAGAAAAGAGAGATAAGTAGACGTAAGAGAAGAAGGGGAGAGGAAGGGGAACAGAGGAAAGATGAAAAAGAACAGGGAGACCATAGGTGGGAATAGGTACCTTGCAAGGTTGAAGCAGTAATGCTCTGTGCTGTGCTTCTCACTGTGGCCGCTAGGAGGCGCTGCGCCTCCTCCAAGCCGCGCAGCCAAGAGCTGTGGCTCAGACCCAGCAGATACCTGAAGGTCCAAAACTCTGGACATCCAGAGGGAAAGGTTTAAAGCCAAGCAATTCAGTGTTTCACAACATCAAAGCATGCAACAAAATTAAAATTCATGAAAGTGCTGAAAGCTCCTTAGAGTCTGTTCAACTGTTGGTGTCTTCACTCAGTGGGGGCAGGCAGGCCTCCAGATCTCAGTGCTGTTGGGCAGGTGGGCGCCACCATGTCTAGCTACTCTAATGCCTGCCTGCCTTCCTTTTTTCCTTCCTTTCCTCCCTTCTCCCTTCCTTTCTTTCTTTCTTTCTTTCTTTCTAAAAAAGAATTGTTATGCTGCACTCAGGAGGCAGAGGCAGGCAGATCCACAGCTACACAGAAAACTCTGCCTCAAAAAACGAAAACAAAGAATTGTTTTATTCTCCCATATGTGTCCGTGTGTTTGTCTGCGGGGTGGGGCTTGTATGTGTGTATGCGGTGCTCTCCAAGTCCAGAGCAGGAATAAGGGTTTACAGGCAGTTGTGAACCCAGATGTGGGAGCTGGCGACTGAATTCAGATCCTCTGCAAGAGCAAGAAATTCTTGCCCACTGATCTGTCAACTCCAACCTCTCTCACCCTCCTTCCTCCTCCAGCCCCTCGCCCTCCCCCTGACACTGGAGCTGGAACCCAGCACCTCATGTATGCTAGGCATGCTTGGGGTACTCCAACTATTCATATGGGGTTAAGCACCACTGTGGTTTTGAGCAGGACACACAGTGCTCAAGTCACAGCACATCCAGCCAAAAGCTCCTGTGCTCCACTAGGAAGACATGAGAGCAGTTCTGAAGGCTGGCATGTCCACCTCAGCAACAGCCTCTCTCCTGCCAGCTCTAGACCCCCAGTCCTGAGTGCTGGGCCAGCAGGGAAAGCTCAGCCTCAAGACTGCATGAGAAACTGCAGGAGTGAGTACAAGGAGCCACAGCAAATGCCCACAGGTCAAGTTTACAGAGGCCAAGCCAGGAAGATGGGTCCTGGATGACACAGAGAGCTCAGCTTGCAGGAGATATGAAGGGAATTCAGCCTGAAAACTGGTGTCTCAGAAAGCACGGTTTAGAAGGGAAAGGGAGACCGGAAGTGGTCATAGACAAACTACTGAGGTCAGTGGGAACCTGACCTCACATGAGGTTGGGGTGCACCCCTCGGGGAGGGAAAAGAGCAAACTGCTGAAGCTTTAGAGGTGAGTTGGGGGAGCAACATTCAAAAGAATGGGATCAGACTAAGGGATAATGGAGCCTTCCTTCCCGGGACTCCATTCCCACCCCACTGAATGATATGAAAATGTTGCATGCCTGAACATATATGGACAAAACAGAAGTCATGCCTGCTACAGACTTTGTGTCCTTCACCCCCAAAAAGTTAATAGATGTGAAGGGTCTACTGCCCCCAGTGAGCATTAGAAAGCCACAAAGCTATCTCAGGGTTTAAGCAGGACTAATAGTGTCAAGGGAATTCCACCCAACCATGCTTTTCAAGGAGTCCCCAAAGAATCCTACAGACATTGGCACCACAGGTGTGAAGGGAAAACCTGGCCAGGAAGTGCAGTGCCCTCGGCCCCTAAGAAGCTGGCTTGATAGGGACAGAACACAGAACAATTAACTAGTTGGTCCTAACAAGACCCTGGGGAACACAGCAGGCAATGAGGACAGAGGTTAAGCTGTGCTCTGCCAAGGCCTTGGAGTCTTTTGTAGGGACAGAATGCTGCCTGTACAAGTCATACACTGCCCAGGATCCTTTCCCAAGAAGAGCTGGCTCACCTCCCACAGAGCATCCCAAGGCTAGAAGCACATCTCTCACAGGTGAGTGAAGACAGATGATCCAGGCAGGGGAAAAAGAAAGGGGTCACACCAAGCAGTGGGTCATGGAGGGTGTAGCCAAGCTTACTGTGTGAGCTTGGACAAGTGGCTCTGCCTTTCTGGGCCTCACTTAAGTTGTGTCTATAAAAAAAAAAAAAACAGACATAAGAAAATGGGCAGTTCTGCCAAGCAGTCAGTATCTGGGTGCTGTGTACCAGGGCTTCTTCTGTTCTGATTCTGTCTACACATGAATCAAGGTCGTGTGTAGCCCTGGCTAATCTGGAGCTTGGCATTCTCCTGCTTCTGCCTTCTGAGTATTGGAGAGACAGATGAGCCCACCATGCTCAGCTGGTATAGTATGGTATTAAGAGGTTTGGAACAAGACAAGTGTGGGGCCATTGATAATCCCCAGTCCCCTCAGTATATGAATGGAGATAAAAGCCTTACCTGGAATGAGAAGTGTGATGAAGGGGCCTCCATCCATTCCTTGTCATGGTCTTCTGTGTAAGAAGCTTCTCATGAACACTGCCTGCCAACTGTCAGCAGAAGGCTCACCAGAAGCCAGGCCCGCAGGAAGCCAGTACAAGATTTTCTACAGAGCAGAGGCAGCTCCTCTCATCTTGACCAGGCACATTGTAGAGATCAAGCCTGGTACCACAAACACCAGTGAAGGGACAAAGCTGAGAGTCAGTGGAGACAAGATGAGAGGCGACAGGAGGTGGAAGCCTGGGTGTGGAGACCCACGCCCGTCATCCCAATACAGGATGCTGAGACAGGATGCTGAATTCCAGACCAGACTGGGCTACAGAGAGAGACTCTGTCCCCAAAAGCAAAGGCTAAGGGTGTGGCTCAGTAGAAGAGCGTGCATAAGCAAGCAGAGTACCTGTATCCAGCAGTAATAATAATAATAATAATAATAATAATAATAATAATAATAATAATGTTATTTTAAAAGTGAAAAAGGAAAAAGAAGGTGAGAAAGAGGAGGAGAGGAGGAAGAAGAGGAAGGTGAAGAAAGAAGGGAGAGGGGGAGGGAGAGAGAGAGATAAGCAGTAGGCAGGATGGTCAGGACACTTAAGCAGCTATGGGCTGGCCACTGGCCACCCAGTGCCCTACCTGGACAGATGTCACTTCAGTGGGGCTGAGGCAGAGCAAGAGGACCCAAAATCAGGCCAAAGACTGAGATAGACTTGATGTCACTTGTAGGGACCGGAGCAAGTCCAGCAAGGATCAGTACACCTAAGAGGAGCTAAGGGCCCTTGGGTTACAGGAGCAGTGGTCTTGAGCAGATAACGGTGTTAGGCTCTGAAATTTACTAACCAACTGAGGCAGGGCTTAAAAGTCGGAATAGTGTGAGAGTATGAGTGTGTGTGTGTGTGTGTGTGTGTGTGTACACACTCGTGTGCACGCTTGTAGGAGAATGTTAGAGAGAGAATGTATGTGAGAGAGAGCATTTGATTTTCAACCATCCAGAAAACATGGAAGCATGGATAACTCTAGTTTGGCCAGGCTTAATACTGGCGTACACCTTTAACCCCAGCACCCCAAAGGCAAGGGGAAGCAGATATCTGTGAGTTTAAGGCCAGTCTGGACTACATAGCAAGTTCCAGGAATGCCAGAGCTACATAGAGACTTTGTCTCAAAATAACAAACAAAACAAAAGCGGCTGGATGACAAAATGTATTCATTATCCAAACTAAGGAGAAGATAAGGGAGAGAAAGGTGAATCTCTGTGGTGTGCGTCTGCCCACAGACATCTACAGAGTGCCCATCCCCCCCTCCATCCCCTCTCAGTGGCTCTGTCTCTCTGTGCAATCATCTGTGTCTGTCTTTCTGTTTCCCCTTCTCTCTCTCTCTCTCTCTCTCTCTCTCTCTCTGTGTGTGTGTGTGTGTGTGTGTGTCTGTGTGTGTCTGTGTGTGTGTGCGCGCACATGCCTGTATGTGTGTCTGTCTGTCAGTCTGTCTTGTGTAATGGCATAAAAGTCGAAGGAAAACTTGGATTCTGTTCTTTCCCTCTACCATGTAGGACCTGGGGATCAAACTCAGGTTGTCAGATTGGCAGCAGGCTCCCTTACCAGGGAGCTATCTTGCCAGCCTGGATTTCTTTCTTAAGTAGACCTACTTCTGGTCACATATCCAGGGAATGATGAGCAGGGCATGTAAATGAACACCTGTCATCCAAGCACTGGGAGGTAGAGGCAGGAGAATCAGGAGTTCGAGGTCAGCTTCACTAATATCAAGTGCAAGTCCTACCTGGGCTACAGGTGGGCTTTTGTCAAAAAGACAAAAAGAAAAAAAAAGACAGCAAAAAAATGATATGACATCATTGTCCTTTACACCCTGAATCTGGAGCTCCCTGCAAAGGGCCATGTGTTAGAGACTGGGCCCTTGAGCTGGAGAATGGCTCAGCGGATAAGCATTTGTGCTGCTCCTACAGAAGGCCTGTTCAGTTCCCAACACCCATGTTGGGTGACTCAGAGTCACATGTGTGTAATCACATGCACGTACATATATATACATAGAGAGAGAGAGGTGGGGAGGAGAGTATAAATGAAGAGACTGGAGAAGGGCACCGTGGTGTGGGCCTATAATCCCAAGTACTGTGAATTCAAGGCCAGTCTGGACTACACAGTGAGACCATGTCTCAAAAAAATAAAAGACAGGGTCATCAACCTACGTCACTATTGGGAAATAGTGGCACATGTAGGGGACAGGACCTAGTGGAAGAGTCATTGCAATGGTTGTTGGCTCTTCTTCCTCTCTCTTCCTCTGCTCCAGGCACAAGGCAGAGACTGGTGCTTCTGAAACTGTGAGCCACGATAAGCCTTTCCTGCTGTGTATGCATTGAGAGGCTCAAGTGTTGCCCAAGAGAATTGGAAATCTGATAACATGCTACCCTAAACAGATATACCCACTCCCACACAGCATGAGGTTTCCTTTTCCCCTTTCAGAAGACTTATGCATGCTAAGTGGGACTCCGCCACTGAGTCATACCCCCACCTTTTACTATGGGATTCTACGTAGAGGCTCTAATGCAGAGGTGAAGCCCCTGCCTAGAATCCCCCAAGGAGGAGCTGGAGGTAAGGCTCATGGATCTTGAGCCCTTGCCTAGAATCAACCAGTGATGGGCTCAGGGAGGAAAATCCTACTTCAAGAGAAAGAAACAAGACCTGCTGGGTGCCTGAGCAAAGGGAAGGAATACACACACACACACACACACACACACACACACACACACAGACTGAAAGACAGAACTCAGTCTCAGTTACCATCATATACAGATTCGGCTGTTCTTCATGTTATTCTAGGACAGCCATGGAAGCCAACCTCAGTGGGGTGCCCGAGTTCCTGTTACTAGGCTTGTCACAGGACCCCAGACAGCAGCAGCTGCTCTTCTCCGCCTTCCTGAGCATGTACCTCCTCACAGGCCTAGGGAACGTGCTCATCGTCCTGGCCATTGCGGCTGACCCCCGGCTCCACACCCCCATGTACTTCTTCCTGGCCAACCTGGCCTTTGTAGATGTCTGCTTCACCTCCACCACCATCCCCAAGATGCTGGCCAACCATGTGTCAGGACACAAAGGCATCTCCTACTCTGGTTGCCTCACACAGGTGTTCTTCTTCATCTGGTTTGCAGGCATCGACAGCTTTCTGCTGACTGCCATGGCCTATGACCGCTTCGTGGCCATCTGTCACCCTCTACATTATACAACCTTGATCACACCCCGGCTCTGTGGCTTCCTGGTCACTGCATCCTGGGCCTCAGCCTTTGCAAATGCCCTGACCCACACAGTCCTTCTGACTCGCCTCTCGTTCTGTGCCCACAACCAGGTCCCCCACTTCTTCTGTGACCTCAGCCCACTTCTGAAGCTGGCCTGTTCAGACACCTCTCTCAATGACGCCATGGTGTACACTGTGGGCGCGTTGCCCATCATCATCCCCTTTGTGGGCATCTTGATCTCCTACACACGCATATTTACAGCAGTGCTGAGGATTCCATCTAAAGGAGGGAAATGGAAAGCGTTCTCCACCTGTGGCTCCCATCTCTCTGTGGTGTCTCTCTTCTACGGGACACTGATTGGGGTGTACTTCAGCCCTACATCCTCCCACACAGCCCAGAAAGACACAGCAGCTGCAGTGATGTACACTGTGGTCACCCCCATGCTGAACCCCTTCATCTATACCCTGAGGAACAGAGACATGAAAGGCGCCCTGGGGATCCTTGTCCGAAGGACAGCAGTCCTTGTTAGGTAGCCACAGGACTGGGGAGTTCAGAAGGGCACAAGTTATGCCCAGATATTCACATGGTTTCAATTCGTCAATTATTTTATTCCTCCAAAGTTGTCTACAAAACAGTTGTTTGCTTTAGATTTGTTGTGTGTGTATAAGTGTGTGTGTGAGAAAGAGATGGTGTTTTGTGTGTTAGTGTGTGTGTTTGTATGTGTGTATTTGTGTGTGAGTGTGTATATGTGTGTTGTATGTGTGAGAGTGTGTGTGTTTGCATAGTGTGTATATATAGTTGAGTGTATTATATGAAAGCGTGTGTGTGTTTGTGTGTGAGTGTGTGTGTTTGTGAGAGTGTGCATATGTGTGAGCATATGTGAGTGTATGTTGTGTGTGTGCGCACGTGTATGAAGGCCAGAACAAGGCATTAGATCCTTAGGGCTGGAATTGCAGGTAGCTGTGAGCCACCTGAAATGGCGCTGGAAACAAAGTTGGGGCCTCTGGAAGAGCGGTAAGTGCTCTTAACTCCTGAACCATCTGCAGAACAGCCTGTCCCATGGTGGAAGGGGAAGAGCAAAGGGAGGAGAGGCAGAGGACAGGAGGGACAGACAGCTGCACAGGCTAACCCCCTTATACCAACCACACTTCCACAGAGATGGGGTCACTCCCTTAAATCTAGGTAAAGAGTTCACCATCTCTCCCTGGCTGTACCATCCTGAGCACACCAGATCTCGCCCAGTCTTGTAAGCTAAGCAGGACGAACAGAGTTAGTACTTGCGTGGGAGAATTAATTTTTTTAAAGATTTATTTATTGTATGTATATGAGTACTCTATATGAAGTATGCCTTCATACCAGAAAAGGGCCACAGATACCATTATAGATGGTTGTGAGCCACCATGTGGTTTCTAGGAATTGAACTCAGGACCTCTGGAAGAGCAGCCGGGTCTCTTTACTGCTGAGTCTAAGAATTAGATTTTTAAGATTTATTTTCTGCCTGGGTGTTTTGGTGTGTACATGTGAGTGTAGCGCCCTAGAGGGCCAGAAGAGGGCGTCAGATCCCCTGGAGCTGGAGTTACAGGCAGTTGTGAGCTGTTTGGCATCGGTGCTGGAAACCTATCTCGAATCCTCTCTAAGAGCAGTAAATGTTCTTCACTTAACCACTGAGCCATCTCTCCAGCCTCCAGGGCAGAATCACCTCTCCACTCTCGTCTTATAACCTGACCACCCCTCATTGGCCACAGCTTCCTTGCGTGTGCACTGGAGGGTCCCGCTTCCTCCTGTCTTGTTTTTCCACCAGTCCTAAGTCTTCACCCTGTCTGTGTGCTGGGCCTTGCTCAGTTCACACTACAAACTGCACAGGTGCTACCCTCTGGTCTGTGGCCCTCGCTCCACAATCTTGCAACTTGCAGCTTCAGACACTCACAAGCAGCCATGGCCCAAAACAAAAACAAAACAATGTCAAGTAGAAAATTCCAGACACTTGGGCTGTCCAGCATGCTTGACATCCTTACTTTGATCCCTGGGGCCTGCATGGTGAAGAAGCAAACTGACTCTCACAGACTGGACTCTGACTCCATGGCCTTTCACTGAAATCTTGCACACAAAATAAACTCACTAAAAGATAAAAGAAAGTTTGGGAAACAAAGAAATTCTAAGTTTTTTTTTTTTTATTTTAATTTTATTTTTTATGTGTGTGAACATTTGTCTACATGTGTGCCTGATCACCACATGGGTGCAGTACCCATGGAGGCCAGAAGAGGATGCTGTATCCCTGTATCTGGAGTTACATATGGTTGCCAGCCTCCATGTAGGTTCTGGGAACTGAACCTGGGTCTTCTGTGAGAGCAGCCAGTGTTCTTAACAGTGGAGCCGTCTCTCCAGCCCTCAAGTTCCAGATTTTGTGGCCTTCTACGCACGTGATGATATCTTATGCTGTGCAACTCAGTCCTTCCCAGGATGGGAGTAGCAGTCTAATCAGTGTATCCGTGTAACTTAACCATCTCAGTTTCAAGCTTACGTTCTCATGTGCTTATGTTCAGACAGCACCCCAATGCCTTGTCTCCTATGATTGGCGCCTATGATCACATAAGCATCCCATCATCTCCTGATACCCCAAGTTAGACGAGAACAAGATTAGTAACATGGTTGGAAGTTGAGCATAGTGACACACATCTGTCACATCATCCTAGCACTGGGGAGTTGGGGTGGGAGGCTGTGGAGTTTAAGGTTAGCCTTGGCTACAGAGTGAGACCTTGGAGAGACAGGGTAGAAGGAGAGAGGTTGGGAGAGAAAGAGAAAGGGAAAGAGAGGGAGAGGAAGAGAGAGGGAAGAACTATGTTCCCCTAAGTTTGTTACTAGTTATTATATTATTAGGGTGCTGTTGTGCCTAATTTATAAATTAATCTTTAACATTTTATATGTATGTATTTACTATATGTGTGAATGTATAGAAGTGCACCTGTGTCATGACCCCTGTGCAGAGGTCAGAGGATAACTTGTGGGTATTGAATCTCCCTCCAAAATCAGGTCATCAGGCTTGGCAGCCTCTCTGCCCATTGAGCCATCTCACCAGCCTTATAGATTAATCTCTTTTAAAACATATTTGTTTTATTCCCTCTCTTTCTCTCTCTCTCCCTCTCTTTCTCTCTCTCTATTTCTCCCTCTCCCTCTCCCTCTCTCTCTTTCTTTCTCTTTCTCTTCCTCTCTCTCTCCCTCTCCTTCTCTCTCTTTCCCTCTCTCTTTCCCTCTCTCTCTGTCTCTCTCTGTCTCTCTCTCTCTTTCTCTCTCTGTCTCTCTCTTTTTGTGTGTGTGTGTTATATCCACAGATGTCACAGGTCCTCTGGAGCTGGAGTTACAGGTGACTGTGACTGCCCGCTGTGTGTGCTGGGATCTGAACTCTGGTTCTCTGCTAGAGCAGTAGTTACTCTTAACCACTGAGCCACCTCGTCTCTCCCACGAATTAACTTTACCACAGATGAGTCCTGGTTAACTGTCGATGGACTGGATTAGGAGACAGCTAAGGGGCATTTGCAAACTCTTGGAAATGCAGCCCTCCCTGTCCCTGCAAGGGCTTCTTTCTGCAGCAGACAGAGCATGTTACCCAGACCCACAACTGGTCAAATGTGGACAAGTGGCCATGGGGCACACAGTCCAGCCTGACCCTAAGACTTAGGACAGAGAGGGTCTGCAGAATACTTCCAGACACGACCTGGAAGCTACACTCTTGACGCCAACACCAAGTCATCTAAACAAGAAATGCACCATAATGTTCTTTGGTTTTGGTTTTGTCAAGGCAGGGTCTCTCTGTGTAGCAGTAGCTGGCCTGGAACTCACAGAGATCCACCTGCCTCTGCCTCTCGAGTGCTGGGATTAAAAGTATGAGGGGTTGGGGATTTAGCTTGCATAGCAAGTGCAAGGCCCTGGGTTCAGTCCTCAGCTCTGAAGAAAAAAAAATATGCACCATCACCACCCTGCTTGCACCAAGACATTCTGCCCACACAGGTACAGCCAAATGACCATGACTCTGCAATCCTGAGCCCAAGTTGATCCTCCATTGCATTGTCCTCCTGAGTCTCCACAAAGACCAACATGACTCAGCAGGTAAAGCACTGGCACCGAGCCTGACTATCTAAGTTGGATCCTCAGAACTCCCGTGGTAGAAGCAAAGCTATTCACACAGTTGTCCTGTTACCTCCACATGGATGCCGTGGTGTACAATACGCCAAAGAAATAAGATTAATTAATTACACAATATCTTTATTATTTGTGTGTGTGTGTGTGTGTGTGTGTGTGTGTGTGTGTGTGTGTGCACGCACACATGCGTGTGCACATAATCCCCCTAGAGTTACAGGCAGTTGTGAGCTGCTTGATGTGGGTGCTGGGAATCAGACTCAGATCTTCAGGAAAAACAGCAAATGTTCTTAACCATTGAGCCATCTCTACCTCCCACACCCTTGTTTTCTTTGTTCTTGAGAAAGAAAAAATAATAAAACTTGTTATGTACCCTTGGCTAGTCTGGAACTCACTATCCAGCCCAGGTTACCCTCAGACTGCTGATGTCCCAAGTCTCATTCAGTATCTGTGGCTCCTGCCCGCACTTTCCACCCCATCCCTAGCTAAGTCTCTCCAGCCCAGGGCTGGGCTTTGCTTCTTTTCCTCTAGCTCCTCTGGCCTGTATAACTCAGCTGTTTTCCGTTTTGGTTGTTTGCTCTCATGGTTCTCTCTGCTCTCCTGGTCTGCTTTGCCCACTCCCCCACAACCCTCTCTCTACACTCATGGCCAGGCTCAGTCTAGACTCATCCAGATGTCTCTGGCTGTTCTCTCCCTCATAGCTATAACATGACTTCTCCTCAGCCACACCTAGGGGCCAACACATCCTCACTTCATTCAGCAGCAACCCACATCCCTCACCTAGGCTTCCCAAAAGCTGAGATTGCAAGTGTGTGCCACCACATCTACTGACGTTCTTGGAAAGGGGCTGGTGGTATAGACTCTGGTGCGGTTTGAACGTGCAGTGTTCCCCACGGGTCTTTATGTCTGGATTCTTGGTGCCCATCTTTGGGATATGAGGTCTAGCTAGAGGAAGTGGTCACTGGCATTGGCCTCGACAATCAGCATCCACATCTGACCCAAGCTCTCTACTTCCTAATCTGCCTACGTGTAATAAGTAGCAGCCACAAGCTTATACCACCCCAGACCAAGACACGCCTCCATACCTTCCGTGATGTGTGGACTGTATCTCTCAAACTGTAAGCCAAAGAGAAAAGCCCAACTGACTCCATGATGGAAGTAGCAGTCAGCCTATAAAACACAGTGCATAGACAGCACCACCTTCCAAAATGAAAACAAAGGTCTAATCCATCAAAGTCCACAGTTCTGGGACAGTCCCTAAATGTGCTGACCTTGCTTTCTGGCTTCTGTTGTTCTGCTTCTGGTTACCATTAGCTGAAGCGTGTTAGCCCAGGACATGGTTTCAGTGCTTAAAGGTTGCCCTGAGAAAGACTCGGGTCCCATCTAAGCATCTGCTGTAGTTGCCAGGCAGCACATAAAGACTTGGGACAGGGTTAAACTGGTGTCCGAGTAAGTCTTCTCGGGTGAGTAACCCACATCCATGTAACTCTTTTAGTAGAAAAAAAAATCTTTTAAAGGAATTGGACAAGTGAGGCTGGAGTGATGGCTCAGCAATTAAGAACACTTACTGGCCAAGCAGTGGTGGCACATGCCTTTAATCCCAGCACTTGGGAGGCAGCGGCAGGCAGATTTCTGAGTTCAAGGCCAGCCTGGACTACAGAGTGAGTCCCAGGACAGCCAGGGCTACACAGAAAAAAACAAGGGAAAAAACATAACAATCACTAGGTATTAGCCCACCCTTTCCAGCAGATCTCTGCAGAACAATAAAGATGTACTTCCTGTCTTGTAGTGATACTTTATAGACAAATAGATGATTTCTTAATTCTTTTTTGTTGTTGTTGTTATTGTTGTTGTTTTTTGAGACAGGGTTTCTCTGTGTAGTCCTGGCTGTCCTGGAACTCACTCTGTAGACCAGGCTGGCCTCAAACTCAGAAATCTGCCTGCCTCTGCCTCCCAAGTGCTAGGATTAAAGGCGTGCATCACCACCGCCGGGTGATTTCTTAATTCTTAATGATAATCCTATGACAATTCCTAAAAATATATTAGTAATTATTAAGATCTTTTACTGCCATTAAGTTTTCTCTGGTAACCAAAACTGCAATGATAACTCTGCCAGTCTTCAAGTGTCACAAGTTAATTGCTTCTGATATAGCAACCAGACATCCACAACTCAGAGCACATTCCAAGAGGTTGTAAACAATTACCCAAAAGTCATACAAAGGAAACTGAGAATTTATTATAGGTGCAAGAACAGAAGATAAAAAAAATTGACTGGGTTTATCGATACAAAACTTCAATGATAACAGTCACAGACATTATGTTTTAACTCTCCATGAACTTGCAGAGCTAGTGACAGAAGATGACTGCTTAGCCAGATAATTACTCCTAATGGATATGCATGTAAACATTCTGTTATAAACTTCTTATTCAATTTATGATTTGAATTTATGTATAAACTTGTGGTGAACTTTTTACCACATGATCATGCACTCAGAAAGATGTATCAGTGCCAAGGACAAAGAGAGGACAGCCCAGACCCCTTTTCTTAGAGAACTTTCATAGGAAACTTTTTAGAAAGAACTTAGAAATAAAGGTTAAAATTAAAAATATCTCTTTTTCTTCCAGTGCCTTCAAATAGAAAGCTGAGAGTTAGAGCCTCGCAGTTTCTGCAGAGATAGAACAAAGGCTATATTGCTTAATTCCCCTCTGTTTTACTATGAGGTGCTAAATGCCAGAGACTACAGCTTCTGGCCTCAGAACAACTCAGACATGTCAGCTACAGAAGCAAAGTGACTTAGACTTAAGATAGTGTCTTAGTTAGGGTTTTACTGCTGTGAACAGACACTATGACCAAGGCAACACTTATAAAGGACAACATATATTTGGGGATGGCTTATAGGTTCAGAGATTCAGTCCATTATCATCAAGGTGGGAACATGGCAGCATCTGGGCAGGCATGGTGCAGGAAGAGCTGAGAGTTCTACATTTTCATCTGAAGGCTGCTAGTAGAAGACTGACTTCCAGGCAACTAGAGTGAGGGTCTTAAGCTCACTCCCATAGTGATATATACCTACTCCAACAAGGCCACACCTCCTAATAGTTCCACTCCCTGGGCTGAGCATATACAAACCATCACATTCCACTCCCTGGCTCCATAGGCTTATTCAGACATGAGTCTATGGGGGCCATACCTAAACATAGCATAAGCAAAATACATTTAGTCCCACTTCAAAAGTCCCTGTAGTTTATAACAGTCTCAACAATGTTAAAAGTCCAAAGTTCAAAGTCTTTTCTTAAATTCTTCCAGTCACTTAACTGTAATCCCCAAAGCAGACAGGAAACCAGCTGGGCAAACTCCAAACTCTGCATCTCCATGTCTGATATCAATGCAGTCTTCAGATCTCCAGCTCCTTTTTCATCTTTGTTAACTGCAACAAACTTCTTTCTCCTGGGCTGGTCCCACTCCCTGTTAGCAGCTTTCCTCAGCACATAGACCATGGCTCTGGCATCTTGAACATCTTGGGGTCTCCAAGGTAACTTCAGTGTTACAGCTTCTTGTTTCAATATCTGGGATCCATGAATGATCTTTTGAGCTCCTCCAAAGGACTGGCCTCACTTCTCCAGCTCTGCCCTCTGTAGCCCTCTAAGCTCAGGTTGATCCACTCCACTGCTGCTGCTGTCCTTGGTGATCATCCCATGGTACTGGCATCGCCAATACACTGGGGTCTCCTGCTGCAACTAGGCTTCATCAATAGCCTCTTGTAGGCTCTCTTCATGGTGCCAAGCCTCAACTCCTTTGCATGACCTCTTCAGTCCTGGGCTGACAACTGCGTCTGGGGTGGCACCTTCATCAATGGCCTCCCATGGTCTCTCACAGTGCCAAACCTCAGCTACAATTCATGACCCCTTCATGCCTTCAAAACCAGTACAACATTACCAAGTACAGCTGCAGCTCGAGGTACAACCTTGGTTATCTCTGGAACACAGCTTCTTTGTGCTCTCAGAAAACACCTCCCAGAAGATTTCACCTCAGTGATACTGGTCTCTTCTTAGTCAACACTAATTTCTTAGCTCCAGCTAACCAGCATCAATTGTCCCAGTGGTCTCCTTCTCCTCTTTAATATAAAGCCAGAGACACATGGCTGAAGCTGCCGAGTTCTGCGGCTTGCAAGAGCTGGAGCACGGCCCCCTTGTTCTATTACAGTATCACTAAATCCCTCTTTCCCAGCTCCTTCACTGCCTAAGTTTGGCTGTCCTGGATCTTGCTCTGTAGATTGACCTTGAACTCAGAGATCTGCATGACTGCCTCCTAGGATTAATGGTAGTACTACAAACCTGGATTTAAGCTTTTCTTCACCTAGAACTTATTCTGTCTCAGGCTGACCCCAGATGAGTCCACCACATACTCAGGTGGTATCACTTCTTCCCATTTTAACGGTCAGTAAAGGCTAGAGCCTGTGATTGGGCAGTAGAAGGTGGAATGGGAGGTCTCTGAGAGTGGGGGCAGGTAGAGAGAAGAGTATAAAGGGGGAAGGAGAAGGACAGAAGAGAAGGAAGCAATAGAGCAGATGAGCACGACCAAGAGAAATGGCAAGTAGCAAGGGGTCTTGTAACTGGGAATAAGCTAGTATAGTGTAGTGTTAGATCTGCCCATAGGCATATAACCCATGATTATAATAACTGGGTTGTGTGCTTTTTATGTGGGCTTATTGGCATTGAAAAGAATAAATCCCAACAAAAAAGTTGGAAGCAAACATTCCCACCCTACCCTCAGGTCCAAGAGGAACATTATTATCTCTACAGAAACCAAACAAACCTGCCCTCTGCTCCACAGGGGGAGGCTATACACCATAGACAAATACGCTGCACTGTAGGGGAAGCTATACTCCATCGGCAAACATCCTTAGAGGCCCAGGCTGCCACACCCCTAGGAACAGACATTTCAGCGTCATAAGTAAATTGTCCCCTGATGCAGCAATGACACGGGCACTGGCTGGCCCCTGAGAGTAGCCTGAGCTGGCCCTGGACCAAAAGAGGATATCCATGGCTCTGGGTAGTAGCTAAGTATGTAGACTCCAGAGTCCAGAGCCCATGTGCAACTCCCAGGTCAGTCACTTGCATAAGTTACCAGCTACGAGGAACATGGGCTGCCACTGCAGAGAATCTAGGTTCACTTCCCAGAACTCACATTGGATGGCTCACATACTAGTAATTTCAATTCTAGAAGGTCTGATGCCCTCTTCTGGTCTCCAAGGATGCTGCATGCATATGGTACACAAACTCATACATAGACATACAAATACACATAAAATAAAACCAACTAAATCATTGTTTAAGGTAAAACACAGTGCCTGTCTCTTGGGAGAATTGTAAAACCAAGTGAGATTCCGTTGAAGGCACTTGGCAGAGAGCCCCAGGTGCAAAGGGCCGATCAATGTTTACGATGATTAATTACCAATGGCAGCCTGTGGCTCTGCTTGTTTTGTAGCTCTCTAAGCCACAGGAAGCTGCTCACCATTTCAAGAAGGATCTCAGACCACACACATATCACCTAGGTCAGTAGTCCCTGCAGTGCTAGGAATGGAACCCTGGAACTGACACCAGGGACAGAATCTGGGTTTTACACACTAGGCCTGAGGTGGGGTTATGGGGTCCCACGTCTGCTCTGCCATAGGGCTCAGCTGCTTTGGGAGGCAGAACTTGGGAAGTCTGACCCTGTTACTAGCCGGGTGTTGGGTCATAGGGCAGCCCAGGGACACCACTCTAGGGGTGGGGAAGCACAGTCTGAGACGGGTGGGACAGTGGGAGCTGGCTGGGGGGGGTCTCCAGGCCTATGATGAGGCAAGGGCTGTCTGGTTCTCAGGCTCTTGGACACCCAGGCACCTCTGGGAGCCACAAAAGAGCTGAGAATGGAGTGGGGGCCCAGGGCCGAGGGGGAAAAGAGGGGAGTTCCCACTGGTCCCATGAGGGGAGAGTTCTTTGCTTGATGGTGGCAAGGAAAAACTCCTGCTCTCCTGCCTAGAACCTCCCAGTGAGGTCATGAGTAGGCAGAGGAACACTTACTGAGAATGTGGTAAGGTGCTGAATTTCACACAGCACTGCAAAAAAACATGGCAGAACGGCAGCCCAGTGCTATGGTAAAGTCTGTGACCCCAGTGATCTGCTGGCCTGAGATGGAAAAATCTTGAGTTCCAAACTAACCTGGGCTACATTGGATGATACTATCCCAAACAAAGTGTAACTGTGTACCCTCCTGGTTAGGTTGGTGACTGGTGTGGTGTGCCAGTGGCTTGACCTGGCTGCCATGTGTTTTTATCACCGACACTGTGGGAGATGCATTTAATCCAGGCTGCTTCTATCACAAAGGAGAATTGAGTATGGTACGGACACAGACCCAATTAGAGAAGCATTAGAGGCCGGGCGGTGGTGGCACATGCCTTTAGTCCCAGCACTTGGGAGGCAGAGGCAGGCAGATTTCTGAGTTTGAGGCCAGCCTGGTCTACAGAGTGAGTTTCAGGACAGCCAGGACTACACAGAGAAACCCTGTCTCAAAAAACCAAAAACCAAAAACCAAAAAAAAAAAAAAAAGAGAGAGAGAGAAGCATTAGAGAAAGGATTTATAAAGGTCTGGGCTAGGCCTAGAACCTGGACGGAGAAGGTCTTGCTGCTAAGCTGGGAGTCACTCAGGTAGGCTTTCCAGGGATGTGGCATGGAGGAAGTACAGGGGTTGGAGGCCATTTTCTGTTTTTGTAGGTAGTGGGGCATCAATCAGGTTCTGAACAAGGAAGACAGGATGGGGTCTAAAAAGGGTGTCAGGAACCTCGGGCCTGACAAGAGCTATAAGTTTGCATGAGATTACCCATGACAGCTGAAGGACCAATTCGCAATTTGGTGAGCTGCACGTGAGAGAAACCCTGGTGACAGGAGAGACAGAGAGAGGTATAGCAAGAGAGATGGCAGAGGATGGGATGAGAGAGAGGCGCAGGGACTGAGTCAGGTGTTGGCACAGACTAAATGAAGACAACTGGGCCTGATACCCACCGGCAGGACTCAGTGGGGCAAGGGCATTGACCCGATCCTCCGCACATGAGGTAAACACTCTGAGCCCACTCACAAACCTTCATTCTTCCCTGGAGCCAGGGAAACTAAGGCTGCCAGGTGCAAACCCCACCTCTGGCATGGCCACAGGAATCTTCAGAGACTTGCCTGATGCTCACAGTCCCACATGGGTCCCACACCTGTGTCACTAGGTTATAACTAGAACCTGAGCTGGCTATTTTTTTTTTTTCTTTACGAAAAGCCTAGGCCCAAATAAGCCTAGGGCTTCAGGCTGGTGAGCTAGCCAAGTTCTCCTTTGTCAAAGAAGTGGCAGCTGGCCCTGCAGCAGACTTGGGCCTCCTCCAAGACTTGCCTGCAGGAGGGTGGGCATGCTGGGCCTTTAAGACCTGGTCCTCACTCACTCAGCCCTGTATCCATACTCCATAGAAACCATGGAGACCATCATGAAAGGGATACAGATGTTGAAGCTAGAAACGCAGAATACCATCGACCACACAGAGCAAGCTGAGGCAGACAAGAAAAGTGCTGAAGTGAGAAAGAAAAGTGCCGAAGACAAGCTCAAACACGTAAGAGCCCTGTGCTGTGCTGGGTTGCTTCCCAGTTGCTC
Source organism: Rhabdomys pumilio (assembly GCA_030674055.1). NCBI lineage: Eukaryota > Metazoa > Chordata > Mammalia > Rodentia > Muridae > Rhabdomys > Rhabdomys pumilio. The sequence continues at coordinate 57,951,267 of JANHMN010000015.1, forward strand.
AGCGCCCTCTCTGTGCTGATTTCTTTTGCTGCCTCAGGCTGAACCTTCATGAAGGGCTTGGCTTGGGAAAGGGATAATCGAGTCTGTGGCTCCATTTTTCACTAATTGTGAGTGATTGGTCTAGGTTAATTACCCAAGGGAGCCTAGTGCTCAAAAGAGAAGATTCCTGCAGTCCTCAACCAGCTCTGTGACCAAAATGGTGGCAGTTTGTCCTGCTTCTCGATGGATTTTTCTTTACTTTGTGTGTGTGTGTGTGTGTGTGTGTGTGTGTGTGTGTGTGTGTGTGTGCTGCACACACATCTGTGTCCCAGAGGAAAGGGGACTGGCACCCAGCCCTATCGCCCTCAGCTTTACTCTCCTGAAGCAGGATCTCTCCGCTGATCCTGGGCCTGGCCTGGCAGCGGTAAGTACTGGTGATCCTCCTGTCACCGACCTCCAAAGTGTTGGGGTTACAGTACATGTGCACCCGTATGTTTTCTTCTTAATATGAGTGCGGGGGATTTGAACTCAGACCATCGTGATTGTGCTGTAAGTGTTCTTATCCAGTGAGCCAGTTCCCCAAGCCCAGGACTTTTTTTAGTTTTTGGTTTTGTTTGTTTCTATATTTTCCAAGTCTTTTTTCTCAAGGACACTGCTAGGAGTGACTTGGGTGGAAATCCAGGTGTCTCTTGTTTTATTTGTCTGCTATGTGTTTGTGGGGAGTGGAATGCACACATCAAGATTGGAGGATGATTTTCAGAGTTGCTTCTTTCCTTCCATCTTCCAGGTCCTGAGGCTAAACGCAAGCTTGGTGGTGAGCACTTTTACTCACTGAGCTGTGGCAATGGTGTGGCTTTTGACTTATGGTCCAGTTATGTAGCACAGGCTGGCCCACAAGTCATCCAGCTGTCTGAACCTCCCAGGTGCTGGGATGACAGGAGTTCACCACTGCACCTGGCTAGAGGCCACCATCTCTGAGGCCTCAGTGAAATCTTAGATGCTCTGTGGTGGGATCCCAGGTCCCAGGGTCCAGTAGAAGGCAGGCCGTGGTACTGAAAGTCAGTTACTCCTGCTGCTGATGGAGGCTGCAGGTTGGCTACAGATAACAATATGGACTTCCCTTGAGGGCCTAACACTGCAGGAAGACAGAGGGAGCCAGTCAGTGACCCACCACTGTCTCCATGACCCCCAGGGACCTTCAGCCAGATCCAGTTCCCGGCTGTGCCTGTCCAGTGGGGAAGCAGGATGGAAAACTGGCCTGGCTGTTTCCTGCCCCGCTTGCAGCCCAGGGCAGCAACATCCGTTACTGCTGCCCTTTGACCCCACATCCTGCCTCCACCTCATTAAACTGTGTATTCTGTAACCACTTTACTGGGAGAAAAACTGAGTCCCAAAGCACAGTGGCTGGTCAGGGAAGGCTTTGGGCATGGGATGTGGACAGGAAGCGACTCTGGCCTGTTGGTGCTGTTTCCTTTTTACTCCCACCTCCTGCCACTGGAATCTTTGGAGTGTTTAGAGGACGGCAGAGTGGGTGAAGTGCTTGACTCACACGCATGAGGGCCTGAGTCTAGACTCCCAGATACTATGTAAAGTCCAGCACAGCAGGGCATGTCTGGGGGAATCAGCGACAGGCAGATCCAGGGCTCCCTGCCCAGCCAGTCTCACCAAATTAATGGACTCCAGTTCTAGTCAGAAACCCTACTTCAAAAACAGAATGGAAAGCAATAGAAGGAGATGCCCACCATTAACCTCTGTCTTACACATAGGCACGCATGCTCACGCATATATGCACATGTACACACATACACTATCCACATACCAAAGATCACTTCCTGCTATGTTCTACTGCTGGGGCCTGTGGTGGCTTCAGCTGTAAACACAGCCCTCAGTAAACTCAGGCTGGAGGAGAGAGGGACATCCCCAGCCTCGGGGTGCTAGAGGGAGGAGGCTGAGTGAGCACCCTCACAGTGGATAGCAGAGCCTCCAATCAAACCAGTATTGACACGAAAGTCCTGTGTGATCCAGAGGCCATTCTGCTTTCAGGGACTGTTTGCCACTCTGTAGCATGGGACTTCAGTGAGTCTGTATCTCTGTAAGTTCCCAACTGTTCTTGTACAAATGCTGTCTCCCAGGAACTCACTTAGGTGCCCAGGCAGGTGTGGGGACACATGGTTGTTACCCTATCCGTCTGGAGGCGGAGGCAGAAGGTTCAGGAATTCACGCTTGTCCCTGGCTGCATAGAAACCTGGAAGAATCCCTGGGTTAAATGAGACACTGCCTCAAAAAACAAACAGGACTAGAGAGATGGGGCAGTGGTTAATAGCACTTGCTGCTCTTAACACAGAACCTAAATTCAGTTGCCATCACATGTCAGGCAACTTACAACTGCCTGTGACTCCAGTTCCAGGGAACCCAATACCTCTGCAGGTACTTATGCACAAGTGTACATGCATACAGACACATACACTTTAAAAAAGGAATACAAACCCCTCAAACTCCCTTTATAACCTATGATTCATATCCAGTGGAGTCAAATCTGACTCACACTGAAAGAGTTCCCATGCTTAGCATACAGTAGGTACTCAATAAATATTTCACTCCACAGGTCCAGAAGGAAGACAAGTGGGTGAAGGCCAGCCTTGGTCTGTGTGAGGTGTCTTAAAGGAAACTGACTCAGTCTCTTAGTCAAAGACCTGACCGAGAGTGTTCAAAGTTCACCAGATTAAGGTTTTCATTCAGTTGTTGGGGAAACTAAGGCCAGAAAAGGAATGGGGAGGTCACCTATCTGTGGCTGAGAGCAAGACTCCAGGCTCTTTGCCTGGAGGTCAAGGCCCTCCCTTTAGCCTGGAGTGCTATGAATGATGAGATGGGCCCAGTCACATCCATCATTATGGTAGACTAGGACCATGTCCAGAGTGGCCTTGGAGATGTCAGACAAGCCAGCTGGGACAGCTCTCTGCTAATCTTAGCCTGGCTCTACCACCTGGAGGGTGGGCTCTAACTCCTATCCACTTAGGAGTGCCTGCCCTATGCCTGCAGCCCTGGTGGCACCTCTGACAAGCACTCCCTTTGGGAGAAAAGAAAACAACACTTTAATCCAGGATCAAGAGGCAAAGGCAGCAGATCTCTGTGAATTTAGAGCCATTCTGATCCATAGGGTGAGAAGCAGTATCAAAAAAAGGGGGGAGGGGGAGTGGACACTTGCATGTGTTCACACACACACACACACCTGCCCACACACACTCACAAGTGTGTACACACACATATGTAGCTGGTTATCATCTTACTTAACACTTACTGTCCACAGAGATCTGAGTCTTGGTGTGAGCATGCAGTCTCCATCAAATTTATTTTAAGAACTTGGGTTCCAGTCCTGTGGGGGTTAGGGGAAGTGGTGGGGTTAATCTACAGAAAGGCAACCACCCTCAGTGCTTCCCGCTGAGGGAAGACAGGAAGCTTGGTCTCGCAGGGGAGTACTGCAGCAGTCGGGGAGTCCTGCTCCAGGCCACATCAGGGGTAGCAGGAGATGCAGGAGATCCTGTGGAGTTGACACAAGAGTGACCCTAGCAGCTAGGAGGTGTCACATGGCTGAATGGCTCTCAGAGAGACTGATGGGATGCTTCAAACAGGAAGTGGGGGGACAGACTCTCAAGACAAACAGCACTAGATCCTGGGGAAGGTTAAAGGACATGTTCATTAAAACAGATGCATGACAAGTGTGCAAACGTTAGAGGAGCAACAACTTGAGCTCAGAAGGGAGTTGGTCCTGAGAGTCAGTCTCTTCCAGGACAGCCCCGAAAGCCAGGTGTGGGACCAAGACTGAGTGGGAGCAGGATCTGGGGTCTTTAGGGTGCTTTGGTGACACCTTCCTCAGTTATCACTACCCAGAGCAATGGGAAGCCAAGGAAGGTTCTCAGCAGAGAAAAAGGGCTTGCACACTGATCAGAAAGTCTCTGCCTACGAAACTCAGGGAGTTTTTTATAGGCTCCACTTAAACAGAGATCATCTGAGACCTGCATTTGGAAAATGAGAGTGCAAAATTCAATTTGTAGTGTTGCAAACACTCTGACTTCCTCAAGAGAGTGGGGACTCTGGTGAGTCCAAGAATGGCCAGTCCCTAGGTCAAGAGAAGAATATAATCCCTCTGTATTCAGTAATGCACTCACCACTGTGTGTGGGGGGGTGGAGGTATATTTTATGTTAGTGTTTTGCCTGCATGCATGCCTGTACTAAGGGGTCATGGAAGCAGAGGATGTTGGCTGCCCTGGAGCAGGAGCTGGGAATCAAACCTGAGTCCTCTGTCTAAGACCGTGTCTATACATTTTTTTTTTTTTTTTTTTTTTGGTTTTTCGAGACAGGGTTTCTCTGTGTAGCCCTAGCTGTCCTGGAACTCACTCTGTAGACCAGGCTGGCCTCGAACTCAGAAATTCGCCTGCCTCTGCCTCCCATATACATACTTTTTACTTTCACTAAGTTGTGTTCTCTGAAGGAGACCTTCTCTATATAAACCTTTTACTTTCTACATTAATGTGGGGACGCACGTGTGAGGTTAATGGCCCCTGGGTATGAGGCTTGGCAGCAAGCGCCTTTACCGTGGAGCCATCTCACCAGCTCATATAGGATTTGTGTTCATTTGCAGGGCCTCAAACTCCCAGTCCTTCTGCCTCAGCTTCCCAAGCGCCAGGCAACAGATTAGGCTGACTGGTTCCCTTCTGTGTCTCCAGGTGGAAAAGCAGATGATGCACGTCCAGAAGAAACGGAAAAGCTTGAAGGAAGAACGGAACAGGCGCTCGGAGGTCCTCAAAGACGTGAGGAAGAAACTCAAGCAGGCGGAGACCCCAGGTAAGTGCGTGGCCGCTGGGCCAGGCGGGGCGGGCCTCGCGGGAGGACTAGGAGCCCGCAGGGCAAAGGCCGCCAGCGGTGCCTACGTCAGCCACCCCCTGCCGCCACCACCACCCGATGCTGACGTCGCGGCCGGCCGGGGTGACCTCATCGGCCTGACAGCAGGGCGGGGGGTGGGGGAGGACGGGGCGGGGAGAGGCGGGGGCGGCCCCGGCGTGGCCAAGGCTCACGGGCCGGGTGCGGCCGCCTAGCTGTCGCTGGAGCCCAGCGGAGCGAGTGAGCTATGGCCGGCCTCAACTCTCTGGAGGCGGTGAAGCGCAAGATCCAGGCCCTGCAGCAGCAGGCAGACGACGCAGAGGACCGAGCGCAGGGCCTGCAGCGCGAGCTGGACGGCGAGCGCGAGCGGCGCGAGAAAGTGAGAGACCCGCGCTGTCTGCGACCCCCTCCCGATCCCGGCTTTCGTCCCCGGCCGTGCCCCTCTCCCTCGCGCCCTCTTTTCTCCCGAGCTCCGCGCGCTTCCAGCTTCCCCTCCCTCCCTCCGCCCTCCGCCTTGATCATCCGCACCCTTGGACCCCGGAGCCCCGTATGCTGGCGGGGCAGGAACTGGGGGGTTGCGCGGGACAGTCCTGCGCGGGGCTCTCCGGAGCGGTGGGGCAGATGCCGCGCTCCCATTGTCTGCGGCTGGACCAAGGTGGGGGCGGGGGCGGGAGCGGCGCGCGCTCTTGCTTCTTCGCGCCCGAACTTTCCCGGTGCGTCCTTAGGGTGCGGCCGCAACGTGTCCGCTGAGGGCGGGGTGGGGGCAGAAGAATTTGGACGCTGTCCTGCAGGACACCCACCACCACCACCCTGTGTCCCTAGACCCAGGGGATACCCACTAGGGGGCCTGTCCACCGCCGCTACCAGAGCGCCCACTGTATGCGCCTTCCCTGAGAGTCCAGGGACCCGGTGCATGAATAGTTCGGAAAGAGGAAGGGACCTCCGCGCCTCCTCTTCCTCCCTGGGTCAAGCCCTGGGCCAGAGACGGATCTGGGTTCTAACCCCAGCTCTGGCACCCACAAAGCATTCTATTCGTGTCTCCCAAGAGTCCGCTAAAGGTGGGTGGAAAGACAAGACTAGGGAGAGGCATTCCGGGGCATGGAGAGCCCCTAGTAGTAGAGCGGCGTTTGCTAGCGAAGGAGACTCACAGACAAGGGAGGGGTGTTGTGTGATCGCCCAGGTCCCCTGAAGCCGGGAGTGTGGGAACTCAGAGCGGGGATCCTAGAAACTGAAAGGCCAGGTGGAGTTGGCAGCGCAGGCACCGCCTGGACTTCTCCCAAGGCTGCCTGGGCGACAGCCTGGCCTGGGTGGAAGCCTTGGATCCCTCAAGGACCGCTCGGGCTGGAGGAAGCCTCAGAACTGGGCGGAAGCTCTTCACAGTAGCTGTTCTGGCTTCTCATACGCCCCGTCCCACCCTAGACATCTCCAAAATGGCCTCGAGACTCCAGCCAAGCCAGGAATTTGGCGGTCTAAGGGTGGGGTGCGGGGGATGCCTTTTGGAAAACTTTGGGGCTTCTTTAAAAGTTTGTGTGGTAAAGCATGCTTCTTTTGGTTGTAAAAAGCCATCTCAAGTTGATTCCAGGTTAGAAGCACCCAGACCAGAAATGGGGTGTGTGTGTGTGGCTGACTTCTGGGCCTGTGTCCCAACAGCTGGTTTCATTTAGATTTTTGTGTGATTAACCGACGTCGACGTCTTCCTGTTGCTTGGCCACAAGTATCTTGCAAGCCTCTTTTACCTTATAAGGAAAACCCTTTGTAGCCCGTGGAAAGCTTTGATTGCAGGAAGGGGCGGAGCTCAAGATGACTTAGCCTCTCTCTCTCTGTGTGCTCTGTGTGTGTGTGTGTGTGTGTGTGTGTGTGTGTGTGTGTGTGTGTGT
>JANHMN010000015.1:57961588-58006110 GCA_030674055.1 Rhabdomys pumilio
CCACCCTCCACTGGGACCCACACTGGAGGAGGAGAGAGTCATCCCTGTAGGTGTGTGCTCCACCCTCCACTGGGACCCACACTGGAGGAGTCAGCCCTGTAGGTGTGCTCCACTCTCCAGAGTGTGCTGGGCACATGCACTCACGCACAAAGAAATACATATAAAATTATAATAATGATAAATAAATCAGGTGTTTTGTCATATTCCACACTTTTAATAACACGTGTCACCAGGCCTCATGCCTAGCTTCTATCTTTGTGTCTTGGGGACACTGTGCAGGGGATTACTTGACCCATAGCCATGGTTCTGGTCCCCATTACCTTGTCTATTCTGATCCGTATAGCTCCGCCAGGGCAGGCTTTGCTGTGAGGCAGCTGCCCTCTGGCTGCCTGCAGACATCCTTCTTTCTGACCTGGGTGAACATAGGTGTCCTTTTCTGAAATGCTTGGGACAGAAAGCACTTAGGAGTTTGGACGTTTCTAGATTTGGGGATATTTGCATATGTACAATGAGCTATCTTAAAGGTGGGATCAGAGTCTAAACAGGGAGTTTGTATGCATCCTATATCCCTTGAGTCCTGAGGGACATTTCATGTGTTTCTAGTGTGAACTCCTTTGAATAGTGGCCTGCCACATAAGGAATTCTCCATCTGTACTGTGACTGTGTTCACAGGTTCAGGTTGTGGGTGGGCCTTAGTGGTATAATTCTCACTTCAGGCTCACACAGCACTGGGTAACATAAAGGTTTGTTTTGAAAGCCAGGCATGGTGGTGCATGCCTTTCACCCGAGTAATAAAACCAAAAGATAAAACCTACTTCATTTTGGAGCACTTTGTGCTGCTCAGGCTGTGCCTGCCTTTCCTGCTTTTGCACTCCAGCTGTCTGTTCTGTTTCCATTCAGTCCTGGCTCTGGAAGCTTCCAGTAATTCCCTTTCCCCCCAACATAAACAGGCCGCCCATCCTGCCCATGTGTTCTTTCACTCCTGTGTGGTTTTTTGGCTGGTTGGTTGGTTCAGGGAGGTATTTTTTTTCTTTGTTTCTGTATTTTAATACAAAGTCTCACGTTATAACCCTGGAGAGCTGGGACTAAAGGTGTGTTCACCACACAGTACAGCTCTGACCTAGCTGTTTCCTTTCTTCTTGTTGTTAATATTGAGACAAGATCCTGTCTCAAAAGCCTGCTTCTGATCTCAAAGGCCTGTCTCAGTCTCTCCAGTGCTGAGATGACAGACAAAGAGCATTCACCTGCCAGGCTTCTCCAGTTCTCTCCCTGCCTCAGCCAAGCTCTGGAAAAGCCTCTGCTCTCCCTCAGCTCCCACACCTGCTCCTCAGCATCTCTGTGGGTGTGGCTGCACATGCCACGTGACTACTGAGCCTCAGGCTTGTCTTGCTGTGAGGACTACAAAGCAGGGGTGCAGAGCCCAGCTCTGCTACTTAGCAGCTCTATAAGCTTAGCCTTTCTCTGCCTCAGTTTCTTTATTTGTAACCTGGGGATAGTAGCCCCACAACATAACGTGATTGTGAGAGCTGGGGTGTTTACTAGTGTCTGGAGGTCCACTAGTCATGGTGCTGGTGCACGCCTGTCATTCTAGTGCTCCTGAATGCTGAGGGAGGTATGGTAGCCTGGGCTAAGTAGCAAAATCCTGTCTTCTAAGACCTAACAAGGGTTTGTGGGGGCGGGTAAGATTGAAGCTCTGTTGATAAGAATGCTTGCCTGGCATCCACAAGGCTTGGTTCAATTCTCAATACCACATAAGCCCATCACCCCAGCACTGAGGGGGAATAGGCAGGAGGATCAGGAATTGAAAGCTATCCTTGACTGCATAGTGAGTTTGAGATCAGCCTGGGCTATATGAGACCATATGAGGCTGGGGAGATTGCTCTGCGGGTTAAGTTCTTGCTGCGGGAGCCTGAGAACCTGAGGTGGTATTACTCTCACATAAAAGCTATACATGACAGGGGGCCTCCAATCACAGCGTTGGAGAGGCTGAGACCAAAGGATCCCTAGGGCTCTATGACCAGCCAGCCAGTCTATGGAGAACAGCAAGCTCCAGGTTCAGTGAGAGACCTGTCTCAAAGATAACCACAGGCTAGAGGGAAGGTTCTGAAGTTACCACTTGCTTTCTTGCAGAGGACCTAGGTTTGGTTCTCAGCATCCAGATGGCTCCTCAATGAAATGAATATAGAAGCTGACAATAGGTCTTTATCCTTGCCTGGGTGCCGGGTGCTGGGTGGACGTATTTGAACACCTTGATGTGATACCCCACCCTACCTCACTTGCAGAGGCATGAAGGTGATAGAGAACCGAGCCATGAAAGATGAGGAAAAGATGGAGATCTTGGAGATGCAGCTCAAAGAAGCCAAGCACATCTCCGACGAGGCTGACCGAAAGTACGAGGAGGTGAGTTGGACCTAAGGGATAGCCACAGGAAGTGGGAGGAAGTGGTGCTGCCCATAGGAACCCATCAGAAGCCCACATTCAAGAAGATTACCTCTGTGGGAACATCTGTTTCCAGACACCGCCACTTGGCCACTTGTCTGGGCTGCTGGAGAACAACTGAGCAGCTCACTCCTCTTGTCCCTTAAGCTGGACGTAGACAAGCTGGAATTGGAATAAGCTAAGGGTCACGACTGCCAGCCTGACTCTGCTGTCCTGTTTGTTTATTTGTTTGTTTGTTTGTTTGTTTAAAATCTTCATGGACTTAGAATCTCCCACTAGCTCAGACTGGCCTGGAATTCCTGTTGCCCAGGCTAACCATGAACTCTTGACTGTCCACTGCCTCAGCTTTCCAAATGCTAGAATTATAGCATTTTTGGAATTTTATAATTTAGAATGATAGCATCTTGTTTTTGGCTTTCCAATATATATTTGTTTTGTTTTTAGTTTTTCTGAGAAAGTTTCTCCTGTAGTCTAGGCTGTTCTCCTCCCTATGTAGAAAATAATGCAAGGATGGCCTTGAACTCCTGCCTCTTGCCTCCATCTCCAAAGTGCTGGGATTATAGACATGAACAAGCTGGCTGAATTTTGTTTTTAAAAAAAGTGTCTTTTTATATAGCCTGGGGTAACCTTTAATTCCCAATTCTTCTGCCTCTGCCTCCCAAATGCTGGGATTATAGGTCACCATGCCTAGTTTTGATTTGGTTTTGAGACTGGGCCTCCCAAACAGAAGGAGGACAGGTGTCATCACCACAGAGGACTCTTGTACGTCTTCCCTCTGTGGCTAAGTGACTCAGTTCTGTCTTTTCCTCCCCTGCCTCACTATGGGACCTGAGATATTCCATCTCGTGCAGGCTCCAGAGCTCTTAGATTTGGAAGGACCAGCATCTGTGGGGATGGGTCTCAATTGGGTCTTCTGTCTTTGTAGGTTGCTCGTAAGTTGGTCATCCTGGAGGGTGAGCTGAAGAGAGCAGAGGAGCGGGCGGAGGTGTCTGAACTGTAAGTGGCAGAACAGGCCTGAGCAGCTCCTCTGGCTCCAGGCAGAGGAGGGATAGAGGGCTGTGCTGCCTGGGAGCTGCTGTGGCTGGGGCCTCTGCTCAAGAGCTTGGGCATTCCGAGTTCAGAGCTCATCCCACCTTTGCTTCATTGGCTGACAGAACAGCTGCTGATGGTTCAAAGAGAAGCTTTGCTGCATCCTTTCCCACCAAGATACTGACTGGGCAGTTGTGTGGAGACCTCAGGACAGCATAGAGGCCCCAAATTTCCTTCTCCCAGCAAAGGCTACTGCTGGGGTTTTCTTCCTCTCTTCCTTCCTTTCTTTCTTTCTTCCTTTCTTTTTTTCTCTCTTTCTTTGTTTGTTGTTGTTTGGTTTTGATTTTTTGTTTTGCTCTGGGTGTTTTGTTCTGTTTTGAGACAGGGTCTCTTTACAGCCTGGAATGCCTGATCCTCCTGTCTCTGATCCCTGGACTAACGAGCATACACTACCACACTGAGTTTTTTAATTTTTGTTTTTCACAATGTTATTTTTATATTTATAAACACACACATTATACTTTAATTACAACACACCCGATTTTATCCTCCTCCTACCGACCCCCTTTTTCTCAGTATACTCCCTCCTAACTTTGATTTCTTGTGTGACCCACTGCAGTTATCTGGTGTATGTCTTCTTCGAATGATCATGAAGAGGGGTTATTTACCTGAGCAAGGCAACTTGCTGAGTAGTTACACCACTGAGAAATGTATCTCCTCCTCCCCCAGAGGCCATTAACTGCTGAGAGCTACCTGGAGAGGGTGGAGTTCTGAGCCCATCTCCTCCATGATGGAATGTTGACAGGCCCCGCCCCCTGGAGGTCTTGTGTAGGCAGTCCCTGCTGCTGTGAGACCATGGTACCATCGCCCTGTCCAGTCACAGCTCTGCTGCCCATATTCTTTCACTCCCTCCCATTTTCTCACTGTTCCTTGTTGGCTGTCTTGAAATTTTTGAAACAGAGTTTTGCTGTATAGCCAGGCTGGCCTGGAACTCAGGGTCTTCCTTCCTGCCCCCACTTTGCACATCGAGCCAGGCCATTTGGTCTTCACAGAATGCCGTCTGTAGGTGGCAGATACCCCATAAATGTTTCAGGGCATGGCTTATGTGGCTATGGTACCTGGCACATTCCCGTGGAGACAACTCAGCTAGAATGTCACAGGTCACAACAAACAAAATGCCCTCTTGGCCTTGGACCCAGGATTCAGCTCCACAGAGAGCCCTGCAGGGCTGGGAGCACCCTGGTTTCACAGATGCATGGGCTTGCTTCCTGGAGTGTCCTGTGAACTCTGAATGGCATCTCCCACCTCCACCCTTGTCTTATTTGCACAACTTCCTGAGAAAACTAAACCAGTCACAGATTTCACAAGTCCCTATTGCCTTATCCCTGGCAGATAACCAGGTTGCTTTACAAACCCTCCAAATGCCCTCCTGCCCTGCTTCTGCCTGTGCCCAGCAGGAGAGGGTATGATATATTTCCATCAGTGGGGGATGGGGGGTGGGCAGTGGGCTTACTGGAAAGGAATTGCCTACATTGCAGCAAATCTTTTGTTTTGGTGCAGAAAGTGTGGTGACCTGGAAGAAGAGCTCAAGAATGTAACTAACAATCTGAAATCACTGGAGGCTGCTTCTGAAAAGGTGGGTTGGAGAGAAACTTGCTATATTTTGTTCTGTTCTCAGTCCAGGTAACCTGGCATGAGCCAGGGTATTGGTGTGCAGGCCTTTGTTAATGGGAGCCATATTGAGGCTGAGTCTCCCACCTGAAGCTCATCTACTTGGCTAATCTAGTTAGCTTGTTCCAAGAATCTTATCTCCATAGAGGGAGCCACACCCATCCAGCTTTTATGTGGATGCTGGGGTCCTCGATGCCAGGCAAATGCTTCACTCACTGATTCATCTCCCCAGCTCCTTCTTCCTTCCCTGAAGCATTTATTTCATATGTATAAGTGCTTTGCCAGCATGTATGTTTGCACTGCAGGGCAGGGTGTCAGATCTCCTGGCACTGAACTTACAAACGATTGTGAGCCTCCATGTAGGTGCTGAGTCCTGAACCCCAGCCCTCTGTAAAAGCAACAAAAGCCCTTAACTTCTGAGGCATCTCTCCAGCCTCTTTCCCTCTTTTAAGACCCGCCTTTGGGTTTGTTTTTTGTTTTTTTTTCCCCCCTAGTACTCTGAAAAGGAGGATAAATATGAAGAAGAAATCAAGCTTCTGTCTGACAAGCTGAAGGAGGTGAGCGACCACACCCAGCTATGCCCTACATTTTTGAGGAGCTAATCTGAAGCAGGGTAGTGACTTTTTTTCTTCCCTAGGCTGAGACCCGAGCTGAGTTTGCAGAAAGGACAGTTTCTAAACTAGAGAAGACAATTGATGACCTGGAAGGTAGGAATCTCCACTTCCCTAAGTGACAAAGTTGAGTGAGGAGGTCTATGGAGGGACAGAGCTGGGCTTTGTTTCCAGAGTGAGGTCTTCGGAATTCTCAGAGATGCCTTGCATATTTTAAATGCCTCCAGTTCTTGCTGGCCTCTCTCCCAGAGGCAAGGCTTATCTTAGTGTGAGGAAAGAGAAAAAAGAGGGCAGCAGGGCCTCAGTTCCCCAGGGAACACAACTCAGCATTTCTTGAAGTGACTATGTTATTCTTCATGATAGAGCACGGAAATTCCAAACGCTTGGGGTTGGAATCCTCCAGGCCATCTCATCCAGGAAGGGAGACTCATTCTTCACATCTTTATCCATATAAGGGAAAATGTTCCACTCCACAGAGTGACCTGTGGCAGGGTGATTAGGTCATAGAAGTCATCCTGGGCCCAGAGGTGATGGTAGTAGGGGTTATTTATCTTGAAATAGGGTCTTATAAATGGAAACCAGGCTAGCCTTGCCTCTGCCTCCCAAATGCTGGGATTAAAGGTGTGTGCCACCACACCCGACTCACCATTATTTCAAGGGCTCATCTAGGCTACTCCTGTTCAGAAACTCAGACCTGTTTGTTTGACAGGGGACTCAACTTTGTCTTGGTTCACACTGTTTTCTCACTATTCTCCTGTTTGTCTATGCTCTTCCATCTCAACCCTCCGTCCTGTTTCTTCAACCCCCTTCCTGGGGACACCACCCTAGAGTGCCCAAAAGCTCAGGTAAACAGCTATCAACAAGGATGTGAACCATCCCTCAGTGACATGAGCTCTGAGGGCAATGGGTGTCACCTTGGGTCCTAACCATCTCCAGGTGAACTGGCTCTGGTGCCTAGGAGCTCCATGGAACTCACCTTCTGGTTTAGCCTTTTCCCCATGTGTCTGGCTCTGACTGAAATGACAACAGGCCATCTTGATCTTCTGTCCTTGCCACCTCATCTTTGAGCTGGGATCAGGTGCCTTTGACCATGGCCAGGATGAAGGGTGGGCAGTTGACTCTCTGTCCCTCACAGATGAAACTCTCTTTACCAAAAGAAAAATGAGGCCCATGTGGTCCTTTTCTGAAAAATAAGGAAACAAAAGCCAATCTGGCATGATTCCTCACACAGAGCACTAGCTAACCAGGATGGCAGCACAGTCATTGTTTCTTAATGGAGAGTATCTGAAATTGAGTCAGCAAATAAAAGGAGGCTCCCTTGATTGGGGTTCAGGCTATGAATTCCAATGGTTGCTTGCATTCTTATGTGACATCTACCCTTAATCCATTTTGTAAGCTGGGCAGTGGTTGTACTTGCCTTTAATCCCAAGACTTGGGAGGCAGGGGCAGGTGGATCTGAGTTCAAGAACAGCCTGGTCTACAGAGGGTATTGCTATAGAGGAAGGCTGGGGATAAAGGGGTGGGCATTTTGTAAACCCTGCCCTATATGCCTTGTTTTGCATATGCCCTGGGACAGATCACTGGCCTTGCTGGAGGCGGGGTGGGGGTGTTTGCTCAGTATTTCCCTCAGAAATTTCCAGACATGAATAGCCTCCACCCTTTGAAATAACCATCTCTTCCTGTCTGTCTAATCATTCTGCTGGAGCCCTACAAGAGTTCAGCTCCCTCCTACTGTCTGTCTGAGCTGTGTTGAGAGTCTCAAGGACAGGGAGTACTTTGGGGTTTGGGGGTGAGGCTCTTTCATCTCAGGCTGAATTAACAAAGCATACTGGAGAAGCCAGCATTGGTGGAAGACCTAGACTGCACCTCACCTCCACCACTGCAACTGTGCAACACAGCAACACTCGGCTCTTCTGTGAAGCAGAAGCGCAGTCGGTTACCAGGAGAGTTGCCTAAGAACATGGAGCAGCTGGCTCACAAGAGCATCCAGTTAACAAGTCTTCACACAGCCAGGTCACAGGAGTTTGTCTCATGAAAGCTTCTGTGACTATAGAGAGACTGCCATCTTCTGCAGTCTAGGGTGGTTTTCTTCCTGAAAATTTCCAGGTTGATCTCATCACAGTTTAGGAGGCCTTTTGCTTTCTTCCAGAATTTTAATGACTCCTGGCCTAGTCTTTTATCAGCTGTCACTCACACAAACCAGTTTTCCCTCATGGTTGGTCATGCAGAGCTCTCAATGGCTTTTTAAAATTATTGTGTTTATTTACTTATTTGGTGGTGCAGAGCACACATGTGCCACGGTGCACAGAAGTGGGGGTAGGACAACTCCCCCAAGTTTCTCCTTCTACCTCGTGGGTCCTGTGGATGGAGCTCGGGTCTGCAGGCTTGGCAGTGGGAACCTTGACCTGATGGGTCATCTCACAACTGCTCTTTTATTTTCTTTTTTAAATTTTACTTAATCAGTTATTAAATAGTTTTCCTGCAGCCCTGTGTTATTTATCTGGGATTTGACCCGGTTGCCAGGGGCACCCTGACAATGAATACTGTATGCCTGGAATTACAGTAGCCACCCCCAGGTACTCCAAAGGAAAAACAGGTTCCAGGACTTTACATCTTCCTAACAGATGTACTGAGTCATCTGTATCTAGTAGCAAAGTCTTTTATGTGTACAGCAGCTCCTGAATTCTGGCCCATGTCTCAATTCTCATAAGGCATCATCAGCCACATACACTGGTGGTGTTCTCCCCACCTCACAGATGGGCATACTTAGACCTAGAAAGCTTAAATGGCTCACTCTAGTGATACACCTTAGGACTTCAGTCCAAGTGTTCTGGCTCACGGGTGGCTGGATTTATTTGGAAAAGGAAAACACAAGACAGTAAGTTGAGTTTCACCAAGGCAGGAAAGTTTTTTTTTTTTTTTTTTTTGGTTTTTTTGTTTTGTTTTGTTTTTCGAGACAGGGTTTCTCTGTATAGCCTTGGCTGTCCTGGAACTCACTCTGTAGACCAGGCTAGCCTCTAACTCAGAAATCCGCCTGCCTCTGCCTCCCAAGTGCTAGGATTAAAGGCGTGCGCCACCACCACCTGGCCTGGAAAGTTTATTTTTGTATAGTGCATTTTATGCAACATTTGAGATGTTAAAATTTTATTTGTAGTTTATGTTTGTTGGGGAGGTGCGCATGTACCATGGTTCATATGTGGAGGTCAGAAAACAGGTTGTAGGAGTCTGTTCTCTTCTCATTATGTGAGTCCCAGGGATTAAACTGATTATCAGGCCTGGCAGCAAGTGCCTTTTCTTGATGAGAAACCAGACCCAGGACTTTTCTTTGGGTTGGGGGTGGTATTGAGACAAAGTCATATACAGCCTAGATTGGCCTTGAATTGACCATAGCCCAGGATGACCTCTGCCTCCTGATCCTCCTGCCTCCTTCCAGGTGCTGGGGTTTCAAGTATGCACCACAAAGACAGGCTGTTTCTGGACACTTGTTTTGTTTTTGTTTTTGAGACATGATCTGGTGAGATCACAGCTCTGGCTAGCCTGGAACATGCTGGGTAGACCAGGAACTTGCTGGGTAGACCAGGCTGGTCACCTGCCTCCTGAGCGCTGGAATTCAAATAATGCACCAGCACTCCCAGCCTAATATCCCATACTACCTTGTTTGCTCTTTGATCCCTATTACTCCACGGTATTCTGTATGATTCATAGCTGTGACAGCGAAAGTCACAGCTTGAGGTGCCCCCTTTCCCTTAACAAAGACGCTTATTAATTCATTTTTCCTCCCTGTCTTAATCTTTACCAGAAAAACTTGCCCAGGCCAAAGAAGAGAATGTGGGCTTACATCAGACACTGGACCAGACACTAAACGAACTTAACTGTATATAAACTAAGCCAGAAGAGTCCTGTTTTGACACCAGCTCCACTCCAGAGAGCGCGCCCTGTCTTCCTTTCTTGTAAGAAGTTCTGCTTATTACCATGTCTCCACCTTGCTGGAAATACCAAGCAGATAATGAATTCATGACCGAATATTTTGTGTTAGACAAGCTTTGAGCACCAGTTAAGTTTAATTCTTTCCTTTTCCATTCAAATGGCACCAGCTTTTTTGGTTATTCTTATTCTTAAATTGCATTTATTCCTAAAATAGGCAGGGAATTTCACACTGAAATAAATAATACTCAAATAATAAAAAGGTTGCTAGCCATCGATACACTGAGCATTGTTCTAATACCAAGTGTTGGTCAGCAGAAGGTCTCTCCAGCAGCAAAGTAGCGATAGAAAAAGCAATTGGCTTAACTTCATCTCCATTGTTCAGGGAACAACAAATGGAAGCTTGACTTTGCCGAGACTTGAATTCCTTCGGGAATGACACTAGTAAAAGACCAAGAACTCCTGATTGAACTGGATGTGAAGTGCTCTGTAGGCTGCACGGTTTTTTGGTTTTATACTTTTGCTTTCTCAGTTAACATCTCACACTGAAACATTCCACGTTGCCCAGCAATGCGGGGCCAACTCAAGTTTACAGTCCTGAATGAAAGTCACCCTGCTTCTCGCTTATCTTAACCCGTGCCCCTCACTCCTATTTATTAAGCATCACACTACCAGGGAGGTGAACTTGGAGCAAACTGTGCAATTGATAAAGTCTACTCTGTTCTTTAGGTTCTTGCAGTTGTATCATGCATAATAGTGTCACTTTATCACTTTTTCTACATTTGGTCAAATAAATTTTTGCATAAATAATGTGTATGGATTTCTTCTTTTTTAGTTGACAGTTTTGTAGGTATATATAATGCATTCTGGTTATTACGCATATACATTCCTAACTCTCCCATCTCTGTGTATCCTACCTCCATCCATACCAGTCTCTCATCTTGGTTTTCCTTTGCTACACATTTAGTTAAACATGCTAACTGTGACTGTGAGTTTGGGACATCCACCAGAGCCTGGCAGGATTCAGCTGGCAGGTACACAGCTGAAAGCAGTGACTACTCCCCCTTTTCTGATTCTGTCATCAACTAGTTCTGAGGGATGGGGCCCCCAAGCCCCTCCTCTGTCAACACCTAGCTATTGATTAAACAACTTTGTTCAACAAATGTTAGCAGACCGTAAAGGTGACTGTGCCAAGAGCTCAGCAAGTAGTTTCTTTTTGCCTTACACTGCGACTTCATGATACAAAGATGGTAATCTCCATACTTCAGGTGGGAGGGAGCACAATGGCCTGTTACTCAGAATGTCTGACCCTTTGTGATTCCTAATTCTTCCTAAGCTGGACTGAGCCAAATGGGAAAGATTTTAATGGTGCAGTGATTCTCAGTGGGTGGTGACCCCTTTGGGGTTAAACAACCCTTTCACAGGGGTTGCATATTAGACATTTACAATTCATAACAGCAAAATTAGCTATGCAGTAGCAATGAAAACAATTTTATGGTTGGGGGCCACAACTGGGGAACTGTATTTAAGGTCACAGCATTAGGAAGGATGAGAACCAGAGGTGGTAGGAAAAAGGTTTATAATGTCATAGTTAAGAGAAATATGAGGCCTGTTGGGATCAGGCTTTTCCTGCATTGCACACACAAGCAGAAAATAGAGTGAAAGGGATGTTGGACCCACATGATAAAAACAAACTTAACTTGATCAGAAACAGAAATAACCAGTATCAGGAAACTGGTTAACATCTATTTCTGAAAATACTATGGCTGGTTGGTTTTAGAGGCAGGAAGGCAAGGTGGGTAAATATCACTGAACTAGGATAGGGCCTGGCAGGATGGCTCGGGGTAAAAGTGCTTTCTGTGCAAGACTGACCTCCAGAATTGGATTCCTGCCTTGGTAGAAGGTGAGAATCAACTCCTAAAAGATGTCCTTTCAGGGCTATAGAGACGGCTCAACAACAAAAATCACTTGCTGCTCCTGCACAGACCTGGATTTGGTTCCCAGCACCAATACCAAGCAGCTTGCAACTACCTCTCTACCTCCAGTTTCAGAGAATCCAACAACTGCTTCTGGCCTCAAAAGGGTACTTGTGCTTATAATACACACACAGATAAGCAGGTATCTACATAAGAAAGAATGTCCTCTAGTCTCCATGCATTCACCATGGCACGCATGCACCTCTGTTCACACGAGACCACCTGGGATGACACAGTTGTTATAAAGAGGAAGTGATTCTTCCTGTTTGGCTCTGGTAGGGACATGGAGCAAGAGCCTGTCACTATATTTTCACTACCACAGTTGCTTTAGTGTTTTGCTTCAAAATCTTACCTTCAAGAGGCAGGTAAAGGATTCAAGAAAATGAGTAGTTTTTGTTGGGTATAGTGTTGCAAGCTAGCCTAGGCTAGAGAACTTGACTCCAAAAGAGAATCAAGTGGGGTGGTACATACATTAACTCAGCACTCAGGAAGTAGAGAGGCAGGCAGATCTAAGCTCCAGGCTAGCCAGAGATAAGGTCTCTCCTTTAAGACCCTGTCTCAAAAGAGAAACAAAAGCTTTTAAAACATTAATGCAAAATGCAAAACATTTTTGAACCAAGTATAATTAAGGGCTTCCCTATTCCGAGTGACACTGTGAGCTTAGACAGTAAGGAAGTCTTCAAACTGCATAACCCTCTACTGAGTGCCACACTAACGACCCCTCCTGACACTGCCACATGAGAGCTTCAAGTGGGTCTTGTCTCCTCCTCAGCCCACTAGGCTGGATTCTAACTAAACCCGGATGGTTTTGGTCACCTTTGTGCCTCAGCACTTAAAGTGTCAGCTTTATTTAACACCACAATAGGAGAATTGGAACCAATGAGGCTAATCTCAGGTGTGACTGTTGCTAATTGAAAATTTTTCCCCATATTCCTGGTAAGGATTTAGAATATAGTCAGGTTTGGCAAGCTTTGACAGACTTTTTTTTTTTTTTTTTTTTTTTTTTTGGTTTTTCGAGACAGGGTTTCTCTGTATAGCCGTGGCTGTCCTGGAACTCACTCTGTAGACCAGGCTGGTCTCGAACTCAGAAATCCGCCTGCCTCTGCCTCCCAAGTGCTGGGATCAAAGGCGCGCGCCTCCACTGCCTGGCTTGTCAGACACTTAAGAAGGCTGAAATAATAAGACATGTCCAGCGTTTGCTGTCTTGTCCCAGTCTAGAGGCATCCCCCAGGATATTAGGTAACCATTAAGAATGAGTACACCAGAGTGGACTCTAGTGGACAGGAAAGAGTATGATGTGACTGTCGTAAAGGAAATGGATTTAAATGACTTTAAGAACCAGGATGTGGTTTAGAAGGATGACATAGTCAGTAATGCACTTGCTAAGCAAGTATGAGTACCTGAGTTCAATCTTTAACATGCATGTGAAAAAGCCAGGCACGGTGGTCTGCATCTATAAACCCAGCACTGAGGAGATGCAGATAGGAGGCTGTCTACTGCTCTCTGGCCAGCCAGTTTAGCCTAATTGGCAAGCTTCAGATCCAGTGAGAGATTCTGTCTCAAACCATAAGGCGGAGAGTGATTGAGAAAGACACCTGACAAAGTCAACCTCTAGCCTACACACACAAATGCACAGACATATACACATACATATATATACACACAAATGCCCAGCAATACACACAAACACAGATATAGACAGAATCAGGACATGAGAGAGATTATAAAAAGTGTCAAAAATTATTTTAGCTTCACTTATAATTTAGAACAAGCGAGTCTGGATAATGACCAGGAAGCAATTAAACACAGGCAATGGATGATAATTTATTTTGTAACACTATTTGCTCATTTATTTTGTGTGTGTGTGAGGATCTGGGTACATGGTACATGCCATTAGCATGTTTATAGAGGTCAGAAAACAGCTTATAGAAATTGAGCTTCTTCTTCTACCACTAGGGCTTTTTTTTCCTTTAGTATATTTACTAAAAATACTGACTGATGGTTAGGGTGAGGGTGAGGGTGAGGGCAGCATGGCCACATAGATGAGGAAGTTCTGAATGGAGGAGACGGTATGCTTTATTTTCTCTGGGTCCAGTGTCAGCCTGACAACCTGATCCTCAACAGCAAAGCTTCACCTCAGCAGATTATTGGCACTGTACCTTCCCCTTCCTTCCACTCTGACCACCTTGAAGCCCCACCACATAAAGCTTAAGAAACTATTTCAAGTTGTCACTGTTAATCCCGAGACTCACTGGAGAAAACCAATTGCATCATTTTACATCAAATTTGAAGCAAGCTTTATTAAATATTGAGTACTGACCAAAAGATGGACTTTGGTCAGGATCCTTCCCAGGAATTTCTCAGCTGAGAATGGCCCTATATACAAAACTATAGGCTACCATACTTTCCAATGAAGAGTTCTTTTCTCAGAACTACAACTCCTGGCATTCCACAGAAAGTTACCTAATTCCTGGGGCAGAAGGTGTTTACAGGTTAATTTGGGGTATTACAGTTACATTTGGTGGCAAGCACCTTTAATCCACATAGCCATCTCACTTACCCCTGGATAAAAAATTTTAGAATTATCACCATGAAGATGTTAGAAACCACAGGAAAAATCACCCAGAAAATGACAATCAGATGGAAAGAATCTAGCAGAACACCAATATTGAACTACAAACAAGAATCTACAGATATCTACAGTAGTGGAGATGATTCAAGAGAGAGGCAACTCACATAAAGAGAGTACCAAAAAAAAAGAATTTTCAGAGGCAGTCAAGAGAAGCAACTACCACAGATACTGAGGCCTAAAAAGTGGGCATCACTTCTGATGGAAACTTCCCAAGCAGAGGAGATGAATAAGCTAAACAAAACTGAAAGGAGGAAAGGCACAGTCTAGCTTCCTGCATATCTTTAAGTGAATCTCTGCATTTCTAATAATACACAAGAGTTGTCACTGTTAATATTCTTCCACGATGTCTCCACAAGGCTGGGCTGAGCCCAGACCATCCCACCATCCACTCAGTACCTGGTAGAAAAGGAGACTCTAATGCTTAAAGATTAATCAAAGGCTTTATATGTTTGGTAATGCTCAATAACAAGATGCCCACACAATTAGAGGTGTAACCCAATACCCAACCTAGATATATCAACTACCTTTGACTGCTAGAGACATGTGAATGCCTGCAGTCATGTTTCTCTCTCTCTTCCTCTCCCTCCTAGCTCCTCCTCCTCCTCCTCTTCCTCTCCTTACTCCTCTCTTCCTCTCCTTACTCCTCCCACCTTAGCTCCTCCCAGCTTTCAGGGAAAATATGCCACTACAAAGAGTAACCTAAATGTTACTATATAAAAATACCTCTGAAAAACTGAAAACCATAGATGAAATCTTAAGTCCTGCCCTAAGGACCTCCAACCACCAGGTTCCACCCAAAGAACATTCTAACTGCCTTAATGGCTGGACCCAGACACCAATCCCTATGCCCTCTATTTTGTAAAAACCCCAAGCTCTGGACTTGAAAACCCACCAATCCCCATCCTAGAAAGTTCTACCCTGTAAAGCTCTGCCCCACAAAGCCATATAAACACTATCTTCTGCTCACTCCATAGCTGCTTCTCCCAGAGCAGAGGCAGCTACCCTTCTGGGTTCTTTCCTCCCAATATATCTCCTGTGTGAGGTTTATTGTGCAGAGTGATTTTGCAGTATTCCTTGGCTCCCAACCGCCAGTATACCTTTCCCTTCAGAGCTGGGGAAATATTCCCCAGCCAAAGCAGAGCTATAACACTTCCACTGGGGAAACCTTTCCCCTCAGAGCTGTAACACACAAATCCTAGCCAGTAGACTCTGTGGTGGTCTGAGGCTCAGCATCAAAACACTTGCTGGGCATGCACTAGGCCTCTGTTCTTATAGGTACCGATCTGCACCCCAGGGGCACCTGCTGAGATTTCCAGGCTCTTAAATACCAGGAAAAAGGATTGTAACAGGGACATGCAGTAAGGTAGTAAAAATAGAGTATATTACAAGAGTTTGGGCTAGAAAGATGGCTCAGCAGTTAAGAGCACTGGCTCATCTTCTAGAGGTCCTGAATTCAAGTCCCAGCAACCACATGGTGACCAATAACCATCTGTAATAGAATCTGATGCCCTCTTCTGGCGTGAATAAAAACAGTGTCCTCATATATACTCATACATAAAATAAATCTTTAAAAGAAGATAGTGCTCCTGAGAATGAGTATAGGCTTATGAGCAGAGAACAGGCAACCCCTCAAAATCACTGGGCTACAAGACTCATGACCAGCTGCTCCCATATTTGTACATGGTGGCCTTTTATTGTACATGATATTTGTTACAGATAGTCCACGTAGAAAAGAACTTGCAGCCAGGTGGTGGCGCACGCCTTTAATCCCAGCACTTGGGAGGCAGAGGCAGGCAGATTTCTGAGTTCGAGGCCATCCTGGTCTACAGAGTGAGTTCCAGGACAGCCAGGACTACACAGAGAAACCCTGTCTCAGAAAAAAAGAAAGAAAGAAAGAAAGAAAGAAAGAAAGAAAGAAAGAAAGAAAGAAAAGAACTTGCAGTCTCTCTGGCAACTAGCTTTTTGTATGTCATCCTATCGAGCTGTGTATTGTCATCTTACATAGTAAAAGGTTTTTAATTTGGGCTTCCAGGGGGATACTCAGACAGATTACGAGAGTTATTAACACCATAGACAGACAAGCAGCAGCATATCAGTAATTCTAAGAATTGAGAACCTGTGGCCAGAGGCAGGTAGACAACAGCATGTCAGGAACTCAGAATTCAGGTCCATGTAGCAGGTGGCCTTCCTTACAGGTTTTACAAAAAGGTAGTGGTTCCATGCCATGTGGTTGAATAGTCCACTGTAAGAGCTTGCAGTTGGACTGACTCCCAGCTGGCATAATATAGGGAAAGTGGGGAGGGACCCATTTAGTTAATGTTGTTTCCTCTGGAGAGGTGGCATTAGATAACTTGGTGTGTGTTAGCTTGATGCCTGCATGCATAATCAGCTATGAGGATGGGGAGACACATCTGAAGACAGGCTTGATCTGAGTTGGTCTGCCAGTACTTCACCCCCTGAGTTATCTCCTCAGTCCTCGCCTTTTCTTCTATTAGTTTCAGTGTATCTGGTTTTTTGTAAAGGTCCTTTTTCTACTTGGACTTGAGCTTTGTACAAGGAGATAAGACTGGATCCATTTGCATTCTTCTACATGCTGACCTCCAGTTGAACCAGCACCATTTGTTGAAAATGCTGTCCTTTTTCCACTTGATGGTTTTAGCTTTTTTGTCAAAGATCAAGTGACTACAGGTGTGTGGGTTCATTTCTAGGTCTTCAATTCTATTCCATTTTTCTTCCTGACTGTCTCTGTACCAATACCTTGCAGTTTTTATCACAATTGCTCTGTAGTACAGCTTGAGGTCAGGGATGGTGATTCCCTCATGAGTTCTTTTATTGTTGAGAATAGTTTTCCCTATCCTGGATTTTTTGTTATTCCAAATGAATTTGTAAATTGCTCTTTCTATCTCTATGAAGAATTGAGTTGGAATTTTAATGGAGATTGCATTGAATCTGTAGATTGCTTTTAGCAGGATGGCCATTTTTACTATTATTAATCCTATCAATCTATGAGCATAGGAGAGTGTGCCATCTTCTGAGATCTTCTTCGATTTCTTTCTTCAGAGACTTGAAGTTCTTGTCATACAGATCTTTCACTTGCTTGGTTAGATTCATACCAAGGTATTTTTTATTATTTGTGACTATTGTGAAGGGTGTCATTTCCCTAATTTCTTTCTCAGCCTGTTTATCTTTTGAGTAGAGAAAAGCTACTGATTTGTTTGAATTAATTTTATATCCATCCACTTTGCTGAAGTTGTTTATCAGGTTTAGGAGTTCTCTGGTGGAAGTTTTGGGGTCACATAAGTATACTATCATATCATCTGCAAATAGTGATATTTTGATTTCTTCCTTTCCTATTTGTATCCCTTTGACTTCCTTTTGTTGTCTAATTGCTCTGGCTAGGACCTCCAGTACTACACTGAATAGGTAGGAAGAGAGTAGGCAGCCTTGTCTAGTCCCTGATCTTAGTGGGATTGCTTCAAGTTTCTTTCCATTTAGTTTGATGTTGGCTACTAAGCCAGTAGCTCTATATTGCTTTTACAATGTTTAGGTATGTGCCTTGAATTCCTGATCTTTCCAGGAGTTTTACCATGAAGGAATGTTGAATTTTCTCAAAAGCTTTCTCAGCATCTAGTGAGATGATCATATGGTTTTTTTTCTTTGAGTTTGTTTATATAGTGGATTACATTGATGATTTTCCATATATTGAACCATTCCTGCATTCCTGGGATAAAGCCTACTTGATCATAATGGATGATTGTTTTGATATGTTCTTGGATTCAGTTTGCAAGAACTTTATTGAGTGTTTTTGCATCGATATTCAAAAGGGAGATTGGTCTGAAGTTCTCTTTCTTTGTTGTGTCTGTGTGGTTTAGGTATGAGCTTAATTGTGGCTTCATAGAACGAATTGGGTGGTGTTCCTTCTGTTTCTATTTTGTGGAATAGTTTGAAAAGAATTGCTATTAGGTCTTCCTTGAAGGTCTGATAGAACTCTGCACTAAAACTGTCTGGTCCCGGACTTTTTTGGTAGGGAGATTTTAATGACTGCTGCTATTTCTTTAGGAGTTATGAGACTGTTTAGATTTTTTTTTTTTTTTTTTTTTTTTTGGTTTTTCGAGACAGGGTTTCTCAGGTAGTCTTGGCTGTCCTGGAACTCACTCCGTAGACCAGGCTGGCCTCAAACTCAGAAATCCACCTGCTTCTGCCTCCCAAGTGCTGGGATTAAAGGCATGCACCACCACCGCCCGGCACCCCACTTTCAGCAATGGACAGATTATGGAAACAAACTAAACAGAGACACAATGAAACTAAGAGAAGTTATGAACCAAATGGATTCAACAGATATCAATAGAACATGTCATCCTAAAACAAAAGAATATACCTTTTTCTCAGTACCTCATGGTTCCTTCTCCAAAATAGACCATATAATCGGTCACAAAACAGGCCTCAACAGATACAAAAAGACTGAAATAATCACTTGCATCCTATCAGACCACTATGGACTAAGGCTGGTCTTCAATATCAACAAAAACAATGGAAAGTCCACATACACGTAGAAACTGAACAATGCTCTACTCAATGATGACTTGGTCAAGGAAGAAATAAAAAAAGAAATTAAAGACTTTTTAGAATTTAATGAAAATAAAGGCTCGTCATACCAACACTTATGGGAAACAATGAAAGCAGTGCTAAGAGGAAAACTCATAGCTCTAAGTGCCTAGAAAAAGAAACTGAAGAGATTATACACTAGCAGCTTGACAGCACACCTAAAGGCTGTAGAACAAAAAGAAGCAAATACATCCAAGAGGAGTAGACAGCCGGAAATAATCAAACTCAGGGCTGAAATCAACCAAGTAGAGATATGCCATGCGGATTTCTAAGTTCAAGGCCAGCCTGGTCTACAGAGTGAGTTCCAGGACAGCCAGGGCTACAGAGAAACCCTGTCTTGAAAAAAAAAACAAAAAAGAAAGAAAGAAAGAAAGAAAGAAAGTGGGGTGTTGAAGTCTCCCACTATAATTGTGTGAGGTGCAATTTGTGCTTTGAGCTTTAGTAAGGTTTGTTTTATGAATGTGGGTGCCCTTGAATTTGGAGCATAGATATTCAGAATTGAGAGTTCATCTTGGTAGATTGGTCCTTTGAAGTATACGAAGTGTCCTTCCTTATCTTTTTTGATAACGTTTGATTGAAAGTTGATTTTATTTGATATTAGAATGGCTACTCCAGCTTATTTCTTGGGACCATTTTCTTGGAAAAGTGTTTTCTATCCTTATACTCTGAGGTAGTGTCTGTCTTTGTCACTGAGGTATATTTCCTGTATGCAGCAAAATTCTGGGAGCTGTTTATGTATCCAGTCTGTTAGTCTATGTATTTTTATTGAGGAATTGAGTCCACTGATGTTAAGAGATATTAAGGAACAATAATTGTTGCTTCCTGTTATTTTTGTTATTAGAGGTGGAATTATGTTTGTGTCGCTATCTTCTTTTGGGTTTGTTGGAAGATTACTTTCTTGCTTTTTCTAGGGTATAATTTCCCTCCTGGTGTTGGAGTTTCCCTCTATTATCCTTTGTAGGGCTGGATTTGTAGAAAGATTTTGCCATGGACTATCTTGCTTTCTCCATCTATAGTGATTGAGAGTTTTGCTGGGTATAATAGTCTGAGCTGGCATTTGAATTCTCTTAGGGTCTGTATGATATCAGTCCAGGATCTTCTGGCTTTTATAGTCTCTGGTGATAAGTCTGGTGTAATTCTGATAGGTCTGCCTTCATATGCTACTTGACATTTTTCCCTTACTGCTTTTAATATTTTTTTCTTTGTTTTGTGCATTTGATGTTTTGATTATATGTGTCGGGAGGAATTTCTTTTCTGCTTTAGTCTATTCGGAATTCTGTAGGCTTCTTGTATATTCATGGGCATCTTTTTCTTTAGGTTAGGAAAGTTTTCTTCTATAATTTTGTTGAAGATTTTACTGGCCCTTAAGTTGGGAATCTTCACTCTCATCTATACCTATTATCCTTAGGTTTGGTCTTCTCATTGTGTCCTGGGTTTCCTGGGCATTTTGGGTTAGGAGCTTTTTGCATTTTGCATTTTCTTTGACAGTTGTGTTGGTGTTTAACATGGTATATTCTGCACCTGAGATTCTCTCTTCTATCTCTTGTATTCTATTGTTGATGCTTGTGTCTATGACTCCTGATCTTTTTCCTAGGTTTTCTATCTCCAGGGTAGTCTCCCTCTATGATTTCTTTATTGTTTCTACTTCCATTTTTACATCCTGGATGGTTTTAATTTCCTCACTGGTTTTGTTTTCTTATAATTCTTTAAAGGATTTTTGTGTTTCCTCTTTAAGGGCTTCTACCTGTTTGCCTGTGTTCTTCTGTCTTTCTTTAAGGGAGTTATTTATGTCCTTCTTAAAGTCCTCTATCCTCATCATGAGAAGTGATTTTTAAATCAGAATCTTGCTTTTCCAGTGTGATGGTGTGTCCAGGACTCGCTATGGTGGGAGAACTGGGTTCTGATGATGCCAGGTAACCTTGGTTTCTGTTGCTTATGTTCTTGGGCTTGCCTTTTGCTATCTGGTTATCTCTAGTGCTACCTGCACTCATTGTCTCTGACTTGAGCCTGTCTCTTCTGTTATCTTTTATGTGTTATAACTCCTCAGAGTCCAGCTGTCTCTGTGATCCTGAGCTCCTGGGTGGAAAAGCTCCTGGGACTCAAGCTGCCTCTGGGATCCTGAAATTCTATGATCTTTGGTGTGTTAAGAGCTCCTGGGAGCTGAGCTTCCTCTGGGTGTTGTGGGATCTCCTGGGCATGTTAGAGCTCCTGGGAGTCCATCTTCCTCAACTGCTCTGAGTGCAGCAAATTCTCTGCTGCTCTGAGTACAATGGTTCCTCTAGGATGAGTCAGAATATGGTGTCTTCATGGGAGCAGACCAGCTAGGAGCCTGCCCCAGTAAAAAAGCCACATGTAACATTTTAATTACATGCATTTACTTAAGATGTGTTTACCTTCGGTGGTAAAAAAAAAAAAATTGTGGAAGCTAGATCTCTCCTTCCACCGTTAGTCTTCACAGGGATCTAACTTTAATTGTCAGGTTTTGCAGCAAGCATCTTTATCCACAGGGCCATCTCTAGTGTTAATCTTTATTATTTTTTTTATGTATATGAGTGCTCTACTTGCATGTATGTCTGTATGATAGAAGATCTCAGTATAGATGGTTATGAGCCACCATGTGGTTGCTGGCAATCAAACTCAGGACCTCTGGAAGAGCAGACAGTGATGTAAACCCTGAGCCATCTCTCCAGCTCCCTAGTTTTAATCTTTATGCTACTTCCCACAAATTTTTATCTTAGGGGGAGGGATGGAGAGTCCAAAGGACAACTTGGCTGGAGTTGGAGCTCTCTTTCCAATAAGTATGCCTAGGAATTGAATACAATCCTCAGATTTAGCAACAAATGACTTACTTTACTGGCTGAGCCATGTTGTCAGCAACTCAGATGTTTATCTTTTCTTTTTCTCCAAGATTTATTTATGAGTACACTGTAGTTGTCTTCAGACACACCAGAAGAGGGCATAGATTCCCATCACAGATGGTTTTGAGCCACCATGTGGTTGCTGGAATTGAACTCAGGGCCTCTGGAAGAGCAGTCTTAACTGCTGAGCCATCTCTCCAGCCCTCAGATGTCTTAATGTGGCTTTACTTTATTTTGTCACTATTCTCCAGTTACTCCCAGGTTCCATCTCAACATTTTTTTAAAGCACATATGAAAAACAGAAGGGAAAAAAGTGCCACTCTGAGACCTAGGAAAGTCACTTCACCTATGGCTTCAGTGTACTTACCATAAACCAGAAAAAGACTACCTACCAAATCAGGCTGGTGTAGGGTGAACGATCTTGTCATATTGTTAAGTGTGGAGAGCACCCGCAGGCACAGAAAAAACGCTGCCATTACTTGGAACAGACATTGTCTATCATGGCCCTGCCCACGCCGAGGCCCTTGGGATCATCCCAGGGCAATGACCGAATAGCCCTGAGGCCTCCATTTCCCTTTGCCTCAGCGCCTCGCTCGTGACCGGTTCGCCACTCACACTGCAGAAGCCTGGATAGCACCTAAGTAGGTCCAATGGTGGGCGACAAGGCCGCGGAGCGAGTCTGCAGCACACCTTAACCAGCGCCACTTTTGAGCCACCGAAAATCCTCCTCAGAAGCATTTCTAAGGGACGGGTACTTCCCGCGCTTCGTCTTAGCGCAGGCTGCGGCTGCGCGGGCTCCGAAGGCGGGAAACCTGAGGGGTTCTCTGCGCGCGTGCGCTCTCTGCCAGAGCCAACCGTCTTCCCAGTACGCTTGCGCCGGTTCACCAAGCCCGCCCCTTCCACTCTCAGCAGCCAGCGCGCGGAATTGTTGGGGTCCCTCCTGTCGGAGGCAGGGCCAGGACACTGAAGGGCTGAGGGGAAGGCAGGGACGGGAAGGCGGGGTCAGGATATGGCCACACCCACCGCTGGTCATTTGACACCCTCCAACTCTCCACCACTAGCCAATAACAAGCCTCACTATACCGAACGTCCACCAATGGGCTGTGTGGTCGGCTGCTTCCGGCTCTGCGCCGGATTCGCCTCTTTCCCCTAGGGTCCCAGCGACAGGCGGGGCTCGGGGTGGCGGGCGTCGGCCTAGGTGACGCGCGGCGGGCGGGGGGGCCAATAGGGGGCGGGATCTGAGATGATAGACGGGTCCGGCGACCAGTGGCGAGGCGCCGGCCGTACTTCCCGTCGGGGAGAGAGTGTAATATGGCGAAGACCTACGACTACCTGTTCAAGCTGCTGCTGATCGGGGACTCGGGGGTAGGGAAGACCTGTGTCCTGTTCCGCTTCTCCGAGGACGCCTTCAACTCTACGTTCATCTCTACCATAGGTAGCGGGGCCTTGGGCGGCCGGGGACCGAGCTGGGCGCGCCCCTGTGGGGCTGGGCTGAGGGATTGACTCAGGATCCACTCGGGCTGAGGATCCGGGAGGGTCGCGGGGCCGGACAGAGAACCGCAGCGGCCTCCACCTCCCGGCAGGGAGCCCGGGCCCTGGCGGGACGCCGGACACCAGGGTGCAGACAGGGACATGCAGACTACAGTCTAAGGAAGAGCGTGCCCTGGGCTGGGGTCCTGGCGCCTGTCAACTCTCTGTGTCTTTATAGCAGACCTCTAGACTGTTCTTCCGGGGAGATCCCCGTCTTACAAAAAGTGGAAACTGAGGCATGGAGATGACACCTGACCTCGTGCATAGTTTCCTATGTGGCACGCTTGGCAGGTACCATATCAAATCTGTAGTGTACTCGTGTTGGGTGCTGTGTCCCTGGAGGAGGAATTTGAAACTGAGGGAAGGTGTGGCATGCACTGAAGGTCACAGTCTACAGGTGTCAGGGGTGAGATTTGAACCAGGTGTGTCTGACTCCAAAATTCAAGGTTCTGCAGTTCCAGAGCTTCAAGGGACCAGCACTACTGATCCACATCTAAGTCAGAACTCCAACCCAAAGTTCTCCTGCCTTCTCTCTAAGGAATGGTGACAGTATCTGACATCCCGGTGGGAATACTAGATAAGAAGTTCCAATGAGAAACTAAGACCAGCCATGGCTACGTGCAGCCTTGACTGACTTCCCTATCACTGGGCCAAGAACACCACCTGTCACTTTCTGAACAGCTTTCCCCCAGGGCTGCCTCACAGCGCAGTTGAACCAAATTGGCTTGTGATGGTCCCAGTCCTGACGTCAGAAATGGTGCTGACCATGCTTCTTACCATCAATAGTCATGGCTCATATTGAGAT
This sequence comes from Rhabdomys pumilio, assembly GCA_030674055.1. Taxonomy (NCBI): domain Eukaryota; kingdom Metazoa; phylum Chordata; class Mammalia; order Rodentia; family Muridae; genus Rhabdomys; species Rhabdomys pumilio. The sequence goes on from JANHMN010000015.1 coordinate 57,985,669, forward strand.
ATTACCTGAAGTAAAGCCTGTCAAACAGAGTGGCCTGGATGGTGTATGGCCCTGAAACAAGAGAATGGTCTCTAGGCCTAGTTTATCCCTAGTCAGGATGTGGTTCCATTGTAGGAACCCTGAGTTCCAAATGTGGTAGTGAACACCTGTAATGACAGCACGAGAGTGGGGGAGACAGGAAGATCAGGAGTTCAAGATCATCCATGGCTACATAGAGTGTTCAAGGCCAGCCTGGGCCACATGAGACCCTGCTTAGAAAGAAAGGAAAACTTAGGGGATGATTTCTGTGTAATGTCAACTAAGTTGTTGTCTCCCTGGCCTGACCATCACGTGTTAATGCCATGTAATATCTCCTTCCCAGTCGGCACTCTGAAACAGTCTTTGTCAGGTGTCGAGTATAGGGAACTGGAGAGGGAATCATCATACTTGAATTCTAGGTTGAGCAAGCTCTAACCCTCTCTGATCCAATTTTATTTAGAATGGATGTGGCACTGTCTGTCTTGGCTGGTGCCCTGGGTGGTTGAGGATTAGATCTATACAACCAGTGAAGGGGTCAGTCAAGAGGAAGCAGAGGGTTTGAGCACTCCTGAGCACAGGTGCATCTAAAGCTTCTCCCCTCCCCCACCCAAACACTCAGCTTTGGAGTTACCCTCAGGTGAGGACCAAGCAGGAAGTGACAGTAGCTACCCACAGGCTCTGGCTTGTTCTCAACACAGACCTCAGTTTCCCGTCCTCAGACACTTCCTAGTCAACACCAACATGGTGACATTAGTTTTTCAGAGGTGTTTTTTGTTTGCTTTGGCATGCATGCATGTGTGTGAGCATGTTCCAGTGTGCATGCAGGAACAGTTGGGGTTGTTCCTCAATCTCCACCTCATTTTTTAAAATTATCTTATTGGGGGTGTACATGCATGCTTATGCACATGTGTGGGTCAGAGAACAACTTTGAGAGACTGTTCTTTTCCTTCCACCATGTGGGTTCTGGGAATTGATCTCAGGTTGTCAGGTTTATGGGTGAGTACCTTCACCCACCAAGCTATCTTTGCTGGGTCTCTCATTGAACCTGGAGCTCACCAAGTGTTGAGTCTGGCTGGCCAGCAAGCTCCAGGACCCTTCTTTCTCTGTCTCACCAGTGTTGGAATTGTAAGTTTATGCCACCATGCCCAGGTCCTCATTCTTTTGTGGCAAACACTTTAGGGATTGAGCCATGTCCCTAACCCTTGTTTGGTTTGTTTGTTTGAGACAGGCTAGCTATATAACCAGGCTGTCCTGGAACTCATGGAAAGCACCTGCCTCTGGCTCCCAAATTCCAATGTCAAAAGACAGCTTATGGGAGTCAGTTTTCTCCTTCTACCATGTAGAACTCAAGTCATCGGGCTTAGTGGCAAGCACCTTTATCCACTGCTGTGGATCCTTCTTGCTGACCTGCAATGCTTATTTTGCATCTCATATGTTCGTTCAGTTTTTCTTTTTGAAATACCGAGGGTGGAGCCAAGGGCCTCAACACAGGTCAGCTTCACATCTGACCATGACCGTCTCCATCTGGCTGCTTTAAAACTTTTTTTTTAAGATTTTTTTTTTTTTTTTTAATTTTATATATGTGAGTACATTGTCACTGTGTTCAGACACACCAGAAGAGGGCATCGGGTCTCATTACAGATGGTTGTAAGCCACCATATGGGTGCTGGGAATTGAACTTAGGATTTCTGGAAAAACAGTCAGTGCTCTTAACTGCTGAGCCATCTCTCCAGCCCAGTTTAAAAATCTTGGTCAGAAAACTCACTCAGTCCTTCAGGGTCCCAAGGAGATTGGCCTCATCCTTTATAGTGAAGTGGGTATGACTGTCAAGATTGCCCAGTGAGGTAGGTGGAGGTGGCATTTGAACCCAGAATTCCTCCCTCCCAGAATTAGTATCACATTCCCACAGACCTCTGTCTTCTAGAAAATTATTCTTCTTGACCTTGAAGTTATGGCCTTATAATTCTGGAGCCTCAAAAAGTTTACAGTTCCTCACTCAATTTGTGCATTAGTAAAAATCAGGAGGGCTCCAGACCAAAGCAGGATTTATGACTACAGTTGGTTACACAGTGACCCTGGACTTCTGTGTGACACATTGGGGAATGTCTTTGGAAGAGTGTTCCCCAGCCACCTAGTCCTAAGTTATACAGGATCCCCGCCTAGTTATACAGGAAGGTACATCCATCCATACTGGCAGCCAGCAGCTTTCACTGTGTTTATTAATGAACCAAGATTGAGTGGTGGTTGTTTTCTGAAAGCTGTGCCCATGTGACAGAGCCCTGTGAATTATTTGTGGTGTGAACCTGGCCCTGCAGCACCCTGTAGTCAGATCTGAAGCCAGGCTCAGACCCATTCATTGTTCAAGCAGACACTGTAGTTGTGTTATCTAACCATTTCTCTGTCGTTTGAGGTGGGACCTCATGTAGGTATCCCAGGCTGGCCTTGAAGTCCGAAGGTAGCTGAGGATGACCTTGAACTCCTGATTCCTCTAGATTGCTTGGGTATACCAGAACACCCAGTTTATTGGATGTAGGGGTTGATCCCAGGATTTTGCTGTGTGAGCATTCTACCAGTCACAGCCTGATTTGTTTTTAGTGTTAATCATTTTTGTGTTGGGTGCTCCTGCAATAGTGCATGTGTGGAGGTCAGAGGACAACTTGGCAGAGGTCAGTTCTCTCCTTCCATCATATGGGTCCTGGATCAGACTTAAGCTTAGGCTTTGTGGCAATTGTCTTTACCTACTGAGCTGTCTCACCTGTCCTGTGTGAGAGAAAGTGTGTTTGTGTGTGTGTGTGTGTGTGAGAGAGAGAGAGAGAGAGAGAGAGAGAGAGAAAGAGAAATTGACTGACTGACTGACTGACTGACTGACTGACTGACTGACTGACTTGTGTTGCCAGGCTAGCCCAGAACTCCTAGGCTTAATTTTTCCTCCTGCCTCCCAAGTAACTTCAAACTTATTTGTAGCCAAGTTTGCCCTTGAACTCCTAATATCCTACTGCTACCTCCAAGTGCTGGGATGACAGATGTATACTGCCACCTTAGTTTATAGTGGTTCTGGGCCTATCTTCAGGCTAGACAAGCCCCCTGCCACCTAAACCATAGCCCCACTCCCAGATTTTTAAAAGTTTTTTTAATAACATTTATTAATTTAATGCGGGGGGGGGGGGGGGGGGGCTGTGCACACATGTGTGGATCCTGGGACTTGAACTTCAGTCATTGGGCTTATTGGCAAACACCTTTACCCACCACCGTTTGTCATCCTGGATAGTGGGTAGTTTGTGTCTCCTCTGGACATGACTGAAAATCTACAGAGGACCCAGGCATGATTATGCTTTTAATCTCAGCACTAGGGTGGCTGAGGCAGGAGAATCACTGTGAGTTTCCAGGTCAGCCTGGGCTGCAGAGTCTGCCTTCCCTAGAGCAACTGAGATGACTTCACTGTCGATCCTCACTGAAGGTGGGATGGGGAGGCTCAGCAGACCTTTGCCTGCTCTGTCCACTGCTCCCTCCTGCACCTCCCTCCCAGCATGCTGTAGTTCTGTTCCCGAGCACGAGATCCCAGTGAGTTCTAGAGTACATAGTGTGTGAGGCTAAGAGTGGACTCTGTCTGTGTGGCAATGGAGGACCGTCATTCAGTGATCCTCTTCCCCATGCTCCTGGGACTAAGTCCACATGGTTCACTCACCAGAGCTTGGATGGATTTATTCCTTTGGTCTGTTGTTAGAATTTGAATAGACAGACGACTGTTTATATCTCCAGGAAAGTTCATGAAATGGTGAAGTCCTGTCTAAAACTAATTCAAGCCAATGAGATGGCTCAGCAGATAAAGGCACTTTCAGGCAAGGCTGACAACCTGAGTTCAGTTCTTGGGATCCACATGGTAGACAGAGAGAGAGAGCTGCCTCCTGAAGTGTACTGCCACCTTCCAAAAATGTATATGAAGAATTGTATGGAATATATTCAGAATTCCTATGTAAATATCCTGTCATAGTATAAGAGGAATTTGAGCATCAGCAGGTTTGGGTGTAGGCATAGGGTCCTGAGCCATCTCTTGCACATCGTGAGATGTGTGTGTGTGTGGTATGTCTAGTGTTGGAATGGTAATAGTGGATGAAGACCCCCCACAAAGCCATTTTGAACAATAACTTGAGCGGGAGAGGGACACTAAGGTGACTGTGGAAGTAAAGACCATTGCAGAAGAGAGAAGAGCAGGTATGAAATCCCCTAGGATACTTGGGATATGTAGGGAACTGCCAGGGACCAATATGGCTGCACAGAGGACTGCTGTCTTTGTCACTGTTCTATTGCTGTGAAAAGACACCATGACCAAGGCAACTCTTATAAGAGAAAGCATTTAATTGGGGCTTGTTATAGTTTAGAGGTTTAGTCTGTTATCCTGGCAGGGAGCATGCTGGCATGCATGGTACTAAAGCAGGAGCTAAGAGCTCCACCCTGATCCACAAGCCAAGGGGAAGAGGCTGGGCCTAACATGGGCTTTTGAAACCTCAAGGCCCACCCCAATAACATATCCCCTCAAACCATGCCACACCTCCTAATCCTTCCTATCCTTTCAGACATGTTCACTTCTTGGGGACCAAGCATTTAAATACATGAGCCTTTGGGGGACCAGTGGCATGTTGGACCCAGAAATCAAACCCAGTCATTAGACTTGGCAGCAAGTTCCTTTATCTTGCCAGCCCTTAATTTAAAAAAAAAAAAAAAAAAAAAAAAAAAAGCAGCTTTACCATATCTGACATCTCATTGGTCCACCCATTTAAAGCATACAGCTCAGTGCCTTTTGGTGTGCTTTGAGTTACACATCCATCACCATAATAAATGTATGATGTCTCCTTGTGCCAAAAAGAAACACCAGCATCCTCATACCCCTCGGCCCTTTATCTTCCTCATGCCCCAGCCTGGCAACCTCAGGCATAGTCCTTGTCTCCGGATTTGCCTGCTCTGGACCCTTCATGTCAGCCTAGTCACTCCATAGGTGGCCTTTCCTGCTTGGCTTCCCTCACTCAGCATTGTGGTTTTGAACCTCTCTACAGTGTCTCAGATGGATGTCTCGCATTCAGTTCCATGACTGAGCTATATCCCACCATATAGATGGTCCATTAGCTGATCTTTTTGGCTCTTGGTAGCCCACTGGCAGCTCTGGAGCTGAGGCCAACTTTGGGGACATAGTTACAGTTAGGGTTGGCTTGGGGTTTTGTTGATATTGCATGGGTTGGCCTCGCATTCATTATGTAGTTCTCACCCTGACCTGCTGATCTTTCTGCCTCCACTTTATAAGTGCTGGATTATAGATGGGTGTCAGCCTACCTGATATATAGCCGGTTTGCCAGCTACATGTCAGAGCCCTGTTCCATAGTCATCTAAGACCCCTTCCTGATGCTGCCACCTCTCCCTCTGTAATCCCCTCTCCTGAGGGTGACTTGGAAGCTCTTTGGCACCCATTGTTCCTTCTCAGTCTCCTACAAGCCTTAGGCTTCAAATGTAGCTCAGAAGTAAAGTACTTGAATACCATCCACAGCAAGGCCTGGAGTTCCAGCCAGAGCCACTGGGAGAAGGCAGTGTGATGAGTCATGCCAGGCACACCAACACCCAGAAGGTAGAGGTAGGAGGATCAGGAGTTCATGGTTACCTTTGCCTACATGAGAGTCTGTCCTCAAAAATAGAAGTAACTGAAAAACAAAAACAAAGCAAAACAAAAAGCCGGGCAGTGGTGGCGCACGCCTTTAATTCCAGCACTTGGGAGGCAGAGGCAGGCGGATTTCTGAGTTCGAGGCCAGCCTGGTCTACAGAGTGAGTTCCAGGATAGCCAGGGCTACACAGAGAAACCCTGTCTCGAAAAACCAAAACAAAACAAGAAGAAGTAACTGAAGCTGTGCAGTGGCTGGGGAGAGAGGACACGGCCCATGGGCAACACAGTGCACTATGGGGTGGCAGGCCCCAGCCTGTAGAAGGCTTTAGGATGCCCACTGTGAGGCTGGGCCAGGGGCAGCAGGAAGGTGGGGCCAACCCAAGGGCCTTGCCCATCTGCCACTCCCAGCTTCCCTTCAGCTGCTGTTGTCCCCATAGCCTCAGGCTGTGCTTCTAGCAGGGAAAGATACTTCCAGAAGCTTCCAGTTTTGTTGTGGAGAGGACCCTGAGGTCCTGAGGACCTAGCATACAGCTGCTGCTCCAAAAGCCACAGCCCAGGAAGTGGCCTGGCTTTGATAACACCTTTTATTCTTCCTTTTCTTTCAGGAATTGACTTTAAAATTAGGACCATAGAGCTTGATGGCAAGAGGATTAAACTGCAGATATGGTAAGTGCTTTTGCCTTGTGTGGCCTTGCATCATGGCCCTCACTGGGCTCGACACTGGGAAAGTGCCTTTACTTTGTGTGGCCCCTGTGTCGTGGCTTTCACTGGGCTTGACACTGAGAGCAGAGCTGTTGGTGCCCCTCCACATACACACACTGTCCTCTTTTTCCTTTTTATGTTTTTTGAGACGTAGTCTGTCTGTAGTCTTGGCTGGCCTGGAACTTACTTAGTATGTATGTAAATCAGGCAAGCCTCAAACTCCCTGAGAACTGCTTGCCTCTGCCACTTGAGTACTGGGATTAAAGGAGTGTGCCACCACATCCTGCTCCAAAGATGACTTCAAATTCCTGACCCTCCTGCCTGTTCCTGAGTGCCAGGATGACAGGTGACAACACCTGGCTTTTGTAATGATGGTATGAACCCAGAGCCCCGTGAACGCTAGACAAGGGATCTACCAGTTGAGCAAAATTCCTTAGTTTCCAGCCCTGAAAACAGTTCTTTTCCTCAGAAGATCCCACAGTTTCATACCCAGCTTGGGTAGCCGTCTTCTGCTGGCCTCTGGAGCCTGACATTGTGTTAGGGACATAACACCTGTGAGAGAGGAGCTGCCCTATCCAGTGAGCTCAGTGTCCAGGGTGCATGAGAATTATGTTGAACCTGGAGAGAGCCCTCCATGCCAGGAGGTAGCAAAGACAGCAGAGAAAGAGAAAATTCTGGAAGCTTTCATATGTGGGAATGGATAGGATCCCAGCGGCCCAGTACCCAGCAGATATGCCATAAGCCATGGCTCTCCCAAGGAGTAGGCAGAGGTGGTAGCGTAAGACTCCTGGGCTATGAATTTCCTCTTTCTCTTTCTGTTGTAACAGTGTCTCACCATGCTACCTAACAAGGTAACCCAGGCTAGCCTGGGACTTCAGTTTTAGCCTCAGCTTCCCAGGTTCTGAAATGACGAATGTGCACCACCACACCCAGCTGGGGGTTTCCTTCTGAGGCCAAGGCCTCACCCCAAATTTTCAAGGCCTCACACTACTTCCTGTTTTCTCCCCTGAGGAGAGCTGAGGCCTCACTTTCTGGTGTGTGGACCTGAAACCCACAAACAACCTTAAAGCTAAGGCCAGACCCAGCAGCCAGAACTCATAGTCCTCAGCTCTGGGGGCAACCTTGGCAGCCAGAATAAATTAGGAAACTGTGAGTATCTAGGACCCCATCACTGATGTGGACTGGGAAGTAATCCAACATCCTGGGAGGCTGACTTCAGGCAGCCATGAGCAAACAGACCCAAGTTACATGAAAGAGCAGTGGTATACATTTGTCATTCCAACCCTCATGAGGCAGAGATAGAAGGGCCGTAGCAAATTCTAAGGCAGTGTGGCCTACATAGTGACAACCTGTGTCAGGACCAAACAGAAGAGTGTGATCAAACACTCAGCCAGCCAGGTACCCCTGGGATGGAGCACACAGCCTAGATGCCCCTCCCCCATGACATACTCAGGTCTCTTTAGTCTCAGCCTGAGCCATCACGAACTTGCCAGTATCTCTAGGCAGCTTCCTGGCTCCCCTTATCTCTAACTAGTCATCACCTCCTGCTCTGACTTCAGACCTTGAACCTGGAGGAGGTAGAATCCTTGTCTGTCCTCAGGGCTTGGTCATCAGTCCTGGCCACCTGGTAAGTTACAACCCATAGAAATCCGCCACTTCCAACACAGTGGCCATGCTGCAGCCTTTGCACCTGAGTCCAAAGTGACAGTCCCAGTAAGCCAAGCCACCTGCCCCAGCTCCTCCCTTTCTACCTCACCCCTCAGCAGTCTCAGCCAAGAGAAGAGTCACTAGAAGGCTGGCCTTGGCTGCCATTAACATTCTTCACCCTGTATGTTCTATGCAAGTGCCACATCATTTCAGAATTAAAATTAACATTAAAATGAGAAATTTGGAGCCAGGAACAGGGTTCAGTGACAGAGCACTTACCTTAGCATACATAGAACACTGAGTTCCATCCCCTGAGCCATAGTAAAGTAAGATTCAACGCCAAGGGGCCAGCAAGATGGCTTAGCAAGTAAAGGTGTTTTCTGCAAAGCCTGATGACCCTCAGTTTGATCCCCAAGACCTAGACCTAGACGGACAAAACCAGCTCCTGCAAGTTCCCCAGCACGTGCTTTGGCACGCATGAACAGTGAAAACGGCAGACAACATCACAGGGAAGCTCCCAGTAAGCTCAGGGCCTTTCTGTGGAATCCAGACATCCAGGGCCTTCAGGAAGAGCCAGGGGCTCGGGGATAAAAGGCCTGCCTCTGAGTAGGTCATTTTCCTCCAGACCTATGGCCTTGTATGTACTGGACAGACACTACCACCAGGCACACCCTTCCCTTTCTTATTCTATGACAGTGTCTTGTTGTGTATCCTAGGCTGGCCTGGAACTCACAGTCCTCCTGCCTAGGCCTCTCCAGTGCCAGGATGACAGGTGGGTGTGTGACCACACACCCTATATACCCAGGTGGCACTAACTCAGGTGCCACCTCCCTAGACACAACCTCCTTCATGCAGGTAATGACAGTATGCACTTCGGAGCAGCAGCCCGAGTTCGCCCTGCTCTTTTTCACAGTCAGGACTACAGCCCATCCTCGGCATCAACTGCACAGACCCCCAGGACAATATCAGGGAGCCAGTACACGGGTAGAGGGGACAGTCCAGTGGAACATTTGTCCAGGGACTCAGAAGGGCTGTGGTCTATCACTCCACATCCCGTTCTGGGTAATCACGGGAACAGAGGCGACTCTTTCTTGAGAAATCTAGCAGGCCAGGGATGTCACTAATACCCTTCATCTTTGCTTCTAGGGACACAGCCGGCCAGGAGCGGTTTCGGACAATCACAACAGCCTACTACAGGGGTGCCATGGTACCAGCTTTGTTATTGTTGAAGTGGAAACAAGCATCAGCACTAAGGCCTGAGTGATTGGCTTATGTTATTGTTGTTTCATCTTGTTAAAACAGTCCCAAAATGTAGCCCAGGCTGGTCTAGGACTCACAATGCAGCCAAAGCTGGCCTGGGACTCAAAATCCTTCTGCCTTAACTTCCCAAGTTCACCCAGCTTGTTTTGTATGTTTTTAAAATGTTGTATTGTGTATTTGTGTGTGCATGTGTGTACATGAGTGTGGAAACCAGAGGTCAGGTCATCTTCCAACATTGTTCCTTAAGTGCTTCTCATTGGCTTGGAACTTGCCAGTAAGACCAGACTAGCCCAGAGTTTATTTTAATCCAGTCTGGCTGGGAACTCACTGATTTTCCTGCCTTAGCCTCCCCAGGCTAGGATATCACAGGTGTCTGCCACCATACCTGGCCAACCTTTGTGTCTTGCAGAGCCTGTGTTCCAACTCTTTAGGTAACTCAGGACCCGAACTGGCTTTAAAGAGGTCAGTGTGCCCTGACCGGCTGGCTCCCTGAAACATTATCTCCACATACATCACAACCAGTCCCCGCCTTCAGACCTCAGACCCAGTGTAGGGATGAAAGGAGCACCAGGAAACCCACCCTTCAGGTGAAGACAAGCCTCAGCTAGCCTCCATAGAGGCCCTGGAATTTACTAGAACAACTTGAAGGCTGGACTTTCTTGGGAATATTGTTCCATCCTCCACCTTGGCCTGTGCTAGCAAACTCACCCCCACATATTTTCCTGTGGAGATTGGGGGAGACAGCAGGAAAGGACCAAGTCCTACCCTGACCAGGTGCTGCTTGTGTGAGACTGTGCAAAACAGGGCATGAGAACAAAGGAGGCAGGAGGAGCCACTTTGGTCCTGCCCAGAACCCTGGACCATCTCCCAGCCTACATTCTCTCAGAAATGTCCCCACATTCCTGGGAAAACAAATGGATACCTGCCCCAGAGTCCCATTCTATCACCTGTGCCTTCTGTAGCCCAGCCTGCCATTTAGGGCCACAGGCTCCCAGTTCTTCCCAGCATGCTGTCCATGCTGTGAGCACAGTGTGAGTCTTAGTCCTTGTGTAGGCCTGATGCCTGAGAACTCATAGGGACACTTGAGGAGCCTGGGAGTGACAGGCGTGAATAGTGACATTAGAGTTAAGTATTTAGAATGTCCCAGGAAGGGCAGCCAACACTGGAAACTCAATCCTGTGGTCTGCAACCTTAGCATCTTCATTAAAATTAATCCTGTTTTGCCCCTTAAGGGCACTGGGGTCCAGGGTACCTCTGTTCTCTGGAGAGAGCTATTTGGACCTCTCTCGACACAGATAGTCTCCCTAAGCCCCCACCTCCCTGACCAATAGTGCCCTCAGTCTTAGCCTGGGGTCTCCTTGGATCATGGTCGTACCCCTCTGAGTACAGGTGTGGACAGGACCCTGAGACTTGGCGATCCGTCCTGTCTGAGTTTACACATGGACTCACTGGCTGTGCCCTAACTGGCACCAAGATGATGGGGATCTCCTTCAGTATTGTCGATGAAACATGTTCTCACTGTGTAGCCTAGGCTAGCCTGGAACTGATCCTGCCTCAGCCTCCTGTATGCTAGGATGACAGGTCTGTGCCACCTAACATACATGTAGATCATGTCTGGTCTACAAGGAACCAGTGATGGAACCCGGGTTTCATGCATTCTAGGCAAATGCTCTGCCAACTGAGCTATATACTCAGCCCAATTTTTTGTTCTGTTGTTTTGAGATAGTTGTTTTGTCACTGTGTAGCCCTAACTGGCCTGGAACTCACTATGTAGAGTCCAGACCCTCCCTTCTCCTGGGTATTAAGGCATATTAAAGGCGAGCACTGTCACACCCAGGCTGATTTTTCTCTTGGCACCATCTCTGTACCTTAGACTTGTAGTGAGCCTCTGCATCAGCCTCCTGAGTGCTGAAATTAGTTAGTGAATTATTAGTTATAGCTTGTGCAGGCTAGCGACAGCTCACACAGACAGCCCATGGTACTTTGTTTTTATTTGGTTCTCATTTCAGGGCTGGGAATGGAACCCAGGCCCTGACACAGGCCTCTGCCCCTGCTGGTCATTCCTCTTCCATGGCAAATGTGGGCAGCCTTAGAGATGGGCTGCTGTATTCTGTACAAGACTATCCCCTGTAGTGGATGCCTGAGGGAGAAGGGCAAACAGAGCCTAGGCTCGAACCAGCTATGGGCCTGGAAACACAGTGCTTGATCCTATGTGGGCCTTGTAATAGTGCCACCAAGTGCGCCATTGTAAGCATCACATAGGAAACCCAGACCAAGACTCCTGCATATTGTCTTCTGACCTATACACGCACGCGCTGCTGAAGCCCCATAAGGAAGTGTAGGGATGTGCCAGACTGTCAGAGGGTGCTTGCTCTCTGAGGCCGTGTGTGTGTGTGTGTGTGTGTGTGTGTGTGTGAGAGAGAGAGAGAGAGAGAGAGAGAGAGAGAGAGAGAATCTACATGTAGCCTAGACTGATCTCAACTTGCAAGAGTCCTCTTGCCTCAGCCTCTGAGTGTTAGGATTTATGGTTTCAAGCATGAGGCAGCACTCAGGGCTCATGGATTTCCATCTTAATCAAAAAGGTCTATCTACCTGTGCCTCAGTTTCTCCTCAATAGTAGCAGTGAGTCAGTAGAGTTAGGCTTAGACCACTTTCTGGGTCTTTTGGATCTGTGGACTCTGTTAGGTGTCCCCTCACGTTCATTAGGGATCTGAAGAGATCACTTATTCTAGTCTCTTCAGAAAGCAGATCTCAGCTCTGAGTCACTAGAAGGCACATGGGGTCAGACATGGTGGAGTCCTGATCCTTCCAAGGGCAGGGCCTGAGTACACACCGAGCCTCAGGTTCCTGCCTGTGTAAGCCTAGCACATAGTTAATATGATGCCATGTGTCCTGAAGAGGCACTGGTTGAGTCTATTGGACTTTGGGGGTCCAGGTCCACATTTCTGCTGGCATAGGGAACCAGCAAGGCTCATTACAGAGTGTGGCAAGGTCTAACTTGGGAGTCAGAAAGGTCACCATGGAAGTAGAGAAGGTGACAGGTGACTGGCTGGCTGGGACAGTGGTCATCTTCAACAGTGGCCACACCCAGTCCTGATGAGCAGACCCTCCAAGTCCATGTCCCTCTCTCCCCTACCCAGGGTATCATGCTGGTCTACGACATTACTAATGAGAAGTCCTTCGACAACATCCGGAATTGGATTCGGAACATTGAGGAGGTGAGGGCACCCTTTTGGTGGTTCTTCTGGGCTATGCCTCTGAGCCAGGAACCTGGGAAACAGGTAGAGAGAGGAATGGGGCCACGACACTTGCTGTCCACCTGCAGTGGTCATTGCCCCGGAGCCACACCGTGCTATTTGGCTGCTTGTGCAGTCATTTCTGCTTGGGGTCACATGCGCATTCGGCTCAAACATCTTGAGCTGCTATGCAACAGGGTATGAGCCTGTCCAAGTCCACACTTGGGTCAACAGGGAGTCCTAGAACAAGACCCTGAATTGTGAAGGGACAAGGAGGCAGCCAGCCCAGCCTCCCCTCCCAAAGTCAACTTTGTCCTCTGTCCAGTTGCTTAGGGGCTAGCCACACCCATTCCCTCCCTGGCCAGCTCCACCAGTGGCCCTGATGACTAAGCAGGTGGGGCATTGGGTTTAAGGTGTCAAGAACTTCACCTGTCTATAAAACCACAAAGGAACACTTGTCACTCTAGACCCAAGCCTGGTGGGCACCCAGGCCAGGCAGAGGCAAGCCCTTTGTTTCTGAGCAATTGCTTTAGGCTGGTGTTGAGACCAGGCCGTTGCCTTTGCCGTAGAAGTCATCTTGGTCAAAAGAGGAGTCCTGGCTTTAGCTTTGGGGATACCCTGAGTGATCCTCTGGCAGGCAGCAGAGGATGAGTTTCCCTCACAGCAGAGCTGCTCCCTGATGTTCTCTCCTTTGGGAACCGTGGTCTCTTCTACAGAGGAGACACTAGAGGGACCGATGAGGGAGCTGTCTCTGGGAGAGAAATCAGCGGAGCCAAGCCTGGGTACTCAGCAAGAACTTAGCAGGAAGTCTTGGCTGTTCTAGGCACAGCCTTGTTTCTAGAATGTATAGAGAAGAGAGAGTTGAAAGATCCACTCAGGCATTGGGACTTGAGCTGGCAAGTTGTTGAGTGGGTAAAGGCACTTGCCAGCAAGCCTGATACCCTCAGTTCAATGCCTAGAACCCAGATGGTGGAACCCAGATGTGCCACAGTGTGTGCATGTGATTACTCACAAGCTGACACAGAACAGCTGTTGAGGGCATGGGTAAGGTCTCTCACATCTGCTCTGGGAGTCATGCCTCTGGAGCCTCGTGGCCATGATCCATGCAAGCCGTTTGCACAGGCAAGAAGTGTTTGACATCTAGGGACATAAACTGCCAGCCACCAAGCAGTCCACACCCTGCCTTCCACTCTGACCCTGACCTGCCCTGTTCTCCTCAGCACGCCTCTGCAGATGTGGAGAAGATGATACTGGGGAACAAGTGTGATGTGAATGACAAGAGACAGGTGTCCAAAGAACGGGGAGAAAAGGTGGGTGCCGCCCCAGGGACCCTCGCAGTCATTTACAGCTTGGGGTGCCCCTTCCTAGTCTTTCTGCCGTCCTGACTTGCCTTAGATGGAAAGATCCTGTGGGGCGATAGCCCCAGGCAGGACAGAGGCTGCTCACGGCTAGCAATGAGAGCTTGGCAATGAGCTCTTGTCACCAGAACCAAGCAAAGCTAGGCACAGCTGACATCGCAGCAGGGAACAGAGCTGCCTTAGGCTATGCCACATTCCTCTCCTCAGCTCCCTCCCACTCGGGTGGGTACGGTACCATCACACCCTTAGCTTGGGTGTGGTAGCAGCCCGCCCCAGTTTCCCTTAGGAAACAGTGGGAGTCCACACTGTGTTCATGTGTTGCCTCCATCACAGCTGGCACTCGACTATGGGATCAAGTTCATGGAGACCAGTGCGAAGGCCAACATCAATGTGGAGAATGTGAGTCTAGTCCGATCCCGCAGGGAGCCATGAGCTTATGGGATCAGGGCTCCGGGGCTGGAGGGGCCTTCCTTTGGAAGATTCAGCCTGGAGGATCTGTAGGAATTGGCCTCTGGGTCAGGATGCCCTCTGTGGGGCACTTAGGACACATTCTCACTAGCTCAGCAAATGAGGGAAACTGAAGCTCAGATTCTAGTATCTAGTACCCAGCACCTAGACCCAGCTCTGTTCATCAGCCAAACTACTAATTCACACCCCCCTCAGTGAGGATCCAGGTCCCAGTGCTGTGCCCTGATCCTTATGCTGTCCCCAAGGCACCTGGCCCTCAGCTTTTCCCACGCAGCCCTAATGTTTTTCAAAAACAGACCTGTAGTGCTATGTGTAATCTCAGCTCTCAGTAGACTGAGGCAGGATTGCTGAGGCCGCATTGCTGAGGCCAGCCTGGGCTACACATTAAGACTGTGGGGGGAGGGGGGAGCTAAATCACCCACATCACTCCACAAGGTACCCAGTGGACAGTGGCCAAGGCTACTGAGTATAATACCTGCTCACATTCACAGGACTTTTGGTTGGGGGAGGGCCTTTGTTCCAAGGTGCTCTACTGAGGGTGACAGATGGGGGCCTGACTGGGGACAGAAGGAAATGCTGGCTGGGAGACCTCCCTTCCCTCTAGCCAACAACATCTCACCACTAGAGGGCACTGACGGCCTGTTCTTTCCACAGGCATTTTTCACTCTCGCCAGGGATATCAAAGCAAAAATGGACAAAAAATTGGTGAGTCCCAAGTCCTTCCTAGGTCTCTCTGTGGGGTTCTGTAGGATGCAGCCATCCTTGACCAGGGCAGCACATCACTGCCCAGACCTACCATCCTAGTGAGAGTGTGTGTGTGTCTGCCAGTCTGCGTGTGTGCATGTGCAAATGGCAGCCAGTGTCAGTGTGTTCTTTCTTCAGTTCCCACCTTAGTTTTTGAGGCAGAGTCTCTGGCTAGACAGTGAACCCTGGGGCCCTGCTGTGCCACCCGGACACTGGGATTATAAGTACCATCACCCTGGCTTGGTTTTTGTTCTAGGTTTTTTTTACGATATTATTTCATTGGTTTTTCCGTAGTATGAAAGTTTTGCCTGCGTGAATGTCTGCACCATATGCATGCGCAGTGCTCTCAGAGGCCAGAGAGACTGAAGTTACAGATAGGAGCTGCCATGTGGTTCTGGGAATTGAACCCCGGTCCTCTGGAAAAGCAGCCAGTGCTCTAAACTGCTGAGCCAGCTCTCCAACACTTATTTATTTATTTATCTATTTTTATTTAGGGTCTCTCTATGTCACTCTGAGTGGCCTGGAACTCCCCATGTAGAAGTAGGTTTTTGGGCAGGGAGGGCACATGTATGCTGGTACCTGAGAGGCTAGAGGCATGGGATCCCTGGAGCTGAAGTCACAGACAGTTGTAAGCTGTACCTCATGGGTGCTGGGAATCAAACCCAGGTCCCCTGCAGAAGCCACTGGTGCGCCAACTTCTGAGCTGTCCAGCTCCCACCCCTGGCTTTTTATGTATGCTGGGGGTCAAACTCTGACTGAGCCATCACTGCAGCCTTTTAAAGCCCAGCAGACCATTGCTGAGAACAGAAAGTAAAGCTTTCCTGACTGAGCTCACCATGTCACTGAAACCTGGGAACACTATGTGTTCCTGCCCCCCGAAGCACCTGCCCTTCCCCAGACCTGCCTGTGTGACTTGAGATCCTGGGGCTCTTTGAAGTGTGATCACCCACAGTGTGTGTGAAGTAGAGCCTGCCCTACAAGTCACCCATACGTTCATCTGGGCTGTGAGCGGCCAGTGAGGCACAAGGTGGACTCGTGGCATCTCTTCATTCTTACGTCTAAACAGCTGCATTCCCTGTAAACCTGTATGCCAGGCAGGTGCAGTACACAACTCGGGGCTTTGTGTGATAACGCAGTGTACCCCAAACCTACACTGTAAGAAAAAAGAACTGACTCACACAAGTTGTCTTCTGACCTGCACACACTCACACACATATGTAAATCTAATTTTTAAAAGCTTTCTTTGTAGGAAAAAGACTAGAGTTTAGGTCCCATGTCTCTAGCAGCAGGTGGACCTCACCACCACTGGAGCACAAGAGGCAGAAAACTCTTAAGCCCAGGCCTCCCGAGCCCTAAGGGACATTGTCTCATGATAGATGCTTGGGGTATTTAGCATAGATGGGTGTGTAGATGGGAAAGAGGTAGGAAGGAAGGAGGAGAAAACAAGACAGTTTGTACCACTGGAGGGTGTGGCTTGGTGGTAGAGCAGTTGCCCAGCATCCATGAGGTCCTCATTTCAGTACGAGGGGCAGCAAGAAACAGAAACGTGGTAAGAGGTGTCTGGGTGTTGGTAGGTGGGGAAAGGGAAAGGGTGACCGCTGAGGGGTGGTGAAAGTAGATAAAGGCAGTCTGTGGGCTGTGGAAGGTGAGTGAACTGTCAGGAGACAGTGGGATGCTTTTGGAAGAGGGTGGGTGATTATGGGGGTGAATGACTGCAAGAGTTTGAGTGGATGTGATCGGTGGTAGGGGAGTGGGAAGGGTGATGGTGGGTAGGTGGGGGTTAGATGGGGACGGGGTGAGTCAAAGGAGATGGATTATCTGAATAGACGACAGCGGATGAGTAGATGAGTGGATGGCTGTGTGGGTAATGGTGGGTACTGAGGTGGCTAGCAGGGAATGGATGAACAGCAGGGGGATGGATGATGGCTAGCTGGCTACTGTGTGATTGGATCTGGGGTCATGGGTGGTGGAGCGATGAGTTGGACAGTCATGGACAGACTGTTTGACTGACAGCTGTTTGTGGATAGTAAGTAGAACTGACAATCCACAGTAAATAACAAGGCAAACTTGTGACTTCAGGAAGGGAACAGCCCGCAGGGGAGCAGCCACGGCGTTAAGATTACAGTGGAGCAGCAGAAGAGGACCAGCTTCTTCCGGTGCAGTCTCCTGTGAGGACGAGGTCCTGCCCATCCTGAGCCTGCGCTCAGCCCAGCTGACTGTGCCTGCCCCGGGCGAGCCTCCACCTCCGATGCTCGGACATGGCTGCCCGGACTCGATTGAGAAATTGATTATTTTAGTAACCATCCGATCTTTTCCACCTTCAGAGATGGAATGAGTTAGAATTTTGCTGTTTTTCCTGTGTCATCTGCCAGTCAGGCCTATCCGTCCCCTGCCGCATTGCCACAGATGGAGAGAAGTTGGGTGGGGGCATGGCAGCCTCCATCCCCAGCCTTCTGTCCCTCCACCACAGAAGGGAGACCAGTGGCAGTGCTCAGCCTGCCTGGCCCCATACTCCAAGCACCACCACCAGGGCCACTGAGGGCCAAGCCTGGCACCTGCCTTCACCTGTTCTCAGTTGTGGACAAGTGACAGCCATGTCCACTGTCTCCTTACGTGTCAAACCAAAGGGAAGCACAAACTAAGGAAAGCCCACTTAGAGGATTTTGGAAGAAGTGGACGGCTCCCATGGCCAGAGCAGGATGGGAGTCTGCAGTCTAGACTGAGGTGACATCACCACCACTCTCCCATGACACACTGTCATTGGGCCACCTGTCTCAATGGCACCACAACCGCCTCCCTGATCTTCTCCTCCTCTGGCTGGCTCTAATCGGATGTTCCTTTTCTAGCTAAGATGATTTTTTATTTTTTCAGATTCCTAACACCATGAAATGATTCTGTCTGATTTTCTAGCAGCATACCTGGGAGATTGGAGACCAGCGTGACTGCCCTGAGCCCACAGGGCACCTGGTCCCTGAGACCCAGACAGGCATTCCATGGCCCAATGCTCCCTGCAGTCTTTACCCAGTTGTGTTGTGAAGCTCTGTCCTCCTGGAGAGACTAATTGGGACCAACCGTCCTGGTGGGAGGGTGTTGTCTGGGAGCACCTTTCTTTTTACTCTAACCCTTTCCCCAAGCTGCTGTCAGTTCAAGCTGTCAGCATCAAAATTTCTCCCTTTTTTGAAATTAAAACCAACATACCAGCAGTAGTCACCCACCTCCCTGGAGTCTCTGATGTACCATGTTTACACTGACCAGTGCGGTCAGAAAACCAGATGAAAGTGCATTTAGAAAGAAGCGGTTGTGCCTGCCCAGCACCACCGGGTGGCTGTGATTGGTTGCAGGCTCAATAGTAAAAGGTGGCCTGGGGCCTGGAGAGTTGGCTCCACAGTTGAGAACTGCAGCTCTGACAAATGAGCCAGCAGCCATCCATTGCCAGTATCTCCTCAGTTAGGGGTGGGACTTCCTCCTCCCCTCCCCCATCCACACTAGGATTTTGGCTGGCATGGTCTCTTGGTGGTCTTGTGCTTGCAGTCATAGTATCAGTGAGCTACTTGCAACCCTGTTATGTCTGGCAAACGCTTACTGCACACATCCTCCCCTCTGGCCCTTACCGCCTGCTTCCTACCTGGGAAGTACTCCGCCATACTCCTCAAAGGACCTGCCTCTTAAAGCTCCCACGGCCTCTTAAGTCCACACTGAGCTGGATCTGCTTTTTGTGGGGTGTTTTTGGTTTTTTGTAGAGGGCCACCATGTAGGCCAGGCTGTTGAACTTGCAGCAAACTTCTTGACTTAGCCTCTTTGATGTTGAAATGGCAGGCAGTCTTCACCAAACCCAGCTGGCCCATATCATCGTGGACCACGAAGGGATCTCAGCTCCCACAGGTGGGAGGAAGATGCCAGGAAGATGGGGAATGGGTGAGGAAGACAACCAGGATGTAAACAGTGGTTACAAAGGGCTTTGTACAAAGTGGCACTCTTAAGATCCTTCCTGTAGGGGCTGAAGAAATGACTTGGCGGTTAAGAGCACTTGTTGCTCTAACAGATGCCCAGGTTCTATTTCCAGCACCCACCTGGTGGCTCACCACCATCTTTAACTCCAATCCCAGAGGACTGACACATCTGGGCTCTAACACTGCACACACGTGGTGCATAGACATACATAATGCAGGCCAAACTCAAACAAAAACTGCCTCCTGTCTGGATCATAACTGATATCCCTGTAGTATTAGTTGGCCCTCAGAATGAGCTCAGTATATTTGGGTTTCAAACCAGTGTTCACCAAGCAGGGTGCAAGGACAAGGTTTGGTGCCCAGGGTCTGCTGAAAATAATAGCTTGTTTCTTTTGACTTAGATTTTTCAAGAATTCTTAAAACACTTGAACCTCCCTTCTAGCTACCCCCAAAAGAGGTTATGAAAATGAAAAGTTAATAGGAAATGGGGGTTGTGGACCTGTTTAGAAATAGTTCTTTGGGGCTATTTCAATCGTTCTTGCCAGCAGTCACTCGGCAATCACCACTCACGCTCGAATCAGCACCAGCAGTACCATTGAGAAGAAACAGACTGCCCATCAGCCCAGAGTCCACGGGCTTCTGTTCTATCACAAGAAGTTCTTTGGCAAGTTACTCTCTGGAGTTTGACAAACAAAGCTCAGCAAACCAATACAAGAGCCTTGTCAGTGATTTAAGTTGTAGATCATGAGACCTATTTAGGCTGTTCCCAGTACTGGGGAAGTCAGACAGGAGTCCAGACCAGTGAGAGCTATTTATGGGTTTGAAAGAGGCTTTTTAAATTTATTTTTATGTGTTTGTTTTCCCTGCATGTGTGACTGTGTGCCACATTCATGCCTGTTGCCCTTGGTGAGTTGCTCCTGGCAGCCTGTTACTTCCTATCTGTAGATTTGCCTGCCTAGCCGTGTGCCAGTGTAAATGCACACACCCTTCTGTGCCTGGCTGCTGTTCAGCAGCAGCTTCTGCTGGTTTAGTTTGTTGAGACAGGGTCTCTGTAGCCCCAGCTAGCCTATACTTGTTATGTAGAGCACTCTGGCCTTGAACTCACCGAGATCTACCTACCTCTGCTTCCTACATTAAAGGTGAAGGCTATCATACCCAGCAGTAGCAAGTTTTTAGTTTATACAAGTTATAGCCTGGGGCAGAACTTCCTTCATTTTTGTGTTGAGTAATATTCCAGGGTGTGGTGTCATGTTTTGTGTGTCCTTCCGGGGTTCTTGGGCTCACAGTTCAAGCCCAGTGTGGTAATGTTGACGTAGTAGAACGTCTTTATTTTTTAGCTTAAAAAAAGTCCCCCCCCCCCCGTGTGTGTGTGTGTGTGTGTGTGTGTGTGTGTGTGTGTGTGTGTGTGTGTG
>JANHMN010000015.1:58011045-58026711 GCA_030674055.1 Rhabdomys pumilio
TTTTTTTTTTTTTTTTTTTTTTTTTTTTTTGAGATTGGCCTAAGCCGGGCGGTGGTGGCGCACACCTTTGATCCCAGCACTTGGGAGGCAGAGGCAGGCGGATTTCTGAGTTCGAGGCCAGCCTGGTCTACAGAGTGAGTTCCAGGACAGCCAGGACTACACAGAGAAACCCTGTCTCGAAAAACCAAAAAAAAAAAAAAAAAAAGAGAGAGAGAGAGATTGGTCTAGAAACTTCTGCCCCTTCTGTCTCTACCTGTAAATACTAAGATGGCAGATGTGCACCACCACATCTGGCTTTTCATCTTTAATTCAGAATCTCCCCATGTATCCCTAGCCAGCTTTAAATTCCTGGTAATCCTGCCTCTGCCCCCCAAGTGCCAGATTATAGGTATGTAGCAATAGCCTGGAGTATATCCCAGCATAGTGTAAACTGGGCTTGGTAGAATAGGCCTGTTATCCCAGCACTCGGGAGCGGGAAGTGGGAGAATCAGGAGTTCAGAGTTATCCTCAGCTATAGTAGGGCCAACCTGGACTGCATGATTCCATGGAAAGGAAAGGAAAGGAAAGGAAAGGGAAGGGAAGGGAAGGGAAGGGAAGGGAAGGGAAGGGAAGGGAAGAAAGAAAAGAAGGAAAGGGATGAAGGAATAAATCAAAGAGGTTGCCTCTCACCTCTTTTTATATTCATAGCTGTATAAACAATTTACATGATGTGTAATGTATTGACTATATATATAATACTCGGTCCCAGCCATCCCCTTAATGACTCTTAATGACACTTAATGACAGAAGTTAAGGCTTCTGTCAGAGAGGTTAAGTTTGTGATTTCATCACACAGCAACAGTTTAGGGTAGAATTTGAAGCCAGACCATCTGCCTCTAATTCCAGACCCTTTGATGCCTGCCACCAGTGTGAGCTTGGTTATCAAGTATTCATGAATGGATTCAATAAATTACTCTCTGAGGGCCACAACCCTGAGGCAATGTGTTTGTTCTTTGTGAAGTCAGCATCAGCCACCCTTTGTCAACAGACCCCTCCCTGATGTGCCAAAGGCTTTCTCCTAAGTCCAGAGGCTGGAGGTAGGGACTACAAAGCTCAAGTCTAGGGACTGAATGATGAGTGACTGAGAAGCCGTAGGGAAGATCTTTTATCTGGTTTTTCTTCAACTTAAAACTTAATACTGTTTTAGGAATATGTAACTTCTCCAGCTCTGTGTCACCAACTCCCAAAGCCTAGCAGTACCAACGTGTGAATTAACAGTGCACAAAAGCAGCTGTCATCCACGGAGGTATAGGCAGGATCAAGCCACCAGCCTTGGCTACTTAGTGAGTTTCAGGCTAGCCTGTTCAAACCAAACCAAAACCCACTCAGTAAAATACTTCCCATGTGAGCTTGAGGGTCTGAGATCAAGTTTGTCTTTCAGGAAGCATGGAAACAACAGAACAAGACAAACACCCACCCAGCACAGCGCAGGGGTCTGGGAGACAGGAGGATCCTGGAATTCTGTGAGCAGCTGCAGGTTCAGTAACAGGCCCTGTCTGGGAAGAGATGTCTCAGCCATTAAGCACACTCGATGCTCTTTCTAGAGAATTCCAGTTCAGTTCGCAGCTCACAGCTCCAGGGGATCCAGAACCTTCTTCTGAAGGCACCTACACAAACACACACACACACATACACACACACACACACACACACACACACACACACACACACACACACTGGTCGACAGATAGATAGATAGATAGATAGATAGATAGATAGATAGATAGATAGATAGATAGATAGATAGATAGATGTAAAACCGCCTTCACACTCACTCTCCCCCAATGGCAGTGCCTGCTGTTGTGTTGGAATGGCGGCTGTGTCCTGATAGACCACACCAGGCCAAAGCAGTTCCACGGGGCAGAGGTTTTATTAGGAAAGAACAAGGACAAAGCGGGGGAGAGAGAAAACACGAGGGGAAAAGGGTGGATGGTGGGGAAAGTTCCGCCTTTTATTTAGGCTATGATGTAGGCAGTTCCCAGGTGAGTGTGAGGACTAGGCTCCAAGAAGGTATGCAGGGCTGTCATGGCAACACCTATGTCACACCTAGGTGTGACATTCCTGAGTTGGAGCTGGTTTACCAAGCTGGCTCTGGATACCAACACCTGCTACACAATAGTCACAAAAGTCTGTGTCCACAGGAATTGCCCTTGCTCTGGCCACCTGGAAGGCTCCCAGCGCGAGGCACCAGGGTCTGTAATATTAGAGTGAAGAGATACCCACCTCTCCCTCCTCCCCCTAGGTGACCACCTTTCCTGGATGCCATGGCAGAAGTCAGGAGGCTGCCCCCACCACTGCCCCCTCGGCTGGACTGGTTTGTGCACACCCAGGCGGACCTGCTTTCCCAAGCTGGGATTCCTGAGTGGTTCCATGGCACCATCTCCCGAGAGTAAGACATAGTACAACCCCATCCTACCCAGACCCTGCTTCTTCCTGGTCCTTCACCCCTAACCACAGTGAACATTTGAGTGAGCAACCAGACAGCAGGCCCCATGTTCACACCAATCTCTGATCGGCTCCAGGGCATAAGAGGACCAGGAAGAGATAGACACTGAGCAAGGTCACACAACAGATGCATAGCACGACTGGGCTCTGGACTCAGTGCATCAGACCACAGCTCCTGCTTTTTCATTTGGGATATTGTGCTCTACCTACGAGGGTCTCAGACCTGGGACAGGCAGGGGCTGTGGGAGGAGATCTACTGCAGGAAGCCTCCAGTGAAGAAAGGTATTCCCTGAACAGGCTTCAAGCCACCAAGAAAGACTTGGTGTTATTTGTTCATTCAGAGGCTGTGGCTCTGGCTCAATTGGTAAAGTGCTGGTAGCTTAGTTAATACAGAGCTTGTAACTCAAGAGTGCTTGCCTGGCATACACAAAGCCCCAAGCTCTTTTCCCACTCTGCATGAACCAGCCATACTGTCATCCCAGCATCAGAAGGTGGAGGGCAGAGAATCAGAAGTTCAAGGTCATCGTTCTCAGCAACACAGTGAGTGTGAGGCCAACCTGAGCTACATGAGACTCTTTCCCCAATAAAGGAAAGAGAGACAATCTGCAAGTGCAAGCTTCCAAGCTCCAGGGTCTCAATCCTGGAAATCAGGGCAGGGTCATATGTTCCCAAGGGCTCACATGGATTTGCAAAAGCTGCAAAATGATCTAGTAATTATGAGCAAAAAGATATAATACCGTTAGGGCCAGGATTGACAGGAAGGCCAGCAAGATGGCTTGGCGGGTAAAGGTGCCTGTGTAAGGGCCCAAGATTCACCAAAGAATAACACCCAGACGCAGAAAGTATATACACACAAAAGGTGTTTTATTCTGTAAAAGTTCAGCATGTTGGGGTCTCCCATTACCAAGCTAGAGACACCCAAAGTGAGCTCGCAGGCCCAATAGAAAGCACACTGGAATTCCAGGGTAGATGAACTTCTCTTACTCTATCTCTAAGCATGCTGAAATCATTACCAAGGTGAGGGCTTGCACTGCTGCTGAGGAATTCTGGGGTAGGTGAGCTTTGTCTTGCTCTACTTCTAGGTGTTACAGAGCCATTATGGAGGTGTGAAGACTGGAGTCTGGGACTTTTCCTATTAGTAATTGGCTTGCCTGGGCTTGCTTAGACTTGCCCAGTTTTTTTTTTTTTTTTTTTTTTTGTTTTTGTTTGCTTTTTGTTTTTGTTTTGTTTTGTTTTCAAGACAGGGTTTCTCTGTGTAGCCCTGGCTGTCCTGTAACTCACTCGGTAGACCAGGCTGGCCTCGAACTCAGAAATCCGCCTGCCTCTGCCTCCCAAGTGCTAGGACTAAAGGCATGCGCCGCCACCGCCTGGTTTTTTTGTTTTGTTTTGTTTTGTTTTTTTGGTTTTTTGGTTTTTTTTTTTTTTTTTTTTTTTTTGACTTGCCCAGTTCTTAGGCCTAGTCTTCTTAACTGCCAATTTGAAGCCTGTCATAGAGTCAGCCTGTCTCATTCCTCTCACCTGTAGCCAAACTTGACAACCCACATGGCAGGAGAAAACCACCTCTGTAGGCTGTCTCTGACTTCTGAATGTGTCAGCACACCTGCCAGTGCAAACAGGACAAATAAACTAAATGTAATAAAAATTAAGAGACTGGCCATCTACCCAAGTGCAGCTGCGGCTGGGTCAGACTTTTTCTTTGTTTGTAACAAGATATTTACATTTTTATTATATTTTATTTCTTTAGTATGTGTATGAAGGTTAGAAGATAACTTGTGAAAATCTGTCCTCGCCGGGTGGTGGTGGCGCACGCCTTTAATCCCAGCACTTGGGAGGCAGAGGCAGGCGGATTTCTGAGTTCGAGGCCAGCCTGGTCTACAGAGTGAGTTCCAGGACGGCCAGGGCTACACAGAGAAACCCTGTCTCGAAAAACAAAACAAAACAAAAAACAAAAAAAAAAAAAAAGAAAATCTGTTCTCTCCTACCATGTGAGTGCCATGGACTTCCAGTGTTCAGGCAGACAGGCTTAGCATCAAGTTCCTTTACCCTCTGAGCCATCTGGCCAGCCCTGGATCAGCCCTTTAGTTCTTTGTCTTAGATACACACTGGGAATACAAATAGAAACTAAATTTGACTGTTTTTAGGGGTAAGGAAACTTACCCCATTCTTAAATGAGAGATGTCCACATGGGAGTCCATGGTTGCTCTGTGCATTGCTCAGACAGAAGAAAGAGGGTGCACATGATCACACAGAGCACGAAAGGGGAGAGCGCCAGGCTGCCAGTCACACTACCAGAGGGTTGTGTGCATAGTCAGAGCCAAACGGAACCCCGGGTTGCTAAGCCATCCCCTATGCTTGCTTGCCTCCATACCCAGCCAATCTTCTTCCTTTGTGCCACTCCAGGGCTGCTGAGAACCTGTTGAAGTCACAACCCCTGGGGACCTTTCTTATCCGAGTCAGCCACAGCCATGTGGGCTACACCCTTTCCTACAAGTAAGGCCATGGGGAGGCTAGACTGAGGCTTCTGGGAGAGGGTCAAAGGTGCCCCCACAGCCCCCACACCCCCACACCCCCACACCCACACCCCCACACCCCCCACTCCCCCACACCCCCACTCCCCCACCCCCCACCCCGCCCCATGCATGAGAGGTCTGCTCACATCTGCAGGACGTGAGGCTGGAACACTGGGGTGGACCTGAGACTTGTGTCAGAGGAAAGAGGCAGATAGAAATCTGAGGGTGGCCCCTGCTCCTTCACCTTCAAATTAGTGACATGAGTCTGGATCTGGGAAGCCAGGACTGCAAGCTCCTAGGGCCCCCAAGCTTGATTTTGGCTTCTTAGAACATTCAAAGTAAAACCTTCCTCCCTCTTTTCTTTTTTCCTTTCCTCCCTCCATCTCTCCCACTTTCCTTCCCTCTTCCTTTCTCTCCTCCCTCTCTCCCTCCCTTCCTTCCTTTTCTCTTTCTACCTGCCTATTTGGAAGAGGGTCTCAAAACCAGGCTGACCTTGAACTTTCTATGTAGTATATGGGTGCACATCTGTTAACCCAGCACAGTGAAAGGCAGAAAGATCTGGAATTCAAGGTTATCCTTGGCTAAACGGTAAGTTTAAGTCTAGCCTGGACTACATGAGATGATGTCTTCAAAATGAAAGGATTACTATCATTTTGCTACTACTGTTTTTGTTGAGACAGAATCTCTATGTAGCTCAAGCTGGCCTCCAAGCCTCCATCTTCTTGCCCTCAGTCTCCTCAGTGCTGGGATGACAGGCAGGCACCACCACAATTAGCTTATATCTGCTTATTTCATGCACCCAAGAACTTCTGCAATGGACCTTAGAAACCCTATGTGATGACTGGGGAAACTGAGGCACAGTAGCTGCACCAAGAGGCTGCTGCACGGGGCAGAGTCCCAACCCTAGCAATGTCTCCACAGAGCCCAGACCTGCTGCCGTCACTTTATGGTGAAGCTATCAGAAGATGGGACTTTTGCCTTCGCTGGGGACCACGTTACTCACGCCTCTCTAGACGCCCTGGTCACCTTCCACCAACAAAATCCTATTCGGCCATTTGGGGAGCTGCTGACCCAGGCCTGCGGGCAGGTGGGGGCAAGGGGACCCCAGCCAGTGGCAAGAGAGTGCCAGAGGTCTAGGCCCAGGCCACTCCCAACTGCCCAACGACCTTCTGGCCCTGCAGGCCCCCTGCATGGTCCTCACAAGGGCTCATCTGCAGGAATGGCTTTCCTCCTGGCTGCTGGACGTGGCCTACTGACATGAGCAGCGCTCTTTCAGCTTCCAACCGATTTTCCTAAACCTGCTGTGGGAGGGGCTCTTTCTTCTGATGGCTAATGGTCTGAAAATTGTAGGCGGGGCACTTCCTTCTGAGACTTGTGGGTGTGGCCTGAGTTCAGAGCTCTGTTTAGAAGGCTCCCCACCCTAGGAAGCTCTCCACAACCATTATCTGTGCTGGGTTTGAGCTCTATAACTCTTCCACATTTTGCAGGAAGACCCAGCAAATGTAGACTACAAAGATCTCTTCCTATACGCGAACGCCCTGGTTCAGGATGCTGAAAGCCAAGTTCTGAGAACGGAAGTTCAAAGGCCTTCTTCCTGCCCACCTGAGGAGGTAGGCCCTGAACACCTTCGCCTTGGCTTGGGGCCGGGCAGGAACAGATGCTGGTAGAGCAGGCCCTTTCTAGAAAGAGTTCTTTTAAAGGCAGTGGTGGCACATGCCTTTAATCCCGGCACTTGGGAGGCAGAGGCAGGCGGATTTCTGAGTTCGAGGCCAGCTTGATCTACAGAGTGAGTTCTAGGACAGCCAGGGCTACACGGAGAAACCCTGTCTCAAAAAAACAAAAAAAGAAAAGAAAAAAGAAAAAAAATCACTTCTGTAGCTAGGTAATTTTTTAAAATTCCAGTGATTTCTAGACTCTGAGATAAGACTCCACCTTTCAGTCTCTAGGTATGTGTAGCTCAGTAGTAGGGTCCTTGTCAGGCATACCCTAAGGCTCCAGGTTCGATCCCAGCCCCTCCAGAAGCACCCACTAAGTCTGCAACTTCAGCTCCCCTGCCAGCAGCTGCCTCTTCTGTTCAGACCCATCAGCCAACCTGAGAACTTTTGTGTTGCTCTCCCCTCCTCCTGTGTTCTTTCCTCCTCAGGGTCCCTCCACAGGGACCTTCCATTGCACTAGCCTGGCTCCTTCTTGTAGAAGCCCTCATTCAGGTGTCTCCCTCCCTAGTCCCTGGATCTAGAGTCCCCATTGTCCTGTGTCCCTCTTCCACCTCCACAAATCACCCTGTAACAGAACAACTTCGGAATTGAGAGGGTCTGGTTTGTTCTGGGTGTGTCCATCTTCTTTCTATCTTCCTCGTCCAGCTTTGCAGTCCAGGTGGCTTTTCCTGCATTGCTGTCTTCACCCCCTCCAAGACCTGACATATTTTTTGTTTTTTTCTGTTGAGACAGGCCTCACTATGTAGCCCTGTCTGGCCTGAACTCCCTATGTAGTCCAAGCTGGCTTCAAACTTACAGAGATCCTCCTGCCTCAGCCTCCTGAATGTTGGAATTAAAGGACCAGCTTATTGAAGGATCTTACCAATGAATCTTCAGCCTAGATGGGTGAATCAGTGGTGGGTATGTGTGTCATGGCTCCCTGAGGCTAGCGGGGCCTTTGGATGCCCCTTAGGTTGAAGTACTTGCTGTACGTCCTGTGTGGTGGAAAGCTCTGACAGCCGTGAGGGTGAGGCAAGCAGGTATTCTGGATATGTGTTTGGATACTTGTCCGAGAAAGCATCTGGGAGAAGTTTTCAAGGAGCTGGGGTATGCACCAGACAGAGATGCAGGAAGAGCATTCTGGGAATGATGGACCATTGAGGGTAGGGGCCTCAGGGGGTACTCAGTGACCCTACCCCACCCCCAAATGAGAAGGGTGGGGAAGTGCTAATAGATAATAGACACCTTCCCCAAAAGCATGTTAGGTAAGTTCACTGAGCCATACCCGCAGCCCAGCTCTGTCTCTTGAGAAAACATCCCAAACCTTAGGACAGGTGGGAAAGCCACACATAATGATGTGCAGATGGGCCAAGGGTGGTGCTTAGAAGCTCCAGGGCTCTGAGATGGAGTTCTGAGGCAGCCTGGAGCTTTGTTGGACAGATGGGCCTCAGGCCTCCCTGTCTCTGTTCCAGACTTCTGAAAGGAAGCCACCCACAACAACTAAAGAAGAATTCGCATCGGCTTCCTGCTCCCCAAAAGCCCTTTTCGAGGAGTCTGGACAGAAGCTGTGGAAGAACCTGAGGTCCTTACCTCAGACCAGCCGGAGGGTGAAACAGCAACTCACTTCGCACCTGTCCACCATGAACCTGTTGGGGGATGCCAAGCGAGTAGCACAGAAGCACCACAGCCCTGTGACTCGAGCATTCAGCTGGGACAGTACTAGCTTCAAGGACCCCTGTGCAGCCACCACCTCTCTCCAAAACCCTGTAGAGCCCCAGGCCCTGAGAGACAGAGAAGCCACCTTCAGGGACTCCAGGCCTGCCAGCTGGAGGGAGGCATTCTCAGGGGTCAAAGCCTGGCGTGGAAAGGTAGTGAGGGCCCTGTCAGCCCAGGAGC
The DNA here is from genome assembly GCA_030674055.1 of Rhabdomys pumilio. Classification (NCBI taxonomy): domain Eukaryota; kingdom Metazoa; phylum Chordata; class Mammalia; order Rodentia; family Muridae; genus Rhabdomys; species Rhabdomys pumilio. The sequence goes on from JANHMN010000015.1 coordinate 58,019,630, forward strand.
CTGTGGACTTGCCAGAAGACCAGGGCTGGCTGCCCGAGGAATATCTCCCGCCACCACCTTTCGCCCCTGGCTACTAATAGGACCTGTATCTTGGATATTCGTCATCTCTCCTCTTCAGTCCCAACTCCTGTCCTCACCACCAAAGAACTGTGCTGTAGAGGTTAAGGAGCTGACTCCTGAAGGGGCCATCTCAGGGCACTGACGGTCTTAATAATAGAATTACTGCTATCACTTTAGGGACCCGGTGAGATGGCCCAATGGATAAGAGGGTAAAAGAACTTTCAGTCACGCCCAACAACCGAGTTCTATCCCTGGGACTCACATGGTGAGAGCTGTGGACCAATTTCTGGAGGATGTCCTCAGACTTCCACATACATGAACACACTCATAAGCAGGTATAACTTTAAAAGACTGCAGCAGAGACTTGGTAGGCGACAGGTGGGCATGATCCATGCCAGGCCTATATCATGTGTTATCCCTCAGTAGCCTTGGGATCCGTATCTCACATTCAGCCACATTCAATTAAAAATATTTTTCTGAGTGTTGGGGATTTAGTTCAGGGGCAGAGCGCTTGCCTAGCCAGGTCCTGGGTTTGGTCCTCAGCTCCAGGAATAAAAAAATTTTTTTTTCTGAAAGCTTTGCATCATCTGTGAGTAAAAGGTTGAAAGGACCTAGAGTTTAATATCCCAGAGCCCAGAAAGAGCTGACGCAGTAGTGTACGTATGTGTCCTCAGAGCAGCTACAAGGAGATGGGGGTAGCCGCTGCCTTCCACACCAGCACTAATGCAGAGACCTTGTTTCAACAAGGTGGAGGACAGACATGCAGGCAGCCCAGCATGCTCCCCCACAGTCACACACTAGAACACAGAGGGAGGGGGAGAGAGCAGATGCAAAATGATGGCACTGTAGCCAGGAGTGTGGTATATATCCCCCAGCATTTGGACAGCAGAAATGGGAGGGTCAGGAGCCCAAAGCCAGCCTCGGCTTACCTGGAGTTTGAGATTGCCTGGGCTACATGAAAGCTTGACTTGAAGAAAAATTTTGAGACAGACATAGTGGTACTCACCATTAATCCCAGCACTCCAGAGGCAGAGGCAGGAAGGGTTCTGTGAGTTTGAGGCCAACCTGGTCTCCATAGTGAGTTCCAGGGCTACACAGTGAGACCTCATCTAAATAATTTAATAAGTGAAATGCATCTTCACTGAATGTGTGATCTCCTCTCTTGTCTCCCTAAATGACCCAATGTGTAAGGCAGCCATATTGTATCACTATTCCAAGTTCTGTAGACATTTAAGGCCTGTGGAAGGCTGTGCATGGGTCCTGTGTGAATCTGCAGTTCAGGTTCCTTGATGGGGAAGACTGGCACCAAGCCCTGATGCCACTGGGGACAACTGGACACGACCTTTCATTGCTGCTGAGCAAATCTGTAGCGTGCAGTGATCATCAGCATTCTGAAGAAGAGGCTGAGGTTCAGGTGGTGAAGTGGCTTAGCCAAGGCTATGCACGAGGTGTCTGCCCACACTGGCACTGGGGGAGTCTTAGGCCTTCTCAGTCCTGTGTGCTCTGTTTAACATCAGAGTCAAGATCCTTCAGCCCACTGGACACCCACCTGTTGGGCCTGTAATTGTTGATCAGATATCTCTCCCTCCCAAGAAGTTAAAAAGTTGGGCCAGAGGCTTAGCACACAGTAGGGCATCAATACCAGCCTTGAGGAATACATACACATGTCTAAGGCCCTCTAAGAAGCCAGTTTGGGCTGGGGAGATGTCTCCATGGGTAAAGTGCTTGTGTGCAGCATGAAGACCTGTTCCATCCCTAGAACCATTACAGTTGAAATTTGTAATCCAGTGCTGGAGGGGTGGAGACAGGAGGATGTCTGGAGTTCACTGGCCTGCTAGCCTGTCCAGGACCAGCCTCGGCTTGAAGAGGGGTTCTGAGAGAAGAGGTGTCTAGGAATGGTGAAAAGAATGACTGGAAGTCAGATCGTGGATCCAAGCTGACAACCTGTGCTCTGCTTGATGCCGCTTTTCCTGTCTGCTTCTTTGTTCAGTTTTCTCTCTGGAGATTTCTCTGTAAAATATCCTACTTGCTTGCTATTCTAAGAGATCTCTCTGTCCATATCCTGCTTGTGTGTCTGTCTGTCTGTCTCTATGTCTGTGTGTGCATGTCTCTGTGTCTATCCTCCAAGCAATTCTCTCTTTTTAGCCTAAAAAATTTCTCTGGATGTCTCATCTCCTGCGGAACACAGGTCCAGTCTTTTATTTCACATATCAACCCAGTCATTTACTCCAATTCTTAAGAGACAGCAAGCTTACATTCTTTTCTTAAACATTGCAAAAGAATTCAGAGATCTGTCTGCCTTTATTAAGCACAAACAACAAGCAAGTTGAGTGGGACCCTGCAATGCGATTGCCATTTCTATCACACTTGGACCTAACCTCAATATGTCCTAGGCTGACCTTGAACTCAGGAATCTGCCTGCCTTTGTATCTTTCTGACAAGTTGGCTCATAATGAAGCTGCCTCTGTTTCTTTAGATCTGTGAAACCCCTTATATAATTCATATTTCATCCTTATATTTTTGCATAGTTGAGTATATGTGTGTGTATCTATATCTATATATCTATATACATTGAGATATATATTGAGATATATATATCTATATATATAACTCGTGTATTTGGAGCTCTTTTCCATAGCCTTAAAGGCTGTCCTGAAGGTCCCAGTGTTGACCATTTCATTCATAGACACAGCCTCAGCTCCCGTACCCATGCTGTCTGATTATTATGGAGTCATTAATGTTAACAGAGAAGACATTCCTTGGAGGACTGTGAAAATATGTACACTATTACACAAACAAGCCTTCCATCCATAGCAGCCATTGACACTCGTAGAGGCTCACACCTGGGCCCTGTCCCAGGGGCAGGAGCCATGTCACTCTGTCCCCACCATGGCCACATCTGACTCGGTACTAGTCTACTTAATGGATTCCAGACCTATGTCAGAAATTATCTGAGCCTGTTGCATGCCTTTGATTCCAGCACCTGGAAGGCAGAGGTGGATCTCTGTGAGTTTAAGGCCAGACTGGTCTATAGAAGAAGTTCCAGGACAGCCAGAGCTACACAGAGAAACGCTGTCTGGAGTTGGGGGGGGTGGATTTTGACCTGGGCAGATGACTCAGATAAAGGCACTTGCTGCTAAGCCTGAGAATGAGTTTGAACCCCAGGGTCCATGGTGGAAGGAGAGAGCCCACTCATACAAGCTGCCCTCTGACCTCCACACGTGCTGTGGCACACATGTAATTCCTCCCCACCAATGACATAATAAAAAAAATTGTAGGACAAGCATGAACAGCTTCTGAGGAACACCAGCCAAAGTTGCCCTCTGCGTCCTCCTGCATGGGAACACACATGAGTCCTTCATGGGAACACTCACGCACACATGCATCCTCCTGCATGGGAACACTCACACACACATGCATCCTCCTGCATGGGAACACACATGAGTCCTCTTGCATGGGAACACTCAGGCACACATGTGTCCTCCTGCATGAGAACACTCAGGCACACATGAATATCCCTCCAAACACAGAGGCACCTGCACAGGGTGTGGGTCAGCAGTAGGAATCCTCTGAAGGGATCTTTGATATGCATAGGCCTCTCTGGCCGTATTTCTTCACTTAGAAGATGATGAAACCAGCAGTCCCTTCTCGGGGAACACACAAACAAGAGACAGGGAGGACCTGGGGCTTTTGTTCATCATCACCATCGATTGAGACAGGCTCTCATTACATATTCCCGGCTATGTCAGAATAGCCTCTGCCTCCTGAGTAACAAGATTAAATGTGTGCCCCCACCAGGCCAGGCCTATTTTTATTATGTTTTGTTTTGTTTTGTTTTGTTTTGTTTTGTTTTGTTTTGTTTGGGATAGGGTCTCTCTAGATAGCCCTGGGTCTCTTGGAATTCACCGTGTAGACCAGGCTAGCCTCAAACTCACAGTGATCTGCCTGCCTCTGTCTCCTGAGTCCTGGATTAAAGGTGTGAGCCACCATGCCCCGCCAAACCTATTTTCATTTTTTTAAATGTGCATATGTGTGTTGGTGCAGTTGTTCATGGAGGCCAGAAGAAGGCATCAGGTCTATTGGAATGGGAGGTGCTAGCAGTTGAGAGTCACCACCATATGACTACTAAAAGCCAACCCAAGGTCCTCTGCAAGAGCAGGTGCTGTTAATAGCTTTGAGCCACCTCTCCAGCCCCAGGACCTAGGGCCTTTGATCACTGGGTGAGTGGTCTGGAAAGACTCTGGGTGACTGGGCTGTGAGGTGGGATAACTACTTTTTCAACAAGTGGGTACCCTAAACAAAGGCCCTGGAACAACCTTGGGCTCTGGAACTCACAAGACATGGATGTGTGAGTGAAAACTTAGGCAATCCTGGGCTCAGGCTGGCCTCTAGAAAGGAGCTGTGGTGGCCTCCGACTTCTTCCATATGCCAACTGTGAAGCTGTTGCCCTTCTAGAGCTCTAGGTCCAGAAGTCATGAGTTAGTTGTATGAGTCCAAGATGACCTCCCAGAGTGAGTGCAGTCACACCAAAGGCCACACAGCAAAAGGCGGAAATCCCGAGGTGGTTGTGATTCCTGTTTATTCTGAGAGCAGAGTAGACATGGGTGAGGGCCAGGTCTTGTCCTCTGAGCCTGTCAGATGCGGATGTGGAAGGTGCTGTGTGCAGAAAGTAAAGATGTAACTGACGACTCACAGATAACGCCCCAGCAGGTCCCCAACACCCCCTTACACTCAGAGGCAAACAGGGACCTATAGGCATGTGAGCAGCCCAGAAATCACAGACAGTAGTTTTCCTGCCCCCAGGGGACTTGTTGGGGCTAGGTGTGAGGCCAGAGGTCAACCTTTGGGTCATTCTGCAGGTGGTTCCCACAGTATGTTCTTTAACATATTTACATGTGTGTGTGTGTGTGTGTGTGTGTGTGTGTACATGTGCGTGCCTGTGTGTGCGTTCCTGAGTGTGTTTATATGCAGCATGTTATGTGAAGGAGCTGCAGAGAGCAGAAGAGCGTGCCAGGTCCTGGAGCTGAAGTTGGGACAATTGTGAGCCATCGTGGAGGTGCTGGGTACAGAACGGCAAGAGCAGCCAGGGCTCTTAAGGCCCTTCTCCAGACCACAAGACCTGTTCTTGATTTGGTTGATTTGGGGTTTTGAAGACCCTGGTCCACTCTGTAGCCCACGCAGCCCTGGAACTCACAGTAATCCTCCTGTCTCAGACTCCTGGGTGTCTCAATTGCAGGTATTTGTGTCACCATGCCCAGATCTCCATGGGGATTATAAACATCTACCTAGATAATACTCATATATCAACTCTTTTCCAGACTGGCTGTAGGACTAAACACTGGTAGCTGGCTGCCTTTGAGCCGCAGTTTATTCATCTGATTAATGGGAGTGGCTACGCAACTGATGGCTCAAGACTTTAATCCCAGCACTCCAGAGGCAGAGGCAGGCGGTATCCCTGTGAGTTCAAGAGCAGCCTGCTCTACATAGAGAGTTCTAGGCCAGCCAGGGCTACATAGTAAATTACAAAAAACCAAACCAGTCAAGCCGGGCGGTGGTGGCGCACGCCTTTAGTCCCAGCACTTGGGAGGCAGAGGCAGGCGAATTTCTGAGTTCGTCAGCCTGGTCTACCAAGTGAGTTCCAGGACAGCCAGGACTACACAGAGAAACCCTGTCTCGAAAAAACCAAAAAAAAAAAAAAAAAAAAAAAAAAAAAACCAGTCAAAAAAACAAACAGAAGGATGAAGCCCAGGTCTTCCGACTGTGTTAACTATGTATCCACCCCCAGCCCTGCAGCTCAGCCTCTGACCCTATCCCAGGCTGCTGAGGACAGCCATGTGGACTATTCACAGCAAAACTCTGTGACAGTTGATAGAAACTCGGCTTCTGTCCACAGGAGATGCTCACGGCCTCCTAGCTATGGTCCTCAGGGGCTGAAGTCAGAGAAGCTGGGGTTATTCCCTGAGGCCTCTAATGACACAAGAGGAATTCTCATCCCTGGGTTTGAACCTTCACCTGAGAAAATCTGGGGCTCTCAGGATCATATTTTGAAAGTCCTCCAGGGACAGCCGCCCGTCATGGTCACTGTCTGCTTCATCCAGCACCTTCTCACAGACCAGGGTCACCTCCTCAGCACTCAGCTCCCCACGGGTCAGCCTGGTCACCGTCTGCTCCAGGTCCCATGCGCAGATGTAGTTGTCATTGTTGAAGTCTGTGAGACCAACAGTGAGGGGACATCAGGTGGCAGGAGGACACGTCTTTCCGCCATGTTTGGAACTGTACACGGATACCCAGAACGCATGCAGCAGTTATTGAGCACCTACTGATTACCCTACAGCTTCGCACCTGGGCACTGAGAGCCACTGAGCCAGTGTGACAAGCTGAGTCCCTGGTTTAACAGCCATGGATAACGTAATTATCCATCCACCATTCACAGCTGACAGAGCGTGGCCAGTGTGCCAGGCACATGACTGCTCTTCCCTCATCCATACATTCAGCAGGCATTTTTTTTTTTTTTTTTTTGGTTTTTCGAGACAGGGTTTCTCTGTGTAGTCCTGGATGTCCTGGAACTCACTCAGTAGACCAGGCTGGCCTCGAACTCAGAAATTCGCCTGCCTCTGCCTCCCAAGTGCTGGGATTAAAGGCATGCACCACCACCACCTGGCATTCAGCAGGCATTTACTGGAGAACTACTATGTGGCATACGTGTTAATTTTTTTGGCATTCATTCACTTAACAAGTATTTATTAAGTACATACTATGTACCAGACATTGTGGTAGTTGCTTCTTATTCATTCTCTGGCTCATCAAGTATTTGTTGTATGCCAGACTCTGTGGCTGTGATTTTTCATTACCTTGCCCTACACATGCTGAAATAAGACATAATGTAAAAGGTTGTTTTCACATTACAGAGCTGCCCGTATGCTCCTGGTGACCTCCACAGCAGATGTGGCTGAGGTCATGCACAGGAGCACAAGTGAGCACAAGTGACTGAGGTCATGCACAGGAGCACAAGTGGCTGAGGT
>JANHMN010000015.1:58026721-58059339 GCA_030674055.1 Rhabdomys pumilio
CACAGGAGCACAAGTGGCTGAGGTCATGCACAGGAGCACAAGTGACTCAATCAGCAGATGAACAAGCCACCATCTGTGGGAGCTGTGAACTGTTGGGACCTGGGAGAATTTTATTGGTTCATTTACTGAGCACCTACTGTGTGTTGGGTACCATGGCATCATTTTTCATTGACTCACCTATGAGTATTGAGTGCCTACTATGGGCCAGACTCTGAGAAAAATGCTGTTATTCCATACGTCCTCATTCAGAAAATATTGAACACCTACATGTGCTCTGAACGGAGACGGGGGTGGGGTGGGGTGGGAAATCAGGGTGGAGCCCTGCCTAGAATCCCCCAGTGAGGGGCTGGGGGCATGGCTCAGGGTGGAACCCCGACTAGAATCCCCCATTGAGGCTGTAGATTCTAAGCAGAGGGCACAGAAGAAGAAAATGTCCTGAGGCTGGAAGCATTCAATGAATTGAAGGGAGGATGTGGGTGGAAGAGTCTGCAAGGAGGTCTAGGATAGGGTGGAGCCAAGGCTGTGTGGGCATGGGAGTCCCTGGGAGACAAGCATTCTATGGTTTCCTTCTGGTTCCCACCCCAGGGCCCTCCACGCACCATAAATCTTAAAGGCATAGTAGGCCTTCAGGTCCCTTGGAGCCATCTCACTCATCACTGAGAACATATCCAAGAAGTTCTCTAAGGTCATGTGACCATCCCCATCTTGAGAGAAGACCTGCGCAATCCTCTGGCGGAAAGGGTTATCCTAGGGACAGGAAGGTGGGTATTTGCTCTGTGGGACTCCTCCAGAGCCCACAGATGTCATCCATGTCCCTCCCCAGAACCCGGGGGGCCTGGGACAACCGTACTCCTCACAGGTGAGCACCCCATTTCCAGTTCTACAAGATACTTGTGACCCAAGGGAGCCAATTAGAAGCTGACATTCATCTAGCAGCTGTAATGGGAGGGGCATGTTATTCAAGCTAACCAATCAGATGCTTTCTGAGGTTGTAAGAGTCCTGTGTAAGCCTCCCAAGGCTACTCCTTGACTTTTCTAATTTGTGTGGGGAGAGGGAGAGGGAGGAGTGTATCCAGGGTTAGAAACCGGACTACACACATGCTGAGCAAACACTCTGACACTCAGCTATATCCTCAGTGTGTGTGCGCACTCCTTCTCCTTAATTTGTTTTTTTTTTTTTGTTTTGTTTTGTTTTTTGAGACAGGATTTCTCTGTGTAGCCCTGGCTGTCCTGGCACTCACTCTGTAGACCAGGCTGGCCTCGAACTCAGAAATCCGCCTGCCTCTGCCTCCCAAGTACTGGGACTAAAGGCGTGCGCCACCACCGCCTGGCTCTCTTTAATTTGTTTTTAAATAATTTCTTTTTTATTATTTGACAATTACATTCACATATATTGTCTTTTTAAAATAAATTTAGGGCCTGGAGAAACAGCTCGGTAGGTAGGAACACTGGCTGCTCTTAAGGACCTAAATTCAGTTTTTAGCACTCACATGGTGGCCCACAAGCATCTGTAACCCAGGGATCCAACACCTTCTTCTGGCCTCTGAAGACACCAGGCATAAATGTGAGGCACAGACATACATGCAGACAAAGCATCCACACATATATAATAACATATTTTTAAAGAATAAAAAATAAGCTAGGCCATGGTGGTGCACAGCGTTAATCCCAGCACTCAGGAAGCAAAGGTAAGTGGGTCTCAGTGAGTTTGAGGCCAGCCTGGTCTACAGAGCCAGTTCTAGGACAGCCAGGGCTACACAGAAAAGCCCTGTCTCAAAAAAAAAAAAAAAAAAAAAAAAAAACCAAAGACCTGAAGCACACAAGTCAAAGTAGCCTCAGGAAGTCCCTGAAACTGACAAGATTCACTGGCCCTGTCTTCCCCAAGAGCATATATACTCTAAGGACTACTAAGAGATGCTCTCAGACAAACTGGGCTGCTTAATGAGGCTCCAACCTGCAGAGGTTTAGATCAACTGAGTCACTTGGAAAGAACACTAACCCACTGAGGTCCCCAGCTCTGTGAGCTGTCACCCATGCTGGGTGGGCTTTGGTAATGCACTTGACCTGGATTCATTCTGCTCCTCTAAGGAACCTGTGGTAGTTTGAATAAGAATGGCCCTGATGGGCTCATGTATTTGAATTCTTTGTCAAGGAGACTTGAAAAGGATTAAAGGTATGGCCTTGAAGGAGGACGTGTGTCCTGGGGACTGAGGGAACCTTGAGGTTTCAATAGCCAGGCCCAGGGTCTTTCTCTTGCAGATCCAGATGTAGAAGTCTCAGCTACTTTCCAGCACCATGTCTGCCTGTGTGATGCCATGCCCTCTGCCATAATGAAAATCTACTAAATCTCTGAAACTGTAAGCAAGCCCCCAATTAAATGCTTTCCTTTATATGAGTTTCTGTGGGTCATGGTGCCAGTTCATAGCACAGTGACTAACACAGAACCCCTAGAAAACTCATTGGTTCACCAAGTTGGGCTTTGGTCTGTCATCTGGGGTTAGTACATGTTTATTTCTGTTTCCCCAGGAAAGGTATCTCTTACCACCTCTCAGAGATGCCACAAGAGGTGTCAGATCCCCCAGAGCTGGAATCGCAGGTGATTTCCCCACACACACATTCCCCTGCCCCACACATTCCCCCCATACACACATGTTGCCTTCTTTACACACACACATCCCATACACACACACATACATACACACACATATACACACACACATACACACACCTACCCACACATCCCCAAACACATCCCTCTATTCCCCACACACATTCACACTCCCACACCCCCTACACTCCCCACAAGACACACACACACACTCCTCACATACATTCACACACCCAGCCACGCCACATTCCCCACACACAACTTTCTCCCCCCACATTCCAACACATAAACACACATTCCCCCATCCCCACATATACATTCCCTCCACATTGTCCTCATATATACACACATCCTCCCACATCCCCCCCACATTCCATACTCATGCACACACATCTCACACACATCCCCCTACACCCCACATTTCCTCTGCACACATTCCTCCTTTAATGAGTATAGTAAAAAAAAAAAAAAATGCCTTTTACACATGTAAAGATAGCTTAGTCAGAAACCCTACTACCCTCAAGACTGCTCCTGATAACCTAAACCTAACGACATTACACTCTCAGGATAACCAGACACAGTCCTAGAACCCCATGATGCCCAGTGCAGAGATCAAGAGCAATGCTCTGCTCTCCACATCTGGAGAGATGCCACCTTGATCTGCTCTATGGCTGCAGAGTCTCTTCCAGGATCCTGGCTCGCATCGGAGACTTCTGTTAGACATTGGACCTGACAATCAACTAAGACACGTTGTCACACGGGTGAGCTGCCTTGGGGAGACAGGCTTAGGTAAGGAACCTAGATGTGAGTCTTTTGTGATGACCCTCAGCAGAGTAAAATACATCTTTTGTGTGTGGGGTTCAAGACAAGGTTTCTTGATGTAGCCCTGACTATTACAGAATTCGCTCTGAAGAGCAGGCTGGCCTTGAACTCAGATCTGCCTCCCTCTGTCTCCCAAGTGCTATGTTTTTCTGACCTACATAGCCCAGACTAGCTTCAAACTTACAGAGACTTGCTTGCCTCTGCATGAGATCTGAGTCCCTCCATGCCCCAGCCCATGACTGCCCTTAACCTTGTCCTTCTTGTGTGTGTCTCTCGGAGCCCCAGTTTCCGTTTCTGTAAAATGGGAGTACCCGCGGCCACATAGGAATGCAATGGAGACATCTTCAGTCTGTTTTTGCTCTTCCCCCGCAGTCCAGGGTTACCTTCAGCTCTGGCATGCTGCCAATCAGCTCATAGGGCACCTTCACCTCGGGACTGGTGGTATAGTCAAGAGGCACCAACTGAGGGGCCAGGTCCTGGTACCGATAGAACAACCTGATGCAGAGAGAGAGAAACCTGGAAAGGCTGAGAGCCAAGAGGCAGAAGGGATTTGACATCTTCTTGTGCGCTAACAGTGCTCACTCTATAAGGACGGATGCTGGGTCCCCAGAAGCCTCAGGCATGAGTCTGAATCTTGAGTGCACAGAGCCAGAAATAGGTCCCACTGTCTCCCTCCCCACAGACAAGGCCAATGTAGATCAGGGAAGTAGAAACAAGGTAAGAAGGAAGAGCTTCCTGGAGGAGGGAGCATTGGTGTTAGGCTTAGAAGTAGGAGTGGGAGTTCACCAGGAAGCTGAAGCTAGAAGAAGGAGGTGCTAATGGCTGATCATTCCACAGCCAGTGTTTGAGGAACATGGATATATAACCAAAACACTCCATAATTACCTCACAGGATCCTGCTTCTTCTGCCCCTCCCCTCCCAGCCACCACTTCCTTTGCTGTCTCTACACTAGGAGGCAGGCTTTCTCCAATGGGGCAAGGGACAGACAAACCCCCTGATGCTTCAGCTCCCCGAGTGTGGGGATGGTGGGCTTGTGATGCTTCTGGTGGATTTTTTAAAAAAGAGAACATACAAAACCCTGACCACACACAAACAACCTTTCCATACAAATTCCTCAGCTGCCTCAAAGAGACCATCTTTGATACCTCTGATGTCCGCAAGGTGCTAGGACCTATCTCAGAGGGACAAGGATGTCCCTGGGTTTTCTCATGGCTACACACCTGAGAATGGCTGGTGAGGAGGCTCAGTCCTAAATGCCCCCTCCCCTTGTCAGGAGTCCTGTGGGGGAATGACCTGAGTGTTTATCTTTCCTTTAAAAATATTTTTATAGTTATGTATTTATTTGTGTATATCTGTGTGCATGCTATACAGGTGTTAAAGTCAGAGGACAACTTGTGGAAATGGATTCTCTTCTACTATATAGGTCCTGGGGTTTGAACTCTGATCCTTAGGCTTGGCAGCAAGCACCTTTGTTTGTTAAGCCACAGAGTTTGTCTTTCTTTTGTAGCATCCAGTGAGTTCCTCTCTTCTTCCAGCCTTGGATACTCTGTTTAACAATCTGGAAGCCTAGGCCAGTCAGAATGCCACTCACTAGGACTCTGTCCATCTGCCCTGGGAACTGAAGTCCTCCTTGCTCAAGCCTCAGTTTCCCAGTTTCTCAGTAATTTGATCATGATGGCCAGAGTGACCTGCCAGACACACCTGCTGTCCTCACAGACAATGGGCTGATGGGTGAGAGGTGGACCCATCAATAATGGATGCTCTGTACCCACACAAGAGGGGCTCAGCCTGATGCCCCACAGCTGAACCGCAGCCGGCTTGGGTTTCATGGATAATGGCCCAACAAACCGAAGGGTGACATGGAAGGTTCATCTATGTCCATCCTGCTGGATTCAAGCCAGGAACCTGTAGTTGCCCAGGGGCTGCCAACACTCAGACACAATCTACTTTATGCCACTCCCAGCTCAGGGCTGGATCTCAGCTCCGCAGTGGAATCCTAACCTCAAAGTGCCAGTGTGCTTCTCCAAGGCTTTAGTACCTTCTGTGGCTCCCTGCTACCCTTGAGTAAAAGGACAAATTCCTCAGTACAAAGACTCAGCCAGTATGACAGGGTGTGACTTCTCAGCCAGATGTCTCTGCCTCAGTCCACTGACCTTGAGCCGACACCAACATCAAAGCTTTAAACTTGATGATGTTACATCTCAGCTCCCTTCACATTGCAAAGACACCAGCACGGTGGTAAAGGATTGTGATCCCAGCCCTTGGGAGGCAGAAGCAGGTGGATTTCTGTGTTCAAGGTCAGCCTAATTTACAGAGGGAGTTCCAGGACAGCCAGGGCTACACAGAAAAACCCTGTCTCTCAGAGAAAGAAAGAAAGAAAGAAAGAAAGAAAGAAAGAAAGAAAGAAAGAAAGAAAGAAAAGAAAAGAAGGAAGGAAAGAAGAAAAAGGAAAATCAAGAGGACCAAAACAGCAAATGACTCAAACGACTTGCCTGATGACCTGGGTTTGACCCCTAAGACCCACGTGGTAGAAAGAGAAACTGGGAAGCTGGACCAGCTGAGTTCAGTCCCAGAACCCACTTAAAGGGGGCAGAAAAAAATCTCCAACTCTGCAAATTCTCATCTGACTGCTACACGTGCACCATGGCACATGTACACACATTTACACACTCACAAATCATGCCCCCCTCCCGCAATAATATTTTTTAAAATTGCAGCCAACTTCAGTGACGTACTTATACCTGTGATCCCAGCACCCAAGAGGCAGAGGTAATTTTGAGGCTAGCCTGGGCTCCTTCTCAAGCAAACAAAACAGAACAAAAACAAAAAGATTGCACAAAGGCCCAGCGGTGACTAGAAAGTTGTTTTGGGGTGTCACCTCCCTTCATCCCCCACTGACCTCATGATCTCCTTCCTTGTGAAGAAAGTACAGTCCTGTGGGGAGAGAAACCAGCTTGACGCAGATCTGCCTCTCCATGCGCCCCTCTAGGCACTCCAAACCCACACAGTCAGCTCAATGTCACAAACGGGGCTCTGAGGAGACTCTGGGCTGCCTGTATCCCAGACCAAGCCGTGGCAGCCTGGCAGGACCCACCATGCACACCCACCTGGTATTCCTCCAGCTGCTCGTGACTAAAGACAGTCTGCTTGTTGCCCATGCTGCAGGCTGCAGCCTCGAATCCACAGGTGGCTCCTCAGAGGCACCTGTGCACACAATGTCTGAGCAGACGGTCCTGCCCTGGCTGTCACCTGCCCACCCATCCAGTTGGTCACTCCAAGCTTGGTGAAGCTCAAGTTACAGCCTGGCTCTCTGGGCAACCTTTTGAATGTGTCCACAGGTGTGGAAGAGGCTGTGAGAGGTCACAGAGAAGCCATGTCTGTTTGGGACACCAAGGGAAAGCCATGCACACACCCCAGCCCAAATCCTAGTTTTCCCTCCTTCTAGCTGTGTGGCTTTGGGTAATTGTCTGACCTCTCTGAACCTTGCTTGTGAAGTGGAAATTACATCACCATCTATGGGATCAGTCTGAGGGTGACCGACATGTTGGATGTGGCCATGCGTGATTGTGACTGAGGCAGGAGGCTGTGGGTTCCTGTGCATGCTCTGTCTCGTCTCGTCTCATCTCGTCTCGTCTCTCCTCTGTTCTCAGCTTTCTTTACTCTTTCCCTTTGGCTCTGTCCCAGTCATTGCTGGATCCCTACTTTAACGAAGACACTGGCAGAACCAGCAGTGTATCACTAAGCAGAGGCTGGATAACACCTTGCGCCTCAGTTTCCCTATCTGTACAATGAGGTTGTTTTGCTTAGAGGACTATCCATGACTGTGAAAAAGACCAATCTGAATAAATCCATTCAAAGCATTAGTCATGACTGCTGTTATCTTCTTAGCATCCATAGTTTATAAAGAAGGAACCAGAAGCTCGGAGATTTCAGACACTGCCTCAGGAACACATAGCTTCACAGGTATGAGGGTAAAGATCTCCAAAGGAGCTCACATTCACCTCTGAGGCCAAGATGCTTGGGTGCCTGAGACTTTATTTAGTTATTTATTCATTTATACATTCATTCGTGTGTTAGTACATGTGTGTGCGCGTGCGTGTGCGCGTGCGTGCGTGCGTGCGTGCGTGCGTGCGTGTGTGTGTGTGTGTGTGTGTGTGTGTGAGTTTGGTTTCTAAAACTGTGATAAATAGCATGACCAAAAATAACTTGAGGAGAAAAAAGTTTATTTCATTTTACAGCTTACAATCCACCATGATGGGAAGTGAGGGCAGGAACTCAAGACAGAAACCCAGGGGCAGAAACTGGAGCTGAGACACCAGAGGAGCTCAGCTGGCTTGCTTGTTCCTCAGGGCTTGCTCCTCCTCCTCTTCCTCACCCTCCCCTCCTCCACTTCCTCCTCTTCCTCCTCCTCTTTCTCCCCTCCTCCTCTTCCTCCTCCTCTTCCTGTCCCTCCTCCTCCTTCTCTTTAGATTTATTGTACAATATGTATGTATTTATGTGCACTGTGTACATATTCCTGCTCAGAAGAGGTCGTCAGATTGCCTGAAACGACAGTTACAGATGGCTGTGAGCCACCGAGTGGGAGCTGGGAATTCCAACCCCATCCTCTGCAGGAGCAACAGGAGCTTTTAACCTTGTTGTGCCCTTGAGCCTGCTTTCTTATAGCACCAGGTACCATTTGCCCAGGGTTTGCTCCACCCACAGTGGGCTGGGCTCCTCCCTCATCAAGGCCATACCCCAGACTTGCTTATAGGTCTATCGGATGGAGGTATTTTCTTCTATTTTTGGTTGTGAGCCTTGCCTTTAATGGCTAAGCCATCTTTCCAGCCCAAGGTATTTTCTTAGTAGACATTCTCTCTTTCTAGATGACTCTGGCTTGTGTCAAATTGACAAAAATAAAAAAATTTACACAATAAAAACCAAACAAACAAAAAACAGACTTAAGCAGCACAATGTCAGACATCAACTCTTAGTAGCTGCTTCTCTCTTCACCACGTGGCTCCCCAGAATGGAACCCAAGTCATCAGACTTAGTGGCAAGAGTCTTTGCTTACGTAGCCATCCGGGCCCTCAGACACCTCTTTGTTAATGAGGTGCCCAGATGCTGGCAGCTCTCCGGCAGCCTCCACAAGTTCATCTCCTGCTCCCTGGGGCCCACTGCCTGGCATCAGGCACTAGTCTGCTGCCCCCTGCAAGTGCAGCTTGGAAAGGCAGGTGCCTCCCTCACATAGATGGATTTTGTTTCCCACCATGCAAAGCTACCTTGGTAAGGAAGATGAATGAGGTGGCACATACCTGTCAGTGCAGGAAGTGGGACATGAAGGCTGGAGGATTGCAGGTTCGGGGCCAGCCTGGAATGCAAAGTAACAATTTTGTAACATCAAGAAGCAAGAAAGGAAGTGGGGACATGGTGGCACATGCCTTTAACCCCAGAACTCGGGAGGCAGGGGCTGGTGGCTTTCTATGAGTTCAAGGCCAGCCTGGTATTCATGGAGCATTCCAGGACAGTCAGCGATATATAAGAACTTGGTGAGGTTTGTTTGGTTGGTTAGTTGAGCTGGCTTGGCTTGGCTTGGTTTGGTATTAGCCATGAAAGAAGCCGGCCAGGTGACTCAGCTGGTCAAGGGGCTAGCAGCTGTGACAATCTGAGTTTTATCCCTAGGACATACATAAAGATGGGAGCAGAGAAAAAACTCACACACTCTCTCTAACACTAGTAAGAAGTAAGCAATTTATTTGTTTATTTATTCACAAAAGGTCTGAGACTACAGTTAAATCATACAGCTGTATGTCTGGCATGCAAGAGGACATGAATCCAGTCTCCAGCACTGTAAAGTCATGAGGAGGAGGAGGAGGAAGAAGAGGAGGAGGAAGAGGAGGGAGAGGGGAGGAGAAATGAAAATTAAAAAGGAGGGAGACAGGGAGAAGGAAAGACAACACATAGGATATTAGTAACATTTCCTCTCACTGTAATGTTTTTTGTTATTTTAAAGATTTTTGCCGGGCGGTGGTGGCGCACGCCTTTAGTCCCAGCACTTGGGAGGCAGAGGCAGGCGATTTCTGAGTTCGAGGCCAGCCTGGTCTACAGAGTGAGTTCCAGGACAGTCAGGGCTACACAGAGAAACCCTGTCTCTAAATAAATAAATAAATAAAGATTTTTTTTTGACTGGGTGGTGGTGCACACCTTTTATCCAAGTACACGGGAGGCAGAGTCAGCAGATCCCCAAGCTGAGGACAGCCTGGTCTACAGAGCAGGGCTACACAGAACAACCCTATCTCAAAAACCAAGAAACAAAAAGTTTCGGGGTTTTTTGTTTGTTTGTTTTACTGTTTGCATGTGGACTATGTGCATGCAGTACCCATGGAGCACTCCTTAGAACGAGAGATATAAATGTTTGTAAGCCTCTGTGTGGGTGCTGGGAACCAAACCTGGGTCAACTGCCCCTGAGTCCACTACAGGAGCAACAGGAGCCTTCCTTTTTATCTTCCTGCATTGGTACTTTGCCTGCATTTTGTCTGTGTGAGGGCGTAAGACCTTGGAGTTATAGACAGGTGTGAGCTTCCATATGAGTGCTGGAAATTGAACCTCAATCCTGCGGAAGAGCACTCAGTGCTCTTAACTGCTGAGCCATTTCTCCAGCCTCATCCCACAGTGTTTTAGTCAGATTCCTGCACTGTAACAAAATACCCAACATGAAACACTTATAAGACACACACACACACACACACCTCGAATTCACTATGTAGTCAGGGATAACCTTGAATCCCTGATCCTCCTGCCTCTGCCTCCCTATTTTATGTGCTACACTCTACTAACCAAGCCTCAGGCCCATCCCTTCCTGCCTTCTTCCTACTTTCTTTGGTTTTGGCTTTTGAGACAGGATCTTACTTTACAGCCCAGGCTGGACTGCCCTGGAACTTTCCACAGTTCTTTTGTCTCAGCTGTCTCAGTTCTAGGATTAAAAACACATGATACAAACTACCCTATTCCTACCCCCAGGACTGTTGGCTCTTCCTCCAACCCACTTCTGAAACCTGCTTTACACATATACTTGAAAGGACACAACTGCTCTTACACAACACCTCTGTCAGTGTCTCACATGGCCCACTTCCTCATCTGTGGTTTCTGTCTTCACTTGCTGGAAACCTGTGGAAGACCTTGCTGAGCCTGACCTCACAGCTTTGACTAAGTCAATGGGAAGCTTCCTGAATTTGTTCTGCACTTTCTCTTAAGGTTGTACAAATGGAAGTTCCTTAAAGGTTTTTTTTTTTTTAAGTGGGTGTGTATATGAGTGTGTGTGTGCACAAGCGTGTATGTTCGTGTGTGTGAGCAGTTGGGTTCAGAGGCTGTGAGAGGGTGTGGATCCCCCAGGGCTGGTGCTACAAGTAGTTGTGAACCATCATATGGGTATTGGGAACAGAGCTGACTGTTGAACCATCTCTTCTGCCCCAACATGTGGAACTGAAAGAAAAGAAAAAAAAAAGAAAAGAAAAGCGAGGGAGGGGAAGATGGAACTCATGTAAGCAGAGGTAGAAGAGTGGTTACAGGGTCCTGAGGAGAGGCTAAATGTCACACTGTTGCAGATAGAGTCATAAAGTTCAAGAAATCAGTGGCACAACACGTGACTATAATTGATGACATTAAGTAGTTAATTTTTGTTTTGTTTTGTTTTGTCTTGTTTGTTTTGAGACAATCTCACTATGTAACCCCTGGCTGGCATAGAACTTGCTATGTAGAGCAGGCTGGCCTCGGATTTACAGAGATGTCTGTATGCCTCTACATCCAAGTGCTGAGATTAAAGGTGCACACCTCCACGAGTCTGTGTTTTTGAAACAGGGTCACTTTTTGTACTCTTCTATGGCCTGGAACTTGCTGTGTAGACTAGGCTGGCCACTTATCTTGAATCTCCTGTCTCCTTGCATTCATCTGAGTACTAGGATTGTGGGCCTGAACCATCATACCCACCTAGTTTTGAAATTTTTATTTTACATTACTGGATTTACTTTCCTTTTTAAAATGTGCTGTGTTTTCCCTGTATATCTATATGTGCACCCCTTGTGTATCTATGGATGGTTTTGAACCACTATGTGGGTGCTGGAAACTGAAACCTGGTCCTCAGCTTTTAACTGCTGAGCCATCTCTCCAGCCCCTAGTCTTTAAAAAAAATTAGGAGATTTTTAGGGGTTTTAGTGCACGTATGCACACGCACACATGCACACATACATACATACACAAACAAACACACACTATGTGGCTAGAAAGATCGCTCAGACCCCCAGGCAGAGTTATTAAATTAGCAGGCTGGGAAGCCAAGGATGGGTAAAATTCTGCACAGAGCCTTACCAACCTAAGACAGAAATGCATTGCTTTGGATAATGCATATTCCGTGATGGGTAAGGAAGGCATTCTTGTCAGAACAACCTAAGACAGGCTCAGTCTTGTTAATGAAATAAAAAAAAGGGGAAGAGGCAGAGGTCATTTAGGGTTGCTTGGCAAGAATCTGACTTGGGCCAAGGACAAGCAAGTGGGCTTCAGGCAGGAATCGAACCTTAGGCTAGAACAAAGAAGTAATTTCAGGCAGGAATCTAAATATTAGGCTAGAGCAAGGAAGTCGGCTTCAGACATGAAAATGACTTTGGGCTAGGACAGGGAAGTAGGCTCAGATACTTTGGTCATCCTGATAAGCCCTTATAAACAGTGATCACAGGAATGTTCACAGAATTTTGTTTAATACCTTGCTTTTTTTTTTTTTGACTATTTGTGTTTATTGTATTGCTTGTCCCTTGACTATCTGCATCTTTTGTATTTCTAGACCCTCAACCTAGAACTGACCTTAATACATGCATGTAATCAAAATGGTATAAAAGCATAAAGAAGGAGCGAGTATAGGTTAGGGGGTTCTAGGGAGGGGAAATGAGGAAAGGGGATGACATCTGTATTGTAAATAAATAAAATATCCAATAAAAAATTAAAAATTAAAAAAAAAAAGAAAAGGAAGATCATTCAGGCAGGATCTAAATTCAACTCCCAGAACCAACATGGCACCTCACAAGAATTTGTAATTCCAGTTCCAGGGCATCCAACAGGCTCTTCTGGCTTCCCTGTGTATCAAGCATAAACGTGGTACACTTACATACATGTAAGCAAAACACTCATACACAACATATATATGTTTTATATATAAAACCATAGAACACACAAAGAGAGACACTCTTAAAGTCAGAAAGAAAGCCATTATTGTTGGCCAGAGGCTGCATGGTGAACTTCCCATGTTATGCAGCCCAAAGTCTCACAGTTCTTTGTATTTTTTGCACAAAAATCACATCCTGGTTGAGATACTTTAGTTAGCAAGAATAGCAAGAAGCAAACCCGCAGAAGTGAAAAAGGCAAGGTTAGTACATTTAGGGACTTTGCTGGATCCTGGAACTATGGACTAGACTTTTGATGGATTAGGTCTTTGTTCCCATTTGGCAGGTGTTGGTCCCTCTGTGCTGGGTTTTAAGGTCAGAAAGGTGATTTCAACATAATTCTGGAGGTCTGTTATTGTATTGGTCAGGGAAGCTAGGGTGGCTCACAGGCTGTGGTCTAGCTAGTTGGACAATTCAATAGATGTTTACTCCACAATGCTAAATGTCTTGGCTGGTCTTCAGTATATGCTGGAATCCCAGTGAAGCAGGCTTTAATGTTAGTGAAAGTATGGATGTGCTATCAAAAGCTAGGGCAAACAGCTAGAGAGAGTAAACTCTCTTCTTCCATGTCCTTTTCATCAGTTGCCAGCAAAAGGTGTGGCTCAAATTAAAAGTGGATTTTCTAACTCAAATGATCTGGATTAAAATTGGATCTTCTCACTTTAAATGACTTACTAAGAAAAAAAATCCTTCACAGGTGTGCCCAGTACTTGGGTTTTATTTAATTCCAGATGTAGTTGAAAACCAAGCCATCAGATATAATGATAAGTGAGCCTGGTGTAGGGCTCAGGCTCAACATCCATCGCTAAGAGTCTGAGGCAGCAGAGTCAGAGGCTTCAGGTCAGCCTGGGTTAAGTAAGAAGAGCCTGTCACAAAGTAGCAGTAGGGGCCTGACTCCCTGGACACACAGTGGAAGGAGCAAGCCAGCTCCCACAGTTGTGCTCTGACCTCTACTTGGTCTGCAGAGCACACAAATAAATAAATGTAACCCTCCCAGTCTCCAAAAGTGCTGAGGAAACAAAAATCCCAGCACATCTGTGATCCCAGTAGTTGGGAAGTAAGGCATTGTGACATACACCATTAATCTCAGCGCTAGGGAGGCAGAGACAAGTGGATATCCCTAAATTCACGACAGTATGGCCTACATAGGGAGATCAAGGACAGCTAAGGCTACACAGTGAGATCCTGCCTCAAAACAGTTTGTTTGTTTGTTTGTTTATTTATTATTTTTGTTTTTTCAAGACAGGGTTTTTCTGTATAGCCTTGACTATCCTGGAACTCACTCTGTAGACCAGGCTGGCCTCGAACTCAGAAATCCGCCTGCCTCTGCCTCCCAAGTGCTGGGATTAAAGGCATGGGCCACCACTGCCCGGCAGCAAACAGTTTATAATCATCTGCTACATAGCAAGTCTGTCCTCTGTAAAATATCAACAACAAGACAAGCTAGGGCAGTGAGACACACCTGCAGTTTCTTGCATAATGAGGCGGAACTGCAGCAAACTGGAGGCCAGAGTCTACACAGCAAATTCTAGGTTAATCAGCCAGAGAGAGTAAACTCTCTTCTTCCATGTCCTTTTCATCAGTTGCCAGCAAAAGGTGTGGCTCAAATTAAAAGTGGATTTTCTATCTCAAATGATCTGGATTAAAATTGGATCTTCCCACTTTAAATGATTTACTAAGAAAAAAAAAAGTCCCATCAGTTTGATTCCCAGGAACCCACAGCGTGAGAGACCCTAGTCCTGCAAGGTGTCCTCTGTCTTCCACGTGTGTACACACACATACACGTATACAGGTAAATAACTTTTAATGTAATTTTAAAGATTTCATCTCCCCTTTTACTTATTTATTTCGAGACACGGTCTTTAGTGCTTGCTGTTCTTAAGTCACTATGTATTCGCTGGCCTCGAATCCAGAGATCTTCCTGCCTCTGTCTCTGGAGTCCTGGATAAATGTAATTTTCTAAATTGGAAAAAAGTAATTAAGTAAATAATGCCACAAAACAAAAGCGGGTGCCCATAAATCCAAACACAAAGTACCGGCTTTAGGCGGGCTACCTTGTTGCAGAGTTGCCAGGGTCCCTAAGACCGGAAGTGTATCCTGAATACGCGTGCGTCCTAGCTGACCAATCAGAAGGAAGTGAGGAGGGCTTCGGCCGGAAGTACTGTTTGCAAACAGGAAGTGTGGCGGAGTTCCCGGGGCACGGATTGCGAGCGCTATGGAGGCGTACGAGCAGGTCCAGAAGGGCCCCCTGAAGCTGAAAGGCGTGTCGGAACTCGGGGTGACGAAGCGGTGAGGCCCGGGAGCCCGCGGTCTGTCCCTGAGGGCCAACCCCGGGCTCCGGCCTCTCTTACCGGCCCCCTCTCCCTCAGGAAGAAGAAGAAGAAGGACAAAGACAAGGCCAAGATGCTGGAGGCCATGGGTACGAGCAAGAAGAGCGAGGAGGAGAAGAGGCGCTGCCTGGACAAGCGCACGCCGGCCCAGGCGGCCTTCGAAAAGATGCAGGAGAAGCGGGTGAGGCAGGGCAGGCCAGGCCGACTCCAACTGCCCTTGTAGCCCAGGCCTTTTCCCAACTCTTGGTAGCCCTGCCTAAATTAAATTAGTCCTCCTGTGTACTGAGATGACAGACGGGTGTCATCAGCTAATAATGGCCAAGTTCATTGTTCTTAAGTTACCACAAAGTCTGTTTCCATGACAACTCGCTTTCGTAACTTCAAATGTATTTTGTTATTTGAAGGTGGTGTGTGTGTGTGTTTTGGATGGAGCCCAGTCTCTTCTGGAACTCTCTATGTAGTTTGCAGTTGGCCCTGAACTCCTGCCTCAGCTTCCTAGACCCTGGAATGGCTGTCATGGCCCACAAGGCCATACTAGTTATTTTGGTTGTTTGTTTATTTAGTTTGCTTTGGGTTTTCGAGACAAGTTTCTTTGTGTAGCCTTGGTTGTCCTTGCACTATCGTTTGTAGACTTGAACTTCTGGAGTGCAGTGTTATAATGTGATAACCCTGTGCTGATCAAACCCAGGCAGGCACCATCTCCATCTAATGAAGGGCATCAATTATGTATTGGAATTACCACAGGGCTTCTGAGATGTGTGGTAATTTGCAGGTTCTGATCACCTTGCTATCTCTTCCAGCCAATAGTGTTCTCTGGTCTGGTCTAGCCTGTACTTAAGTGGAGTCACTTTTTTTTTTTTTGCCACCTCTGCAATTGAATAACGACACAGGCTATGGTCTTGTGGCCCTCCTGGGCACCCTAATTGACAACTTGACACAAGGTAGAATCTCCTAGGATCTGCCACCCCTTTCTGCTGTAGTTGGCAGCTCTGGTCCCTTGAGTGGAAGACTATTCTGCTTGCATGTATGCCTGCAAGGCAGAAGAGGGCACCAGGCCTCATTATAGATGGTTGTGAGCCACCATGTAGGCTGGGAATTGGACTCAGGACCACTGGAAGAGCAATATGTGCTCTTAACCTCTGAGCCGTCTCTCCAGTCCTGGGTGGAGGATTTTGGAAATTTTACTTATGTATGTAAGTGTGTTGTCTGCATGTGCTCTGCTGCCAAGGGGGGATAAAAGGGCAGTGCAGCTTGGGCTGTTGGAGCACACCCTCAGGTGTGGTGCCTCCTCAGGCTTCTTTGCGATGCTGTGAGACCTGTGGTGGAGTATGTGAGACAGGCTGGGTAGAGATGGGGATACCGCTGACCTGGTTCACTGGTGTGGCCTGTCTTCTACAGGACTTCGACGGATACCCAAACACACTCACTGAGCATGGTGACATTCCCATAGGGGGTAGTAGGTGTGGAAGGGTGTAGGAAATTGTGAGCCACCATTTGGTGCTGGCTCTGAACTGAGCCGGAGATCTTTAGTCCCCGGGGCTTAGGTTTTGGACTGTGTAGGAGCAGAGGAGAACTGAGCGTGAGGCATGCTCACTTCCATGTTTCTCTGCTCCTGACTGAGTTGTGGCCCTTAACTCTGCCTTCACTTTCCCTCTCTTTGGACTGTAACCTGAAATAGCAAGCCAGATAACCTTTCTCTCCCCAGTTGCTTTTCTGCCTGGGTATCTTGTCATAGCAACAAAAATGAAAGCTAGAACACTGACCATTGGTTCGGGTTCTGGAGTTCCTTACTCCTGAAAGGAGCCTGCTTGTGTGGGGCATGTTTTCCTTCCAGGCTTTCACTGTGGCTCCAGGCAGCTCAAAGCCGATTCCCCGCTTCTGGCAGGATCTGCCCATAAGGAACACTGGGGCTGTAGGGAGACTAAGCAGGGTCACTCCCAAATAGGGCACCAATGGGCTATGGCTCCCTACTCCTACCTGTGCAGCTCCAGCCAGGGCTGTGTCAGTCATGGGGACTCACTCTGGTCTCTTCTCTCTCCAGCAAATGGAAAGAATCCTGAAGAAGGCGTCAAAAACCCACAAACAGAGAGTGGAGGTGAGTCCTGCACCTGTCGGCAGGCTGAGCTGTGGTGGGTAGCCAGGGCCCAGACAGTGCAGCTTGGACTGTTGGAGCCCACCCTCAGGCATGGCTTGTTGTGGTGCTGTGAGACCTGTGGTGGAGTATGTGAGATGAGCTGGTGCAGGTGGGATACTGCCCATCTGCTTCATACTGATGTGGTCTGTCTTCCACAGGACTTCAACCGACACCTGGACACACTCACCGAGCACTATGACATCCCCAAAGTCAGCTGGACCAAGTAACCTGCCCCTGGTGCAAAAGGCAGATGGCCAGGCTGACTGTGCTTCCCTCAATGTTTTCTAGAATGTTTTACACCTGGCTGGTGCATCTGCTGAGTCCAGACTTTCTGAGACTCGATTAAAGTCAGACTGTCCTTTCACTGGGTTTTGGTTTTTGGGTAGTTCTCTTTTCTGTTTGGACAGCAACATTGTGAATTGACATGCTGAGGTAATTTCTGGGTGAAGGCCATGGAAGGATGGTCCCCTTCGCACTCCTATTGTGTCGTCTGTCTTCACGTATACCACAATGCTTGGACAGGAAGCTCCTTGTGAACCTCCACAGAAATTCCCACAGTGCTGCTCCATTTTGGGCCACCTGGACATCAGATTGCATCTGCAACGCCACATGAAGCAAGAGCAGGACACAGGACACGGGTTTCCAGCACATAGCCTGTCCCACAGTCCACCTAGTGGACTGCCATGGCAGATGTTGCTAATCTCAGTTCTCAATGATGGCACCTGGGTTTCTAGGTATGTGGCATGTGGCATAAGCCTGGTTGGTGGTCTAAGGATACCAAATGCCAGACGGGGCCAGGGCAAAGCGCCAGCAGACGTGGTGTAGTGGTGCAGAAGCTACAGAGCTGTGGCACCTGAGAGTCTAGGTGGACCATTTGAAGAGTTTCTGCACACTCTTGACAGATGCAGCTTCTTTTGCCATGGATACTGAAAGACAAGTCAGTGGAGCTGACATGTATGGAATAAAGTAAATACCACTCATGGAGTGTGAATGTTGTCTGTACCAGCTGTCCATCACAGGAACACCTTTCCATTCTGCCTGTGTCCCTGAAGAAGGAAGAAT
Source organism: Rhabdomys pumilio (assembly GCA_030674055.1). Classification (NCBI taxonomy): domain Eukaryota; kingdom Metazoa; phylum Chordata; class Mammalia; order Rodentia; family Muridae; genus Rhabdomys; species Rhabdomys pumilio. Next base: position 58,044,867 of record JANHMN010000015.1, read on the forward strand.
GCACAGTGCAAAACCAGTTCAGTGTGGGAAAAATTAGATGCTTTTGTGTTTTAAAGGTTGTGTGTGTGTGTGTGTGTGTGTGTGTGTGTGTGTGTGTGTGTATGTTATGTGCATCGGATGCGTGCACATGTATATGTGCACATGCGTAGAGGACAACTTGAAGAATTGACTCCTTCCGCCATATGGATCCTGGGATCCAAGCCAACTCAGGTTGTGAGGCTTGGCTGCAACTGACTTTACCCACTGAGTTATGTCATAGTCCAGATGGCACATTTATTCCATCTGTGTTCACACCTGAGGGAGATGGTATGTGCATACCTTGCCTCAAGTGTTTAGGACCATTTTGGATTTGGGGGTCTTTCCAGATTTGGGGAATAGGGAACACAATGATTTTTGTAATGTGTAATGAGATGTTGGAGTGACTATCACAGGTTTGCATACATTTCTGTTTGATTTGCCCCTGTGCACATAGCCTAAAGTCATTTTATATTAATTTTTTCTGTCTTTGAACATAGTATGCAAAATACACCATCTTTTGAAGAATTTTATGCATGAAACAGATGTATGGGATTTACTTGTTTGGGGGTTTGTTTGATTTGGAGCATGGTTGGTGGGGGAGTGAGACAGGGTCTCGCCGTATGGGATTTACTTGTTTGGGGGTTTGTTTGATTTGGAGCATGGTTGGTGGGGGGTGAGACGGTCTTGCCGTGCAACCCTGGCTGTCCTGAAACACCGTGTAGACCAAGCTATTGGACCCTCTTGCTTCTGCCTCTGGAGTGCTAGTATTGAAAACATGCACCACCATGCCCTGTTTTGCTTCTTTTACCTAGGCTCTGTAGCTCAGGTCGCCAACCCGCAGCCCTACCTTGAGGTTGGTAAGGTGGCCTGGTAGGCACAGTCCTGAAGACCTAAGTTCAAGTCCCAGGGTCCACATGTTTGAAGGAGAGAACTGACTCACACACATTGTCCTTTGAACTTGACATGCTCATACACAATACACACAAATATTTAAAGAAAAAGTAAAGGGGGGGGGGTAATAAGGAAATGGGCAAAAATGATCAAAATACTAAATATTACATGTATAAAAGTGGCAAAGAGCCGGGCGGTGGTGGTGCACGCCTTTAGTCCCAGCACTTGGGAGGCAGAGGCAGGTGGATTTCTGAGTTCGAGGCCAGCCTGGTCTACTGAGTGAGTTCCAGGACAGCCAGGGCTACACAGAGAAACCCTGTCTCGAAAAACAACAACAAAAAAAAGTGGCAAAGAATAAATTAAAAAATTTTAGATTGGGTCTTACTAGATAACTCTGATTGGCCTGCCTCTGCCTTCCAAGTGCTAGGATTATTTTTAAGTTGTGTCCATGTGGGTGTGTATATGTGAGTGCAGGTGTCCAGAGAGGCCAGAGGAATCAGATCATCTGGAACTGGAGTAACAGGCAGTTGTGAGGCATCAGATGTAGTGTTGGGAACAATTTGGAGAGATCTCAGTGGTTAAGAATGAATACTGCTGCCCTGGAAAGATGGCTCAGCACTAGCTGCTCTTCCAGAGATCCTGTGTTCAATTCGCAACAACACATGGTGGCTCACACATTTATAATGGGATCTGATGTCATCTGGCATGCAGGTGTACATTCAGATAGAATACTAATACTTTTTTTTTTTTTTAAAGGGATGAACGCTGCTGCAGTCCAAAAAAAAAAAAAAAAAAAAAAAAACCAGAAAAAGGGGTTGGGGGTGGGGTGAGGAGGACATACAGGTAAAAGCTTTTGCTACCCAAACTCCCAAACTGAAGACCTGGGTGTGATATCTGGGACCCACATGGTGAAGGGAGAGGGTTGACCCCTGCCACTCTTCCTCTGATCTCCCTATGTGTACAGGTACACACAAAGTAAAAAACAAGCCCATGGTGGATGTTGATGGGTTAGTTTGATCTCTTGATGGGGGAGAGACCGTTAAGAATAACAGAATTAAAATGTAATCAGCCACACTTTGCACTAGGTACAGGCTAAGTTACACACGTGCTACCCTGGGTTCACTGGGGCAAAACCCGGTGGAGACTATTCAGTTGACAGGCTGACACCTGCAGGTGATTGCTGATAAGGCTTGATTGCCATTGAGAGACTGACTTAAGAGCCACCTAACAGCGAGTCACAGCCGGTGACAGGATATTAGTTTACTAGACTTCTGCCTAGTAAGCAAGGCTCAACTCCAAATCGGTTTCGCTTTCAGCGTCTTTTCACAGCAACCGGCTTGGAAGCGTCCACCTACATTCCTCAGCTAGTCCTTCAGGTACAAGGAGTAATGACAAACCTGTCTCGCCCAGTTCCCCCTGGTCCCGCTTATCAGGAAAGCCACGCCCCCTGGGACTTACTTCCGGCCCGTTTGGGCTATGGGTGAAAAATACTGCCAAAAAGTTCTTACTGCGCCTGCACTTATTCCGTTGTGCGCCTGCGCACTTGCGGCTCCCTTCAGACCGGACATAACGGTCCACGCGCTGCTTCATGGACCGGAAGTGGAAGGGAAGTGTCGCGGGGCGCTCCGGGCCTTGCTGAACGCCGGCAGTTCCTGCCGTTGCCGCCGCCCTCGGCTACTGCCGAGGCCTTCCAAAGCCGCCATGTCCGCCAGCGCCGTCTACGTACTGGACCTGAAGGGCAAGGTACTGAAGGGCTCTCCACCCTCCGCGTTGCCAAGCAACCAACGGGCCCTCGCCCTGTCGGGACCCACCCTGTTGCTAGGCAACTGGCCGACCAGCCCAGCTAGGGCGTCAGGCAGGCGGGGCAGCCTCACTTGCTAGCCCTGCCCTGTTGCTAGGAAACGGGCGGTGGTCTTCTTTCCACGAGTCCCTCCCCATTGCTAGGTAACTTGGTGGGCTGAGGTTACTAGGTAACTGTCCGCTTTGCCCCGTGCCCTCCTTGTGCTCCTGGGTAGCGGACTCTAGCCTCTCCTGTGGACCCCTGTAGTGGGACACTGCGCCCCCCGGGGACCGTGCGACCCTTGGCCAGAGGTGTGGCGGGGACTATGGCCTTAGGTCGGCTCCTCGCTCCACAGTGTACATAAGGCTTCAGCGCTCCCTATAGCAGCTGATCTTCCTTGGAAAAGCACAAATAGATGAATACCTATTGAGGACTAATGGACTAGCAGCCCCAGCTGAAGGAAGGATCAGGGAGAGCTTTCCTGACTGGGAATAACAAAGACTGCTGAGACATGAAGGCCCTGGACAGAAACAGGACCCTGGCATCTTTCCCAGGGTTATCTGAGAAAGAAAATTTCATTTGTGTGTTTTTGCGGGTATGAAGAAATTTCATGTGTGTGAAGGAAGGAGACCCCTGCTACCCTTACATGGGCTCTTGTTAATGAACTCGGGTCACTAGACTGATTGAGCTGGGCTGCCTGACCTTTAAAACACGTGGATCTGCCTGTGTACTTCCCAGCAGAATCTGACTCCCCCCCCCCCTTTTGATTTTATGAGACAAGTTTTCTCTGTGTAGCTCAGACTGTCCTGGAACTCACTCTGTAGACCAGGCTGGCCTCGAATTTTAGAGATTGACCTGCCTCTGCCTCCCAAGTACTTGGATTAAAGGCATGCGCCACTATCACTTGGTAAACACCTGACTGTTACCTGTGATTTGGGTATGGAGTTTAGGTCAAATATTTGGAAAACACTTTACAGACTGAGCTGTCTCCCTAGGCTAATGGATGTTTTTGTGGTGCGGGGGATAGAGCCTAAAACAAGCTCTCTGACAAGCAGCCAGTGTGCTCCTTGCAAAAGCCTCTTCCAGGAAGGCATATTCAACCTTAAGAAATAGATTGCCACTCTACCTCAGGGTGGAAGGCAAGTGGCCAGCCTCTTCTGTGTGGAAGCTACCAGAACAGGTCTAGCCACAGTAAACAAGTCCAACATTCATCAGTGAAAGGACATTGATGTCCAGTCTACATGGAAGAGCTGGACTTGTTTAGCCCCACCCTCAGTGTTTTCCTTAGTCCCTTGAGTGTGTACCTGCCTTGTATGTCACCCAAGGTCAACAACTGCTGAGTCCCAGGCCTGGGCTGCTCCCACAGCCTTCTGGGAAGCTGGGTAGGGGCAGTGTCCCCTAGGTCTCATGGCATATGCTCTGCCTTCCACCTTGACCTAGAGGTACAATGGGCTGCCTGTCGTGGCTTGTTCCTTTAACAAACATCTCATTGACACTAGCAAGCACCCATCCTGGGCTGAGGCTGTAGAGCTAGAGTTACATGTGGATTCGGCCGATCCCTGCAGCTGAGCTGTGTGACCATAGACAAGCACCTTGGCCTGTCTGAGCCTTGTCTTCCTAATGGATCAGAAGAGTCTTGTCTGAGTTACTGAGTATAGATGTGAGACAAGCCTGGCCCTAGCAAGGCCCACAGAGCATGGTGTTTGGACTCCACAGGCCTCTTGGCCTAGCAGGAAACACTTGGACCAGCAGCCAAACAGTTGTTTGCCTTCCCTTTGGCATTCAGAGCAGGTTACAAAAGACTTCCAGGCAGAGCAGGCACCTGATGTGGTTCTGAGAAGGTGACAGAGGGCCCAGTTGGCATGTAGGGTGTGTAGGTCAGCACATAGACTGGTGCTGGGACCTTGGAGATACAATGAGAGGAAGCTCCAGGGCCACTGCAGTTCCAGAGAGGAGTCCCCAAGATGGGGTGTTATCAGACCTGCCTCTGGAAAGCTACCCAGGGAGGCTATAGACTTCCCTGCATCCTTCCAAAATCAAGCCAGACTCATGACAACATGCCAAACAGAGCCTCTCATTACCAAGGGATCCCATGTGGCTACTTTTGGCAAATAGGAGGTCCTCCAAGAACACTTGGCTGCTGTCTGTTGCTTCCCCAACCACCCTGCAGCTTCCTTGCTTTGCAGTGTGGCCCTGGGGTGACTTTAGGTCTAGAGTACAGAAGTACTGCTTCCCCTCATGCTCCTCTTTTGGGTACCGAGAACAAAGCCCCAGGCTTCCCCTTGTTGCTCACAAGGGCCTGTATAGTCTGAATTCTCATATCCTCCCCTACCCTCCCACCCAGTGCCTTTCCTCGTGACCCTGGCTCATTCCACTTTGGGGGACCCTGAAGCAGGTGTCCAGACAACCTGTCTGCTTCTGCCTTGGACCTTTGTACTTGCATCTGTGGAGAGCTGTGTGGCCTGGCTTCATTCCAAATAGCACCTCCTCCAGGAAGTCTCTCCTGCTTGCCCTAACTGGGATCATCTCTAGCCTACCCTGCCGTGAGCACACTGCACCTTCTAGCCCATACTGCCTACGGCATTACAAGCATGTTTATCTCGCCATTCCTTTCTCCTCTGACGTCTCCTGAAAGACACACCAAACTCATCCATACTGGCTCCTGATGCCCAGAGCAGAGCCTAGCTGTTAGACAGAACTCAGCAAGCTCCAAGGTGTTCTGCTGAGAAGGAAAAGGAGCCATGGAAAGGATAGTGTGTCACATGCTTTGGTGAAGAGAGTCTGTGAGTGACAGGATGTATTTGGGAAATGTCTAAGATGACCATAAGGCACCCTAGAGGCCCTGGGTCTCAGAGGTGGAGGGGAAGACAGTAGGAATGTGAGAGTCACCCCTTCTGTAGGGACAGGCAGTTGCCCTGAGCTTTCCGTTGGGGTTAATCAAGGAGAGGACACTCTGTCTAGCTTCTGTTGAAGCTGAATCCTCTTCTGCTTTGTGGGGAAGGACCATGAGGTGAGAGATTGGCAGAGAAAAGGGCTGTCTCAGTGTCTCGACTGTCTCCCTCCACTGCCACACCAACTCAGGGGTGGCTGACCTCCCTGAGTCTCCAGGGGATTTCTGACACTCCTCCCTAACTCTTCAAACCTACGTCCCCAGTTGTCCCCAGGTAGCTGTGACAGTGAGGGAACCCTGTTGACCTTGGCTACCATGGTAGTAGCCACCACATAGCCTCACTCTGCCTGTTTTCTGAGCAGCTCTGGTCAGGCGTACAGTCAGGCCTTCTGACTGGCTCTGACCAGTCCAGCCCAATCCCTGGGGAAGAAAGTGGGCTTAGAGCTGCCAGGACAGCAGTTCTCAGTGAGCACAGTAAGTGGGAGTAAGGATATCTCTGAGATCCTGACCCTGCTCTCTTTGCTGTGTTACCTCAGGCAGGCTGCTCCACCTCTCTGGGCACTGTAATCTGTAAAACTAACCAGCCTACCATATAAGAGATAGCAAGAGGAATAGAAGTGGACAAGTGGGAGTCCCTCAGACCAGGTGGGGGCATCAGACCCAAAAGCTTACCCTGTGGGTACTATGTCCCCATAAGGCCCAGAAAGGACTCAAAAGGAACTGCCCTCACTGCACTCTCCCAGCTAGGATGAGCAGAGACAGTGCTTACTGAAGTGCCAGTCCAGCGTGGCAGCTCAGGAGAGCTGCAGCACTGCCATATGGCTAACCAGCCATGCTGACAGGCATTGTCATCGAGTAACCAGGGCCCTCCTCAGCCCTCACCCGCAGCTTCCTCATGGCCCTGACCTGCAGCCACTTCTTCAGGCTCTCCAGGGAGAACTTCCTGTTTGGTTTCTCTCACTATGCACAGTTATTCTGAGGCAAAGCCTACCCTGGGCATCCTCATGGCCTGCATTCACATTCTGCATCTGCCCTCCACTGACCCTGAATGGTAAATCCTGATTTAAAAGAAAATGTGGGAGGGAGGGAAGAGGTGAGAGGGATACTGGTATGTACACAAGTGTGTAGGTGCCCCTGGAGGCCAGAAGACATCAGATCCCGTAGGGCTGGATTACAAGCAGTTGGGAGCTACCTGATGTGGATGCTGGGAACTGAACCTGGGACCTCTGAAAGCACAGCAACACACATAAACAACGAGCCATTTTCCAACTCCTGGGATTTATGTATCTATTTGTTTAATTGGTTTTATACACACACACACACACACACACACACACACACACACACACCCCTTTTATGTTCATTAGTATTTTGACTGCATGTGTGAGGGTGTCAGAATGCCTGGAACTGGAGTCATGGACAGGTGTGAGCTGCTACATAGGTGCTCAGAATTGAAGCCAGGTCCGCTGCAAGAGCAGCCAGTGCTAATCCATCTCTCCAGCCCCTGTTTATTTGGTTTTTGAGACAGGTTTCTCTGTGTAGCCCTGGCCATCCCTGAACTTGGAGATCCACCTGCCTCTGCCTCCTGGGTGCTGAGATTAAAGGCGTGTGCTATCATGCCCAGCAACCCTAGGATGTTTTTATTTGTTTGGGGTTTTTTTGTTGTTGTTGTTGTTTTGTTTTTGTTTTTTTGTTTTGTTTTTGTTGTTGTTGTTGTTGTTGTTTTCGAGACAGGGTTTCTCTGTATAACCCAGGCTGTCCTGGAACTCCCTCTGTAGACCAGGCTGGCCTCGAACTCAGAACTCAGAAATCTGTTTTTTGTTTTTCGAGACAGGGTTTCTCTGTATAACCCAGGCTGTCCTGGAACTCACTCTGTAGACCAGGCTGACCTGGAACTCAGAAATCCCCTAGGATATATTTAAAAGATAGAGTCTCACTATGTCTAGTCTGAAACTTCCCTGCCTTTCCTTCCAAGTGCTAGGATTAGAGGTGTGCATACTATGTTTGGCAAAGTATTTTTAGCAGGGAAACTGTTTTCTATATGCATGTGAAGACCTGAGCTCAGGAGCATGCTGGCCAGCTAGATTATCTAAGGTGGCAACACACACGGAGGGTGAGAAGGTTGGGGGGGGGGGGAGAGAGAGAGAGAGAGAGAGAGAGAGAGAGGGTAGTGTTGCTCTGGAGGCAGAAGGATTGCTATGAATTGAGGCTAGCCTAGGCTACACAGTGAAATCATCTCAACAAAACAAAAGCCTCAAGCATGTTTATTGTCAGAGCAGGCTGTCCTTAAGACACCACACCACTGTATTGGAGGGCCCTCAGATTCTGGAATCCTGGGGTCCTGGAACCTAGCTGTGCAGTGCTTTGGGAAAGTTCAGAACCAGATTCTCCATACATCTGTTGAAAGACATGTCTTTGTCTCCAGTCTGGCTCTATTTAAGATTCAGCCACCAAGGTGTTCATTTATGTGGGCTGACTCACACCTGTCATCCCAGCACTCAGGAGGTAGCAGCAGAAGCAGGAATTCAAGGCTATCCTTGGCTACATAGTGGATTTGAGATGTGTCTAGGCTCCTTGGACCCATCTCTACTCCTAGCTCCATTCTCCTTTGAGTGTCCATGGACACACAATTTCTCTGATTCTCTAGGACGAGCCACTGGGTCATACTTCACTCTGGTGTCACTTTCTGAGGAGCCACTAACTTTGCCATCCCACAGTCCCCTTGGATGATGGTCAGTGATTCAGACTCTGTGCTAGGAGGGAGACCAGGGCAGGACTATTCCTGTACGAGCCTCAGTGGGTCCCATAAACTTGGACTCCTCAGGGATCAGGTGCGCAGGAGAGCCAAGTGTACCCGCACAGCAAAGGCACTGAGAAGGTCTGCATGGAGTGCTCACAGGACAAAGCTTGTCCCAGTGTCTGTGGGAACAGTCTATCCTCTCTGCTTTCTGCTGCAGGAAGAGCCTTGTGGTGGAACTTCCCTAGGGTGGCAATCAGACTAGCCTCAAGTTGTGTCTTCCACAGATGGTCCCCAACCCTACCTCAGGCACTCAGAGAGGAAGCCACCCCTTATTTCCTTCCTGATGCAGGTGCTCATCTGCAGGAACTACCGTGGGGATGTGGACATGTCAGAGGTGGAGCACTTCATGCCCATTCTGATGGAGAAGGAGGAGGAGGGCATGCTGTCACCTATCTTGGCCCATGGTGGTGTTCGTTTCATGTGGATTAAGCACAACAACCTGTACCGTATCCCTATGCTGTGGAGTTGGGGCTTGGGGATGACATGCCTGCCCACCAGCACAGGACAGCTGGGCAGCACGAAGGCACAGACTTAGGGAATACTAAGTATTCCAGAAGCTGCAGCTGTGGAGAGGAAGGGAGGGGCACTTGGCATGAGTGGGAGCCAACTGGGCCTGAGATGTGTCATGTTAAATGGGGTAGGTCTTTGGATGGGGTGAGCTGGCTTTAGGTGGTTTTGTGGTCTAGAGACTTCTGCCTGCTGTGTATGGCCATACTGTCAGAGGCAGGAGTGGACACATGAGGGGAACGGGGTAGGAGTAGGGGTGGGAAGTTGTCATGTACCCTACATCCTCAGCCCCGCTTCAGCCTCAAATCAAGTGTGGTGCCAGGTGGAGACTCACCATGGGTGCATCCACCATTTGGGGCTTTGAGCAGACCTCTGAAAATCTGGCTATGCAGTAAGCAGTGGGGTGCACCAGCTCGTCAGCTCTCAGTCCCCTTAGGATCAGCACGTAAATGTGTGTGTGCGTGTGGCCCCCAACAGGCACAGATACCAACTCTTCCCAGGGACAGGTCTTCCCTTGCAGCTCCTGCCCTGTTCTCACCCAGTCATAGGGTTTTTTCCTGATGTATAATACCATATGTGACCTCCCGTGTGGAGTGGGCCTAAAATCCAATAGAAAGGTGTTGGTATTACCCATGATATCTGTGCCACTATTGCACAACCAGACACACGCTGCTTAGCATGTGGTATTTTAGCACACAGGGTCTATAGCTGAGCAGGAATGTTGATGCCTGTTCAACAGCAGCCTTCACAGCCCCTTCTGGCATTATGAAAGCCAGGCAACAGGGTGGGAGTTTCCATTTGGTTCCAACTTAATTTCTCCATGTCCTACAGTCCAAGTGCAATGCCTTCAGCAATAGTCTTTCACCATCTAGTTCTGCCATACAACCAGCAGCAGCAGCCTGCATGGTTCCTGGAACTTCAGGGTTGCCTGACCAACAGCTCACAGGAGATAATCTACTCTGGGTACAGGGTGTCCATCCAACAACATGATGACCTCCGGGAGTCTTTTTCCACCAATGTAGGGTGCCATTTGGATTTAAACTCTTTACCTATTTTAAGAACCTTTTATTTTGTTTTTTATTTTTTAAAAGCTTTCATTTGTATAGATAATTTACCTGCATGTTTGCAGGCCAGAAGAAGGCATTGGATCCCCCTGGGACTAAGAGTTAAAGCCAATGGTGAGCTACCATGTGGATGCTGGGAATTGAACTCGGGTCTTCTGGAAGAGCAGTCTGTGCTCTTAAACCACTGAGCCATCTCTCCAGACCTCCATTTTTCCCTTCAATTATCCAAGCCTCAGCTGGGCTCTAAGGTGGGTAGAAGTTCCATTACACCTGGTTGTCTTCATCCATGTTAGTGGAGTGGTTGCTTGTCAGGGCTGTTCTCTATGGACATCCACACATAATGCCTAGTTGACTGAGACCCTTGATGGTGGCTTCCCCTGCTGCTCACTTGGATGAAAATGCTTGTAAGAGCCTGTGGCTTGGTGTACATTGGTGAGAAAGTATTTTTCATGTCTCTCTGATATCCTATGAATCTTGCTGCCAGTCTCTCCCAGGACAGATTGATTTGTGTATGTGTTGAGGCCATAATCAGGAACAGGCCTAGTGTTTGGAGAGCATGCAAAATAGCAGAATATTTTACAGGAATGCCAGCAGTCTTAGCCATTTTCTAACCTGTGTTGGCTTCCCTATGACCAGACTTTAGATGGACCCTGTGGGCAGCTTCCAAGGGTGCCTGAAAGGAAATGGGCCATATTTTGGTCTACTGTGGGCTCCTTATTTGGGTTAAGTAGACATGTGTATAGCATTGCCCCCAGAAAAACTTTGTCATAAACAGAAAGAAGAGAGGCCTGGCCCTGGCTGCTTCCCCCATCCAGCTGGGCTCTCCCTTGCTCTTAAATGCAGTATCCAGAAGCTACCCTTAAACCTTACACTTTCTGTTGTAACCCCAAGGCTCCTCTGATTGCTTACCACATGCCCCTAGCCTGGCTCATACTGGGTGCTTAGTCCTAATCTTGGGCCCAGTGGACCACTGGAGTGTGGCTGGGGCAGGGAGCCATGGGGCTGGGGCTGTGGTGTGGTACCTTGGCCTCAGAAGGCTCCTTGACTACCATTCTGCAGTGGTTGCCACTTCAAAGAAGAATGCTTGTGTGTCACTGGTGTTCTCCTTTCTCTACAAGGTGGTGCAGGTAAGGCCCCAGTGGTGGGACTTCCCTCCTGGGGAGGGCTTTGGGAATTGTAATTTTGTATACCCAGGTATCCTGGGCCAGGAAACCTCAGTCTCCTTGCAGGTGAGAGCCTCTGACCTTCATTGATTGCATTCCCACCCTGGACGTAAAGAAAGCTAATAAGATGGGGAGACATGGCTGTGCAACCATCCTGGCAGGAGGGTGCATAATGTGATCCAGGTCCTGTGCCTGGGCAGTGTAAGGGGCTGGGGTCAGTTAGGTGCACAAGGCTAGACTTTGGGACCGTGTAGGAGTGTGAAGTCTGATGCTAGCTAATGCATAGTTTTACCCAGGACACCTATGGATGTAAAGCAACCTCTGGCTGCTGAGTCAGTCTGTTTGGTGCTACTGTTAAGCAAGGCCTCCAGGGCTGGTTTGTATTGCCACTGAGTGCCTCTGGAGGTCAGGAACCCTTTTCCCTGTCTCTCCTCCCTCCCTCCCTCTTGGGTGGGTGACTCTTAGCCAAGAGTAGGAGGTAGGGCAAGGGAACCCATTGTCTTTTTGGTATCCTTCTGAGCAGGTCCACTGTGGACAGCCTGGCTTTGCCACCTCTAATTGGTGGAATATGATTGGGGTGCTGGGGCACATTTTTCCCCAAAGCTTGCCTTTCCCACTTCTGTGATAGTGTAAAGACCAGGTCAGGTCCCTACTTTAGCCTCCTAGCTATCCATTGAAATGGAGATGCGTGTCTACAGCCAGAGAGCCAACACCCTATGGGGATAGGCAGCAATCTTGAGGGAGAGGCAAGGATCACAGGCGCAGTTGGGATTGACCACAGACGTCCTGGACAGCCGAGGTGCTGGTACAGAGCCACTCCTGGCCAATGCCTGTGGTTTGTAGTTCAAATCTTTGGGTTCAGGACCTGTGCTATCACCCAGGGGTACAATCACTTCAGCTGGGGTGGCCTAAGCTGGGCTGAGTCCTGTTCTGCTGCCCAGGTCTTCTCCGAGTACTTTAAGGAGTTGGAGGAGGAGAGCATCCGAGACAACTTCGTCATCATCTATGAGCTGCTGGACGAGCTCATGGACTTCGGCTACCCACAGACCACCGACAGCAAGATCCTGCAGGAGTGAGTACCTGTGTCCCTGCAGACCCCACCCCCAGCCAACAGAGCAGTCAGCTTGTTCCTTCTGCCCCAACTGTTTTTTAGTTATTTTGAGATAGGATCTGATCCTCCTACCTCTGCCTCTGGAGTGCTGGGCTGACAGGAGTAGGCCATGTGTCCAGTTTCCTAATTCTGTGTGTTTGTGTGGTACTGGGATTCAGCCTGCAGATGCTCACTGCTGAGCCAGGGGCTGGTCTTGGGTTTCTACTGAGTGCCTCTGGGCTCAGGACCCTTTCCCAAAGGTATACCGTGTCTCTTCCACCCACACACATGCAGTAGCCTTAATCAGAGCCCTGCCTTTGCTGACTGTGACAGTCTTTTGGAATCCCACTTGCAGAGGCAGAAATGAGCAGACCCCACGCTGTACTTTCCATCCCTCAGTGGGACCTGGGGTGCCAGCTCCCCACTTGACTGGGAGTCCAGGAAAAGCTGCCGCTCTGCTGTCCTGGCGGTACAGGACTCAGTCCTTCCAGGTGCCCACAGTGTTGACCACTTAATCCTCCATTCCCCACCCCCCACCAGTGCCTTGCCTAAGAGATGAGGTGTATTCAGCCGGCTTACTATAGTATGTGTACTGTACCCCTCCTGGAACCTGCTGATGTGGGGCTTCAAGTGGTTAGGCCTTGTCTTCTACCTAGCTCACATGCCAATGTGCGTCACCTCTATATCTGAGCAATTTGGCCCCACAGATACATCACTCAGGAAGGCCACAAGCTGGAAACGGGGGCCCCTCGGCCCCCAGCCACTGTCACCAATGCTGTGTCTTGGCGCTCAGAAGGCATCAAGTACCGGAAGAATGAAGTATTCCTGGATGTCATTGAGGCCGTTAACCTCTTGGTAGGCTGCCTTTCCTCTTTCCTTTCCTAACCTGCCATGTTTTCCAGGGTGGAAGTCAGGGATAAAACTGAAACCCAGCCGAGTGTGTAATCTGGGCCCTGGCAGCAGATGGCAGGGTTCAGCCTTAGCCACCAGAGACTTAGCTCTCTGTATCAGCCTCACTCTCAGAATCTGTAGGGTCAGCATTGTGGTGTCTCCCTCAGGAGACTGAGGTAGGGGAATCTTAAGTTCCAGACCCTCCAGGGTCACATGTCTCAGAAAAACAGAAATAGAAAGGGCAGCAAGAGATGGCTTAGCAGGTAAAACAGGACTTCCCACAAGCCTGCCTTTCTGGGTGTCATGGTGGTAGAAGAGAACTGACTCCTGCACTCTGTCCTGTGACTTCACATGTGCTGTATGCTCATGCGTGCACACACACTAACAGTAAATCAATAAATACAATTTAAGTTTTAAAACTACAAGGCTCAGGAGATGGCTTAGTGAACCACATTGCTGCACCTCAAGCCTCATGTCCTAAGCTCCATCCCCAGAGCCCTCATAAAAGAGATATCACCTTAAACTTGTCCTCTGATCTCCATACAGATGCAGTGGCACCCCGACATACATCATGCACACTCATACAATAGTAACATTTTTAAGTAAAAAACTGGTAGACACGCCGAGCACTCGTGTACAAGCTTAAGGACCCGAGTTCAGACCTAACACTGGTGTGGAAGCTGGGTGTGTGGTGTGCACTGCAGCCCCAGCACTGAGGGGTGGGGACTGGAGGGTCCACCCAGCCAACATGAGAACTCTAGCTCAGGGAGAGACCTTGCCTCAAACACGTGGTGGGAGACCACAGAGGGCCTGTGGGAAGTTCTCTTTCACCTGGTGAGCTGGAAGACTGCAGGCTTACAGCTGAGCCAGATGTGGTAAAGGCCACAGCTCACACGGCTCCCCCCAACACCATCCCCAGGTCAGTGCCAACGGCAACGTGCTGCGTAGTGAGATTGTGGGGTCCATCAAGATGCGGGTCTTCCTCTCAGGCATGCCTGAGTTACGCCTGGGCCTCAATGACAAGGTCCTCTTCGACAACACAGGCCGTGAGTACCTGAGGACAGCACTGAGACAGAGGCTGGGTCATCCTTGCTCCATGGAGGTGACTTCACTTGACCCCAAGTTAGAGCTGAGTGCATGCTTACTGGTGGGACAGCCAGCTGCTTTCAAGTATCAGGTTTAAGAACATTTCTTGGGTCTTTGAGATGGTTCATCAGGTAAAGGCATTGCTGCCAAGCCCCACGGCCTTATTGTGCTATCTTGAGCCCACATGGTAGAAGGAGAGAGCCAGTTCCTGCAAGTTGTCCTCTGACTGCCACACGTGTGCTGCAGCACACACACACACACACACACACACACACACACACACACACACACAC
>JANHMN010000015.1:58066452-58123542 GCA_030674055.1 Rhabdomys pumilio
ACACACACACACACACACACACACACACACACACACACACACACACACGACATCTGGCATGCATTAGACTCTGGACATTGTCTCCACACTGCAGTAACAAATTCTCAGCGGAGGAAGTTTGCCTCGTTTTCCCCTCTTGCTCTGAGATGACATGGGAAGGTGCCAGAAAACATGACAGGCTCCAGAACTGCAAAGTGTTCTTTAGGTTTAGTTTTGAGGCACTGTCACTCTACATAGCCTGGCTGTCTGGGGCCCGCTGTGAAGACCAGACTGGCCTTGAACTCACTAAGCAATCCTGCTTCTGCCTCCTGAGTGAGGGGACTAAAGTGTGTGCCACTGCTAGGCTCACTGTCTGGTTTGAAGTTTTTCTTTCATTTATTGGGTGCAAAAGTCAGAGGACAGGTAGCAGGAGTCAGTCTCTCCTTCTACCATGTGAATCCTAGAAACTGGACTCAGGTAGGCAGTCTGGGTAACACCTTTACCCACTGTGCCATCTCGCTGACCATTTTAAAAAGTTACTACATTTATTTATTCACTCATCTTTACAGTTACACTTTGGTAAAACACAAAATGAGAAAAATGCTAAAGGCATGGGGTTGGGGGGCTCTTTAAGGCAGTCAGAGAAAAAAAATAAAAACATGACCTTCAAAACTCAGATAGGCTTTTCAAAGTGGGAGAGAGCTGAGTGACCTTTCCAGCCAACTTAGGGAAAACCCCTGCCCCAGTTATACACTTAAGTGTCCCCAGACAGACAGCCTCCTATGGCAGGCAGCTACCCAGCATGCACAGGGATATCTGGGCTGTAGCTTTAGCACTATAAAAGTAAAAACCATGGCTAGTGTCCAGGTATATACATTCCATAATTGCCCCCCCCCCAAAAAAGAACAACATTTGGTGTGACCTAAGGCCACTTTCTTTTTTTTTTTTTTTTTTTGGTTTTTTGAGACAAAGTCTCTCTGTGTAGCCCTAGCTGTCCTGGAACTCACTCTGTAGACCAGGCTGGCCTCGAACTCAGAAATCTGCCTGCCTCTGCCTCCCAAGTGCTGGAATTAAAGGCGTGCGCCATCACCACCCGGCAGGCCACTTTCAATAAGATTGTAATTGCAATCATCTTAACAATTTATCATAACTCCCCAGGGCCCCTGGAGGAAAAGCCTCATTCCCTCAGGGCTGGCCCCCTGTCCTCACACTGCCCCCAACTCAGGACACAGCCACATCTTGACTTGCATGACAGAAATCCTGCGTAACCTTCTCTGTCCCCCAGCTTGTTTCTCACACACAGCTGTTCCTGGTTTCACAGTTGCCTGTGTCCCCAAGGCCTGTCTACCTGCCCAGGAGTTGTCATTGCCCTGACCCCAGGGAGAAGGGCATATTCATTCTATCTTTGGGACATGCAGACTTGTCCTTGGCACTCTTCTAACTGTGACCACTAGAGGGCACACTTGGGTTAGAAATAGCTGTCCATAACCGACAAGGAGGCAGGACAAGCTGAGGAACCAAGGCCTACAGACCTGGGTAATTTGTCCTTGTTTTATGTTTTATCTGCAACCATGTATGTGCGCCATGTGCGAGCCTACAAATGGTTGTGTGAACCAAACCCAATTCCATGCAAGAACAGCCAGTCCTCTTAACTACTGACTCCCCTTGTAGGTCTTTGTAAATTTTGAGGCAGGGTTTCATGAAGCTAGCCTAGGTTAGCCTCACATTTTTTATGTAGCCAAGAATGACATTGAACCAGGGTCCTCTTACATCCACCTCGAAAACACTGGAGAGGAGGAGTTACAGGTGTACTCCCCTGTACCCAGTTTATCCAGATTACCAATGTACCCTGGGCTCCGTGCAGACCAGGCGAGAGCTCTGCCAAGTGAGTTCTAGCCCACAAGGTACATGTGGTACCAAGCCACATCTATGTTTTTAAATAGAAATTCAGGTGCCATGTAGCTGACAATTCACTTTAATTGTTTGGGGCAGTGGTTCTCAACCCTCCTAAGACCGTGACCCTTAAATACAGCCCATCATGATCTGGTGACCCCAACCTTTCATTGCTTCTTCATAACTGTATTTTTGCTACTGTTATGAATCATAATATAATATTTTTGGAGATGGAGGTTAGCCAAAAGGGTTGGAACCGACAGGCTGAGAACCACTGATGTAGGACATGCTCTCAGGTGTGGTCATCACCTCACCTCCTCTGAGGCTCACTCTGAGGACTCTCCTGCCTCTGCTCCTGGCTGCAGTAGTGTCAGGATTAGAGGAGGTACTGCTGGTCCTTGGGTCCTAGGGACTCAGGCTCTGGTTGTCTCTCCAGCATGGTGAGCATTTTAGTCACTGAACAGTCTCCCAGGCCCACGGATTGTCTTTGAAAGGAATAATTCGGTGGCATTACAGCAGTGGCTATACTATGCAGCCTCTCTTCCTACCCAACCCCCGGCAGCACTAGGTCGTCCTCCGTGTGCTTTCCTTGGCCCCGACAAGCTACTGAATTGCTGCGGTCTGTATGGATTGGCCTGGTCTGGACACCTCGCGTCAGTGAGATCACACACTCTAGGCCCTCCCAGATCTGCTGTTCCGTTCTCACTGTGCCCAGGTCGATGTGGCTGAGTAATAATCCATTGTACCCTGGGCATGTCTTGCCATTCGTCTGCTGACAGGTGTGGAGGTCGTCCCCACCTTCGAGACGCTGCACTCATACTATGTCCTACAGTTTCAAGCATGCACTGTAGCAGGTGTGTGGTTAGTACCCATGCAGAGAGAACAGTTTGCACGTTGGTCTTTAGTTCTCTTAAGCAGATTTCCCAAGTAGTGGAATTGCTGGGGCACATTGTCATTCCATTTTGTCCCCCGAGGAATTCTGCTGTTTTCTTTATAAAACCTTTCTCTTGGAGAGATAGACAGGATCATGAAATTTCTTGCAAGTTCCTTGCAAGGCACACACACGTTCTCCTACCTACTCAGCAGCCACGTCCTCCCCTTTGCGCACTGTCCCATACCGCCCAACCTCCCTCCACTAACCTGGGAGTGGAATCTACACTGTCTCCCAGCCTCTCACTGAGAGAGTCTAGGCAGCAGCTCTGAGCCACACGCCAACTCAAGTATACCTTAAATGTATATAAGATCTATAGCTCACCACTACGCATGCCCAGATACACACGAACCATTCTCATATGCCCTTGATTTGGGTCATCCTCCCCATAGAGAAAATTTATGATTCTGTCAGTTAAAAACACTGGCTAGAGGGCTGGGGAGAGGACCCAAGTTCTTAAGAGCACTGCAGCTCTTCCAGAGGTCCCAGGTTCAATTCCCAGCACCCACACAGCAGCTCACAACTGTCTGTAGCTCCAGTTCCAGGAGACATGACACCCTCACACAAATATACATGCAGGAAAACACACACACAACACCAATGACATAAAATTAAAAAAAAAAAAAAAAACCACTAGCTGGAGAGATGGCTCAGAGGTTAAGAGCACTGACTGCTCTTCTAGACATCCTGAGTTCAATTCCTAGTACCCACATGGTGGCTCACAGCCATCTCTAATTGGGATCTGATGCCCTCTCCTGGTATGACTGAAGACAGCTACAGTGTACTCATGTGCATTACATAAATAATTTTTTTTAAGACTTTATCTTGCCAGGTGTGGTGACAAATGCCTTTACTCATAGCACTTGGGAGGCAGAGAAAGACAGATCTCTGTAAGTTTGAGGCTAGCCTGGTCTACAAGTGAGTCCAGTACAGCCAGGGCTACACAGAGAAACCCTGTCTCAAAACCCTGCCCCCCCAAAGAGATCTTACTTTATTATTTGTTTGCTTGTACGCATATATGAGAGCCCACAGAGGCCAGGAGATCGTGACAGATTTCTGAAGCTGGAGTTTTAGGCAGCTGTGAGCTCTCCTGCATGGGTCCTGGGAAGCTATCAGGTCCACTGAGGGAGCAGTGTGCATCCTTACCCACTGAGCCACCTCTGCAGTTGCTGCTAGTTGCTCTTGTAATTCGTGTCCTTGAACCTCAGAACCAGCAGTATCAGGAGACTCTCCAGGTGATGCTTTCCTGCAGTTTGGCCTGCTCTCCTACTAACCTGTGTGCAGCGGACCGCGTCCCTGTCTGTCCTTACACCTACTACTTAACCTTACTACCTGAGCTCCTGGGCACGAAGCAGTTTCACGCATGCACTGTGGCAGATGTGCGGTTGGTGTCCATCAGAGATGTTGGGATTGTGGGTGAAACCTGAGCTCGGGTTAATGGATGCTGCAGTTTGCCAAGCTGGTGAGCTGTTCTTGCACAGCAGTAAGGGAGATGTTCCAGTTGCTCTGTACCCTTTTCCAACACTTAGTGATGTCGGGCTCTGGTTGTGGCCCTGCCAGTGGGACCAGCTCATGCAGGTTACAAGCACTTTGCAGTCTAGGCGTTATGCCTACTGCTGTACCTGAGAAGAGAAACTCAACAGGAACTGACCACATCTGTTTCCTTGAACCATACCAACTCCTGAGGCTTAACAACCGTTACCTCTGTGCCCTAAAGTTTTAAATTTGCATGTATGAATTATCCATACTGAATTTCATTCTGTTTTCATACATGCATGGGATGTATTTTCATTGTATTCTCCCCCATTATCTCCTATCCCACTTCCACACTAGTCCTCTTCCCAACTAGTCCTTCTCCTGTTCTTCCTCCTCCTCCTGCTACTGCTCCTCCTGCTGCTCCTCCTCCTGCTGCTCCTCCTGCTGCTGCTGCTCCTCCTCCTCCTGCTGCTCCTCCTCCTCCTGCTGCTCCTCCTGCTGCTGCTGCTCCTCCTCCTGCTCCTCCTCCTGCTGCTCCTCCTCCTGGGCTGCTCCTCTTCTTCTCCCTCCTCCTCTTCTTCCTCTTCCTCCTCCTCCTCCTCTCCCTCCTCTTCCTCTTCCTCCTCTTGGTCACTCAGTGAGTTTCATGATGGCTGCTTTCAGCAGCATGCAGGGCGGTAGAGAGGTGCTCAAGGCAGCCAGTGGCTACACCACTGATGAAACTCTCCCAAAAGGCCAAAAGTAGTCATGAGCACTTGCTGTGCAAGCATGTGCACCCGTGATCTTTGATCTGAATATCCATGTAACAAGCTGGGAGCCCCACAAATGCCTGTAACCTCAACATCAAGGAGGGCAAGAGTGTCATTGGGGCTTGCTGACTGACAGCACTCCCCCAAAACAGTCTAGGTTCAGGAAATGGCTGCCTCAAAGGAGTCTGGCAAAGACAGTGATGGGGAATGATCTTTGACGTACTTCTGTGGTCTCTGTGTGCTTGCAGTTGCACACGTCTGAGCACTCTCACACAGATACTGAGTCCAACAGGCAACAGCTCTCAAGATGCATGCTGAATAAAAGCACCAAGTCCAGAGACCAGAGCAGGCGATACCACAGGCCCTGAGTCCCGCCCCTTCCTGCACAGGCTCCACCCCTTGGCTCCACTTGCCCACTTGTTTCCCACCCAAACAGCTTCCAAGAGAAACAGGCTACACCTGGGACAGCTTCGCAGAAGGCCTGGCTACAGCAGCCCAACCAAGGGAAGGATTTGTGGGAGGTCACATGGCCATGCTCGCAATCCCCCCCACACACACCCTCCCGCGCTGCACAGGAGGGAGAGCTAGGCACGGGGAGGGGGGCCGGGTGCTGGAGCCTGCGGCACCTGACTCGGCCGACTCAGCTGCTTGCCAGCATCTGAGCCTCCATACCCCTCCGTACCCTGTCTGGGAAATGGGCTCAGAAGGGCCTGAACTGTGATGGGACTGAGGGATGCATGCAGGAAGTCAGCAGAAATCTCCAGATGAAAGAACCCCAGAATACTCCATGGTTGTGTAGAATTCTGCCCTGTTACACACCGGAAAATCCATACGTAGTGGTCTGGGATGACAAGAGCGTTTTCTATAGAAGCACGAAGACCTGAGTTCAGATCCCAGAGCCCTTGTAAAAAGCTGGTCATGGCTGCGAGCCTGTGACGAAGCAGCTGGCCTTGCTGGATGCCAGTCCAGCCCCAGGTTCGGTGAGACTCTGACTCAAGAGAATAAGGTGGAGAGCTACCGAAGATCCATGGTGTCCACGTGCACACACCACTCGCATGTATACACCAAGATAAAGGAAATGTAAACAAGCCAATACTACACATATAAATACGTGTGTGGTTCTGGGGAACAGAGTCAAACTACATAGCCTAGGCTGGCCACAAACCTGAATGGATCTTGTACCTCAGTATCATGGTGCTAGAATTACAGCTGTGCACCACCACACACAGCTTTTTTTTTTTTTTTTTTTTTTTTTTAAATAAGGGTTTCATGAAGCCATTCTGGCCTCCCACCTGCCAAGTAGTAGAGGGTAGCATGAATTCCTTATCTCCCCGCCTCACCTCCTCAGTGCCCGGGTGACAGGTGACTGCCACCACATCTAGTTTATGTGGTGCTAGGAATAAACTCAGGGCATGATGCTTGTTAACTGAGCTACAGAGCACCCTAACAACTAAGCTATAGTCTCAGCCCCTCAAACTATTTTAATTGATTTTTTTTTGTTGTTGTTTTGTTTTGTTTTTGGTTTTTTTTTCGAGACAGGGTTTGTAGTCCTGGCTGTCCTGGAACTCACTCTGTAGACCAGGCTGGCCTCAAACTCAGAAATCCGCCTGCCTCTGCCTCCCAAGTGCTGGGATTAAAGGCGTGCGCCACCATCGCCCGGCTTATTTTAATTGATTTTAAATCTACATGGCATACACTAGTGAAATGTACAGTCCAGCAGTACCTCTGATAGTACAACTATCACTTCCACCAAGTTCCAGAACACTCTGTTTACCCAGAAGGAGAACCCATATCCAATAGCAGTCTTGGCCCACTGCCTCCTTCTGCCCCTGGCAGCCTGTGTCAGTCTGGATCGATCTGGGTACTGTGTGGCGGTGGAATCCCATGCTGTGGGGCCTTTTGTGCCTGGCTCTGACACTCAGTGTCTCATCCTTAGGGTCTGTCCTTGTGGCAATGTGTGTCAGAGCTATGCTCCTTCTCAAGGCTGAATAACATCCCACAGTATAGATAGTTCCCATTGTGCTGACCATGAACCTCCATTGACACACATTTTTTAAAACATTTATCTTTTTTACTCCGTGTGTGTGTGTGTGTGTGTGTGTGTGTGTGTGTGTACAATGTATGTAGGTCAGAAGATAGTTTGATGGAGTCTCTCCTTCCTCCATGTGGGTCCATTTTGAAATGCATGCACACAGGTGCCCGGCAGGATGTTAGGAGCTATAGGGAGAGGGGATGAGATGCCCGTTCCAAGTGAAGGCTGTCGCTGTGTCACTCATGCATGACTTCAATGTTTCAGTGAATTCATGGCAATGCGCTTCCTCTCTGATCACCCACACATGCAAATGTGCACATGCACACACACAGGTAGTTGAGTGTCATTTATGTATTTGTAATAAAAACACTTTTTAAAGGCCTGGTGTGCTGAAACAGGCCTTGAAACCCAGCACTAGGGAGGCAGAGACGTTGGCGGAGGCAGGTGGATTTCTATGAGTCCAAGGCCAGTCTGGACTACAGATCCAGAGCAAGGATAGCCAAGGCTACACAGTAAAATTTTGTCTCAAAAAAAAAAAAAAAAAAAAAAAGGAAAAACAAACAGTCTTTTAAAATAAAAGAACAATATTTTGAGCCTGATGATGTGGCCTATGAGGCACTGGGGAGGCTGAGGCAGGAGACTGACTTCAGGCCAGCTTGGGCCACAGAACAAGGCCCTAGGTCAAAACCGCAACCACAACAATAGCAAAGGAATTCTTCAGAAATCTGTGTCTTGGTCACTGAGGGCAGAGAGAAAAAAAAAATCAGATTTCCAGGGCCGAGAGGGCTCAGTGGGTGCTTGCTGACTGCCAAGCCTCAGGATTAGGGCCCACATAGTGGGAGAAGAGAACTGACTCCCCACGCTACCCCGTGACTTCTCCATGTACACTGTGGCCTAGGCACATGCACTCATACAAATTTTAAAAATTAAAAAAAAAACAAAACAAAACAAAAAAAACCCCAAAACTTTAAGGAATCAGACTTTCTGACTTAAAGCTCCATCTCCATCTTGTTCTCCATTTCCTCCTCTGGGAAATGACAGTAGACACTTGACTTTGAGCGTTTGCACATGTGTTCCTTTAGCCTGGTCACTCCTTCCTGGTGAACTTGTGTGAAACCTCACCTGCAATGTCCCTCCTCCAGACACTTTTGTATTGTCATCTTCCCTGTGGCAGAGCCCAGAGGCTCCAGGTCCAGGGACATCTGTGTGCCCCCAGCCTTGGAGCCCCGTGATGGCCACAGACTTAGAGAGTCGCGAAAGCGTGCACATCCGGGACTCCGCTCCATAGCACCGTGACTCTGAGGACAGTGTTCTTTTCCAAATCTGTGCGCACGCAAGTGCCCAGCCACAGTCATCTGGGCCCTACCCCCTCCCCATCCTCACAGCCCCTGCCAGGGTCAGGACAGCCTGTCCCTTGAGTGTCCCCCAGGTCACAGATAAGGCTGCCAGTGGGCTATCGGCAGGAAACATCTTAGCAAGCAGGAAACCACGACGTGAGCCAACTGCGCCCGCGCCGGGCTCAGCCTATCCTTGGCCTGATATTTTGGGAGCCGCTATTTAAGCCGGACTCGGCTCATTCCCTGAGCTGGACTGTTGGAGGGAGGCTCCAGTTCCACATCCCTTGCAAGCCTGAGGCCAGAGATAAGAGGATCGGATCACAGAGACCCTCTCGAGAGTCACACAACCTCTTCTCTGGCCGCTGGGCAACCCAAGCACGCAGCTTCACCTCTCTGGGCCAGCATTCCCTCTTCACAGCTTGGATTCTGTCCTAAATGGAAAACCAAGCAGGAGGCCAGGGCATGTCTGAACCAGCCTGTGAGAGATCCAAGTTCAAGTGAAAGCAAGGCCGGAGCTGGAGAGCCAGTGGCTCTGCAGCTAGGATCACCTCCTGCTTTTGCAGAGGACCTGGGCTCTGTTCTCAGCACCCGCACGGTGCCCTCACAATCACCTGTGACTCCGTGTCATGAAAGGGGGAAAAAATGAACAGGTGTGTTCCTCATACCTGTCATCCCAACATTTAGAAGGCTGAGGCAGGAGGATTGCAAAAAAGTTTTGAGAGCAGCTTTGGCTGCATAATGAAATCCAGGCCAGCTTGGGCTACAGAGAGAAACCCTATCTCAGAAAAGAAACACATCCCCAAATGGCTTATCGAACAGAGGCACTAGCCACTGACAGGCAGGGTTGGATCCCCAGGTCTTGTGTCCTGCAAGCTGACCACTGGCTTATACTAACACAATACCATAAAACAGAGAGATGTGCTCTTCAAAAACGACGGGGTGGGGGAGGGAGAGGGAAGATGAGGAGAGGGAGAGGGAGAGGGGGAGAGGGGGAGGGGGAAGATGAGGAGAGAAAGAGGGAGAGGGAGAGAGGAAGAGGGGGAGGAGGAGATGGGGAGGGGAGAAGGGGAGGAAGAAAGAGAGAGGGGGAGGGAGAGGGAAGGAGGATGGTGGCACACACCTTTGATCTCTGTGTGCTCAGAGGCAGGAGCAGCAAGGGAATTTTGTGAGTTCCAGGCCAGCCAGGGTTACATAATAAGACCATTTTGTTTTGTTTTTTGAATCAGGGTTCCTCTGTGTAGCACAGGCTGTCCTAGACCTCCTTCTGTAGACCAGGCTGGCCAGATTCAGAGATTCCCCACACCTCTGCCTCCCTCATGCTGGGATTAAAGGTGTGCAGTCTCCACCACCTTTGTTTGGTTCCTCTAAGTCCTCTCAATACAAACTGGAGCAGAGTGACAGATTTTAAAGATACTGCTGTAATTACTTTCATCTTCTAGAGTAGGGAAGACACTAGCCTGGGGCTACACAGCAGCCCAGAGGCCCTGGCCACCACAGCCTAGTCTGACCCCTGCTTCTGTTACATGGCTAGCCAGCTAGAAGCAGGGTTGGGATTCGAACTCAGTTCCATCTTCCCTACTGCTTACAGGTGGCGCACACACCCAAGCTACCAGGTCCCTTTGACAAGCGCTTTTCTCCTCAGGCTAGTAAAAGTGAAAAGTAGAAGTGAGACCAAGGCCCAAGCGCTCCAGTCTGCACGGGCCCTGCTAAAAGCCAGGCAGAGGCAAGCGAAGGACGCCAAGCGTGGCTATGTAAAGCGGCCACTGGCACCTGCCAGGACGGGTGCTGAAGCGGGCACTGTGGCCCCCGCCTGAGCAGCTGCAGCCACCCAGAGGGAACGACTGTGCCAGATATAACTCGGCCAGCCCCCACCCAGAGGTCAGCTCCCAGCCCCTGTGCCTGAAAAGTCACTCTGGGCCAAAGACTCTTGGTGGGTTACTAGTCTGAGCCAGGCCTCAGTGTGGCCAAGTGTCCCTCGATGTCTAAGCCCCGGTGAGAAACAGGAGTCAAGGCTTCTCTTGTCTGAGGCCACAGAGTCAAAGACCTGCAGGTCCGAGCTCCCTCATCAGGGCTGGCCTCCGTGTCGTGAGCTCCTTATCACTCAGGAACCCGAGTGCACTGCTTTGAAACTTGGGCTGGTGAAAGTTGCAGCCAGTACCAGTGTTGTGCAAGCCAGTCCCCAAGAGACTTGCCCTGGGCTGCCCTTTGGTTAAATGTGCTAATGCCTCCAGAGCCTTCTTAGAGAGACCCTGCCTCAGTATACCCCACGTGCCTGGTTGCCCTTCCAGCTCCCATCCCTCTACAGAGGTCTGATGAGGTCTTGGAGCCTCAGCTTCCAACTGCTGCACCTCCTGTGCCCCTCCCCCTCCCTTTCCATTCTCAGCCCTCCTTCCTCCCTTTTTAAATTTAACTAATTATCAATTATTTAGTGTAACAATGTATTTTAATTGCTTGTGTGCACGTGTGTGCTGACGGCTGGGAAGGCCTATGGTGGTGAATGCCTGGGACTGGGCTAACAAGGTTGTGATTGGAACTTGAGTTCCAGGCTCCTAACTCAGGTCTTCTGCAGGCACAAGCGGTGATCTTATCCACTGAGGCATCTCTCTAGACCTTTGTTTAATTTTGCTTGATTTAAAATTTATGTTTATGTCTTAGTTGTCAGTGGACCTGCGTGGGGGTCAGAGGATTACTTGTCGGAGTTGACTCTCTCTCCAGCTGGGTTCTGAGGGTTGAACAGGTCATTGCGCTTGACAGCAAGATCCTTTACCAAACTGAGC
Organism: Rhabdomys pumilio; assembly: GCA_030674055.1. Lineage (NCBI taxonomy): Eukaryota > Metazoa > Chordata > Mammalia > Rodentia > Muridae > Rhabdomys > Rhabdomys pumilio. Next base: position 58,077,627 of record JANHMN010000015.1, read on the forward strand.
CATATATATTACCGGCCCGATCTTAACTCCAGACTGTCCTGCGTCCTTCCCTACACTGGGATCACAGACGTGTGCCACACCCAGCTGATAATGCTGAGGAGGGGCTGGGCCTGCTTCTTGTATTTGGAGCACTCCAGAGCGACAGCCACATACACATCACACCTTTTTGAGTCAGGTATGCTCAAAACTCTGTAGCTCAGACTGATGGACCTTGTAATCCTCCTGCCTCAGCTTCCCAAAGGCTGGTCACAGCAGGCAGTTCTTTTCCCTGTCACTTTGAAATGGGGGGCAGATAGATAGTAGCAGGAGTCTAGGAGAGACCACTATCTAGTATATAGACCAAGCCAGCCTGGAACTCCCAGAGATCCACCTGCCTCTGTCTGCCAGGATGGGGATTGAAGGTGTGTACCACATCATACCAGGTTACAGAGGGTAGGTACGTGGCTCATCCTATTTCCCAAAGGGGAAACTGAGGCTCAACAAAGCCAGACTGCAGGAGCCCCTGGCTGACTCCTCATAGCCTTGTCTTCTCCTCCCCTTGGTGCCTGGAGGGATCATAGAACCACTGTGTCCAGGTGACACTCACAATGACTCACTCATCCTAATGGCAGAGCGGGTGGAAGGGCCTGAGAGCCTCCCTTCAGCCCTCCCACAGGTGGCACTCACTGAGCCACGAGTCCCCTGCATGTTTGCACAGCAAGCTCTGCTGAGATGCCAGGCAGTGGAGAGGATGTTTCACAAGCTACAGAGCTGGCATTTCTGAGAAAGCTGTTCTGAGGAGGAAACACAGAGAAGTGAAGGGCTGGGGGGTTGGGAGGGCTCAGTCTGCATCAAGGAAGCTCTGGGAGGTGGGCAGGGTGGCCGAGCCTGTTGCCTCAGTACTCAGAAACACAGGCAGGAGGATCACTGCAAGTCTGAGACCAACCTGGGCTACATAGTTAGACTCTGTAAAAAACAAAACAAACAAAGAATCCCCCCCAAACCAAAACCCAGAAATTTCAAAAGATAAAGAGCTGGGCATGATGACTCATGCCTGTCATAACTCACTCGGAATACGGCAGAAGGATTACCTCAAGTTCAAGGCCAGCCTGATTCCAGAGTGAGACTCAGTCTCTAAAAATCTAAACCATGAGCTAGCTACATGTCTCTGTGGTTAAAAGCACTTGCGGCTGTGCCTGCAAACCAGCATCCACATGACCAAAGGAGAGAACTGACTCCTGAAAGTTGTCCTCTGACTCACACAAGTGTCCTGTGTCACACACACTAATAAATGCAATAAAAAAATACAAAATAAAGAGTTGATGGGCATGATGGCGTACCCCTCTAGCTCTAGAACTTGGGAGGCAGAGGCAGGTACATGAGTCCAAGGCCTGGTCTACAGAGTGAAGGGCTATGCAGAGAAACTTTGTCTTGAAAAACCAAATATAAAACAACATAAAAAGCTGAGTACTGTGGCTCATACCTGTTATCATGACTTAGGAAGCTGGGGCAGGAGGATTGCCACGAGTTTGAAGCTAGTCTAGGCTATATAGAAGAGGCATGTCTTAGAAACAAAGAACAAGGGAGGTGGCAGGGGTAGGGCTGGAAAGATGCCTTAGTAGTTAAGAGTACTTGTTCTTGTGAGGACCCAGGTTCAGTTCCCACATCAAAGCTCAAAGCTCACGGCCACCTATAACTGCAGCTCCAGGGCTCTAGCGCCCTCTTCTGTCTTCCACAGGCACCTACACCTACATGCTCATCCTCCCAACCCCCACACACAATGCAACACAGCAAAGCTATCTACATTAAGTAGTCACTGTGTTCCCTTCATTCCTTCCCACTGGCCAGCACGAGGGTGGGACCCTGTTCAGGCATCCAGGGCTCTGGGCTGACCTGTTACTGACCTGCGCCCCACTACTGACTCGCGCCCCTTCTGAAGTGGGTTTGTCATCAACTCAGGGTGGGGAGAGAGCAACATCTGCTTAGTCAGCTGTCCCATCTAACTTCAATTCTCTCTGCTGCACAATTAGACTGGAGTGTGACATTTCCCAGAGGAGTTCCTGAGGTGTCACAGGGCACACAAGGGGGGGAAGGGCACTTGGAAAAAGTTTGTCCAGTGGTCACTGTCACCTCCACAAGATCAGTGTCCTCTCTAACCTCAGAAAGGTATCATCCTTAGATGCCAGGAAACCTGGGGTGCCAGCTGTCACCACACTGTCATCTTTCTAGGAAGACATTGGTGATAATGTACCCCCAAAATGGGAAGCACCAGCCCCTGTCCCTGTCCCTGACCCCACGGCCCCCTGCAGAGCTGCCAAGCACAGCTCAGAAAGGCTTCTATGTAAAAGTAGCTATGCAAATTGAGGACCCAGAGACCACAAAAGCCCCATTTCCCCTTTGCCACTGTGGGCTCGTGACAACCACCTGTGAGCTTGGCCCTATGCTGCCACCTCTGTGCTGGCTTGCAGCAAATGGTGGCCTGAGGGCAGATCTGAGCACTGGGGGACCGGGAGGTGACAGGTACAGAAGTGATGAGACAGTACACAGGGCTCCTGAGACCCTGACAAATTCCACTAGAGAACACCTCTTACCCGGTTGCTATTTTAGTCATTATGTTTTTATTGTGCTGGAGAAGGAACCCAGAACCTTGTATATACTAATCCAGTGTTCTATAGCTGAGCCAGACCCCCAAACCTCTCACTAGGGGGGATTCTAGGTAAGGGCTCCACCCTTAAGTAGAATGCCTAGAACCTTTTTTCATATACTAGGAGCTGGCCGCAAGCTCTTCATTTAGCCCAAGATAACCTTGAACTCAAAATTCTCTTGCCTCAGCTTTCCTAGTACTGGGATGGTAAGATGTATCTCTGTACACACCGAAAGACTGCTTGTGGGTACATGGAAACATGGCTCAGAGGACATGCGCACACCCAGGTCCCTCAGGTCCTCCAACAGGAAGGCAGAGGAACAGAAGATAACACACAGCAAGAGGTAGAACGTTCTCCAAGGAGAGAAGGATGAGAAGTTTGAGGTAAGCCTGGACTACAGCGTGAGATCCTGGTGCAAAGTAAACTAAGCCAAGATGCAAGACAGCTCGCAGGGAAAGGTGCTGACTGCAACCAGGATGGCTTGAGCCGAGTCCCTGTAACACACATGGGAGGAGAGAACCAATTCCCAGAGGCCGTCTTCCGACCTCCACAAGCATGCCCTGACATATGCACATGTGTGTGTATGAGTGAGCACACACAGACATAAATAAGTGAATGTTAAAAAGCAATAAAACAAAAACAACTGGGTAGTGGTGTCATCCAAGAAAACCTGAGGCAGAAGGATTGCTTAAAGTTTGAGGCTAGCCTGGGCTACAGACTGAGACCTTGTAAAAATGTGTAAAGATTGTTTTCTAGGGTTGGAGAGATAAGTTCAGTGGTTAAGAGCACTGGCTGCTCTTCCAGAGGTCTGAGTTCAAGTCCCAGCAACCACATGGTGGCTCACAACCATCTGTAATGAGATCTGATACCCTCTTCTAGTGTGTGTCTGAAGACAGTGACAGTGTACTCACATACATAAAATAAATAAATCTTTTAAAAAAGAATGAAAAGAGACTCAGATCATAAAAACATGATGGATAGTGAGTGGGGCCCTGGCACAGCAAAGGGGACAGGAAACCGTGATGTTTGCATGAAGGGGGATGGATTTGAGGGATGCTAGCTCCTTAGGGTTCAGATCTCCACAAGAAGAAGCTGCAGAGGTTCCTGGGCTTAACCCTGGCTTTGAGGGAATCTAACTTGACTCCAAGAGGGACTGTTAAACTGAAAGTTAAACTGCTAGTTCTAAAGGCCCAGAGAAGGCTCAGCCAGGAAAGCATTGGCCACACAAGCAGAAGGCCCAAGTTCAGATCCCCAAAGCTGCTCAGGCTCACTAAGCCTTCATATGGAAAGAGAAGACACTCAATGACATCACAACACAAAGTGTAGTGAAACACACACACACACCAAATAGCTAAAAAAAAGAAAACGTCTACAAACATCCATATTCATAAAATTAATTGGAAGAGATGGAGACAGAGACAGAAACAGAGAGACAGACCTCAGGACTCAGGAACTCATGGCTGGTGTTTAGGGTCAGCGCTTTACAATGTAGTCCAGGCTGATCTTGAGATCTCCACCCTCCTGCCTCAGCCTCCCAGGTGCTGGGATGGATGGCAGGTGTGTATGAATGCCATGTTCAGAGAGCAAGTATACAGGGTGTCTGTTTCACCTCAGAGACCACCCTACCATCAGCCCCCATATCCAGGGACACAGATGGGATCCTCTGACATCTGCTCACCAATGGGGAAGTGCAGCATCAATCGACACAGACAAAAACTGTGGAAGTGTACGCAGACTTTACAGAGGGCTGGAGAGAGGGCTCAGCAGATAAAGGTGCTTGCAGCTAAGTCTAGAGACCTGAGTTCAATCCCTGAGACCCACATAGTGGAAGGAGAAAACTAACTCCCACAAGCTGTCCTCTGACTTCCACATGCACACCGTGGCACACATGCACACCATGGCACACATGCACACCGTGCACACGTGCACACCGTGGCACACGTGCACACCGTGGCACACGTGCACACCGTGGCACACGTGCACACCGTGGCACACGTGCACACCGTGACACACGTGCACACCATGGCACACATGCACCTATCCACATAACAAACAAACAAACAAACAAACAAACAAGCTGGGGACACATTTTGGCTGACAAGGTTAAGGAGAATGTCTGAGCAGGAGAGAAAAGTGTTAGGGTCCAAGAAAGCAGCCAGTGTGAAAGACTGTACCTGTCTGATCCTGAGACATCAGGGGGACAGATATGTTGGAATGGGGTGTGATGGAATCAGAGGGCAGCTAGGGCCTGACCACAGGGCTCCATGAAGGATTTGCATATTCTTCTCCAACTCTACCTGTGTGCATGCTTGGTCAGCGCACAGCACTCGCCCGGCACTCTGAATGTATTTGTTAGACTAGGTCAGCTAGGCAAAGATCCAGGTCTTGCCTTGGGAGCCTCAGGGCCTCCAGGCTTCTTCCCCTCTGGGCCTCCAGGCTTCCCCTCAGGGCCTCCAGGCTTCCCCTCAGGGGCTCCAGGGTCCAGGGAATTGCAGGTCTTTGGATGATGCCCTAAGAAACCTGAACAGTGTGGAAGCGTGAACAGCAAGAACGCACTCTGGAACCTGCAGTGCCGAGTATAATAGAGCCAAGGTCCCTGCCAGCCTCAAGCCTCAACTCAAGACCAAACTGTGCCCAACAAGCTGCCCTTCCAAGGTATCTTAAGCTTGTGAAAGAGTCATCGTTGTGCAGGAAGGAGTTTGAATCTCTGCTGTACCCCAATGACACAGTCCTATTCTCTGCTCTCTGACCTGGTGTCAACAATTTGGCTTCTCTGTAAACCACAACCCAAGGCTGTTATCTGTTATCAATGGTAGGCGGAGGGTGGGGATGGGGTGCAGGGGTTTAAGGGCCCCGCTTTTCTCAGAAGTATCAGCCTGTGTCAACATGGGGTGGCTGGAAAAAATGCTAGGCACACACAAACATGTTACATAGACGTTTGAACACAACAGACACTGGCCTAATGTGACTTCATTTGAAGATATATATATATTTTTTTTTTGGCTCAATGCCTGAAGGTCTGGAGTTAAAGGGTCTGGGATGGGGGACTTCTGTGAAGTGTCCTGGAAGAAGTGACTCAGAAAGGGGCTCTTATGGAGCCAGAACTGAAGCGGAGGAGAAGCTGAGTGAGGGAAGGCAAGATGGATCAGTGGGTAAAGGTGATTGCTGCCAAGCCTGGTAGCCCCAGCTGTACCTCTGGAATGCACAATGGAAAGAGAGAAGCAACTCCTACAAGTTGTCCTTACAGCCTGGCATTCACCCCTCCCCCAGCAAATAAAAATATAATAAAATATTTTTAAAAAGAGATTATTAGAATAGTGTCAATAACGGTGACTAAGTGGTACAGACTTCATTTTTTTATTCAGTTAATTTATTTTATTATTTGGTGTGTGAGTGCTGTATGAACCTGTGTATGCAGGCGCATCCCTCTTTGCCATTGTCCACTGTATTCTCATGAAGCAGAATTCTCACTGAACCTGGAGCTAGGCTGGTGACCAGCAAACTGCAGTCACCTCCTGTCTCGGGCCGGGGCCAGCAGGCACACGGCCATGCCAGGCATTCTGTATAGCTGCTGGGGGCTGATCTCGGGCCTCATGCTTGCACAGACACTGCCACCCACAGAGCCGTCTCTCTAGTCCTCAATTTTGTTTTGTTTTTGAGACAGGTTCATATGAACCTATGGTGGTCATATGTCAGGGAAGGTCTCTTGCAGGAATTGGCCCTTTCTGGAAAAAATTCTGGAACAATGCCCCCAAGAGGAGCTTCTGGAGCAAGGCCCTAGACTGCAGCGATTCTCCAGGCCAGGAGCTTTGAGTCTTGATCTGTCCCTGGAAGATACTCAGAGAGACCAATGGCAAGGCTAGGCTGTGAGCTGGAAACACTTGGAGCCTGGTAGCTCCAAGAAGGGTCCTTCCTGGGTGCCCTCCAACAGCTGCCAACAAGAAAGCTGGGCAGGGGACATGCCAGGTGTCAGGCTGGCAGACAGACAGAGAGACAGACAGGAAGTGGCTTCGAAGGTAGACAGGTATTGAATACGGAAACCCCAGGAGGCCCTGTGCTGTGGGCGGGCAGGGGGCTTGGGTCGGATCCCACATCTAAGAGACAGTTCCTAGCACCTGCCTGGCTGCCAGCCAGGGCTGTGGGAGTTCCCCTTGGGGTCACCTTGTCTCTGAGCCACCACAATGCCCCCTCCCAGGGTGCCAGAGAGGGAAAGGAAGAGGGAGACGGGGAGGTGGGGGAGGGAGGAAAAGAGAGAGAGAGACAGAGACACCGAGACACCGAGACACCGAGACACAGACAGAGGCAGGGGAGAATCTCCCCACTTGCTTTAGTTTTGCTTGCTAAAATTTCTTTCTTTTGTTGTTTGTTTGTTTTTCAAGACAGGATTTCTCTGTGTAGCCCTGGTGGTCCTGGAATTCTCTCTGTAGACCAGGCTGGTCTCCAATCCAGGGATCCGCTTGCCGCTGCCTCCAAAGTGCTGGGATTAAAGAAGGAGCCACACACCTGAGTTTGTTTGCTAAAAACTTTAAAAAACAAACAAACAAACAAAGCTCACGCACTGCGGCAGTGTGGTCTCTAACTTGATGGGTTCTAAGATGCTCCTGGGCAGCCCACAATGCACTCGAGAACACCCTCCTCAAACCTGCAGTTTGTCTTCTCTGTTTTGAGACAGAGACTTCCAGGCTGGCCTCCAACTTGGTTTGCAGCTCAGGATGGCTTTGATCTCCTGATCTTTCTGCTTCCACATCCAAAGTTCTGGGGTGGCAGATATGCACCATGCTGCTTGTTTTATGAAGTGTTAGGGCTGTACCCATGGCCTCATGCAGGCTAGGCAAGCACTCTCCAGCCCCAGTGTCCCTTTTCCCTTAAAAGCATTACATTAATGTATTTGCTAGGTGGGAACATGCTCACACAAGCCACTCTTCTGCTCCCCTACCTGCCTCAGGTCAGGGCCACTGGGAACCGCATCCTCTTCCTGCCCCCCAGGACCTTTGCACAGACAGCTCCCTTGGCTCAGATTCCCCTCCCATTATCCGCCCCCCAAAAGCTTTGCCTCAGTCCTGGGGAGACAGCTCAGTAGGTAAAGCAATAGCCACATTGTTGGAAATTGGCTCTAATGCTTTGATTTAATCAGGAATCTGTCCAAAATGCTGAAGGTCCTTGTCCCCAATTGGTTTTTGATCAATCAATAAAGATGCCAATGGCCAATTGCTGGGCAAAGGGAGATGGGGCAGGATCCTTAGAATTGAATGGGCTAGGATACAAGAGAAAGAAGGAGAGACAGAGAAACGACATAACTCAGGGGAGAAGAATGGAACATAGAAGCTGCTGGAGAGAAAGCCATCGGAAAGAAATTCTCAATTCAGCCATGTGAGAATTTGGGTGGGTGGCCACTGGCCACTGACATGAGTAGGCTTGGAGTAGCAAGGGAAGGTTTAGGAGTGCCCAGCCCTTGAAGTAGCCAAAGCATTTTAAAATTAACTGGAGTGTGTGTGCCTGTGTCTTCATTCAACACAGTGGAAGCCAAAGTGGTGTAGCTAAACTCACTGCTACACCACACAAATACAAAGACCTGAATTCAGATCCTCGTCCCTCACACAGATGCTGGGCAATGGTATAGCCAACTTGTCATCCTTGTGCACGCGGGAAAAGAGACATGGGATACCTGGAGCAAGCTGGCATCAGGAGCCACCAATCAGGGTGAGATATCCCAGCTCAATATAGAAGGTGGAGAGCAGTTGAGAAAGACCCTGTAGTCTGCACACGTGCAACACACACACACACACACACACACACACACACACACACGGCATCTACACACACTGGAACACACCACTCACAGATAGAAAACAATGCCCATTGGGGCTGGAGAGATGGTTTGGTGGTCAAGAGCACTGGACACCCTGAGGACACAGGTCCTCTATTCCAGCAATAGAACATGGCTCATAACCAGCTGTAACTCTAATTTCAGGGGTCTCTATTGACCTCTGCAGGGACCAGTCATGTGTGGTCAAAAAAAACATGAAATAATAAATTAAATGTAAAAGCCCTTTCTATAGAGTCCCTGGGGTCTCCCCATGCATTAGAACAGCCTCAACGTCCTTTCTCTGCTCTGGCTGCACTGCTTATGTACAGGGACATGTCACAGCAAAAGTCTCCTTCATTCACAGTGTGTTCTATGAATATATGTGGCTCCGTGATGGGGAGGCCAGGGGGTCAGGGAATGGGAGACACAATTAGGAGTCTGGGAAGGAAAATACAAACACTTCCTTTGCAAGTCTGAAGTCATTCTTCAGAGAACACATTCAAGGCCTGTGGGCACAGCTCAGCAAGAGAGCCCTTGCCAAGCTGACAAAGGTCCCAGTCTCAGCCCTCAGTCCTCAGGAAATAGAAGTGAGCTGGAGCCAGCACTCAGGAGGCAGAGGCAGAAGGATCCCCATGAATTCAAGATCAGCCTGGTCTACAGAGAGAGTTCCAGAACCAGCCTGGTCTACAGAGTAAGCTCCAGGACATCCAAGGCTGCATAGAGAAACCCTGTCTTGAAGAAGAGCAGAGCAGAGTAAAGCAGAGAATATGGGAAATGATTGAGGAAGAAAGTCAGGGTCAACCTCTGGCCATCACATGTACATACACACCACATATGTGCACACACACATACCACATGTGCACACACACCCAGTATGTGCACACAAACACATGTGCATACACAGCCAATATGTACACACAAAAACATGTGCACACACACTACATGTGCACACCCCCCACATATGCACATACACATACCACATATGTACATATCACATATGTGCACACACAGATCCTACATGGCCACATACCCCCATGTGCACACACCCCCTACATGTGCACACATACATACCACATGTGCACACACACCCTACATGTACACACACATTTATGTGAGCACATACATACCACATGTGCACATACACACATGTGTACATACATTCCACATGCACATCATATGTACAAACACACCGTGTGCTTATATACACACAGAACATGTACACATGCACCCCATGTGTGCACATACATAGTTGATTTGCACACATGTACACACCTACCACTTATGCATCCACACACACAGACACACACACAACTTGATGTTCAGAGAGCATCAGGAAATGGGTAGCCTCCCCAGCCTCCCTCAAACACAGGCGCAGGTACCCAGGTCAAACCTGGCAGGACACTTGCATGCCCACTGCCTGCTGCCTGCTCTCTAGCTGCCATCTCACTGGCCCACACCCTCTTCTTCCTCAACTTCCCTCTGAACCCCTTCCCTCCTGGGCTGTCCATGTTGGAAGGAGGCTCCCAGGTGCCCTTCTGCGGGGCCTTACTTCACTCTGGACTCGTCACAAGAATGGCTGCTGCAAAACATAGATGATGTGGGATAGCCAGTAACTTGGAAATCTGAGTCCAGCAGGGGTAACTTGTGAGTCTTTGGGTGCAAGAAAAACCATGTGTCCAACACAGATAAATCTGCAGTAAATCTACAATTGAAATCCACACCAAAGCCACACAGAAGCCGCACAGCGATGACAGAGCCCAGGGCTGATGTCGGCACGCGCCTGCAGTCCCTCTCGACCTTCCTTCATTTATTTATTCTTTTACTGCATTCATTTATTGTATGTGTGTGCATGTGCAGAAGCTCCAGGACAATTTGTGGGGGCTGGGCTCTCTTTGACTTGTGCATTTTCCAGGCAGTGAACACAGGTCTTTAGGAGGCAGTTATCTGGGTCCCATAAAGTCTTCCAGACAGAATTCACCTCTGTAGTACTTACCAAAAGGCGAGGAACTCGGGCTGGCAAGAAGTCTAAGTCTCATGGTCAGAGTATTTACCAAAAAGCATGAAGACCTAGTTTGATCCCCAGGACTCACATAGTAGGTGGAGAGAACAGATTGTCACAAGTTGTCCCCAGATGTCCATATGTACAGTGAACTATGCATACTCCTCTGCCCCCACCCCCAAAATAGGTAAAAATGTGATGTTTAGTTTGTTTTGTTTTTAAGGCAGTTGAGTCTCAGCCAGGCATAGAACACAGGCAAGAACACCCTTTTTCTGAGGATTAAACATCCTAAATCTAGAACACTTCTCAGAGTGCCTTGGGTATGTGGTACAAAACTGCAATACTTTTGTGATCATTTCATAGGAGAAAAGCTCAGAGAGGTTTGGGAACGTGCCTGAGGTCACAGAGCAGTGAGCAGCAGAGCTGGGACTGAACAGCAGGCATCTCTGCTCTATAAGTTGGAAACAGGACTTTCAACAAAGTTGGACATGGGCCTCAGAAATGTCTTTCAGGACAGTGCTGGTTGCACAAGCACGGGGTCCTAAGTTTGGATCCCCAGAACCCATGTGAAAAAGACAGTTGTGATGGCCAGTGTCCCCAGTGCTGTGGTGGGAAGACCAGAGGACGCTGGGAGCTTACTGGCCAGATGCTCTAACAGAACCAGCTGATTCAGGCTCTGGAGAGTGGCTGAGGAAGACATGGGAAGTTGACCCATGTAAACATGCAGGCACACACACGGAAGACCTACAGCCTCTCTCCTGCCTCCCTTGGTTTTGGTTGATCGGTTGTTGTTTTAGGAGTCTCATTATGTAACCCAGGCTAGCTTCACATTCACAATCCTCCTGCCTCAGCCTCTTGAGTGCTGGAGTAACAGGCTTGTGTCATAATGTCCCACCCCTGGCCAGGATTTTATTCAAATTCCTCTGCTGTGGTGTGGCCCGGATGAGCAGGACAGAAGCCATCTCCCTCACACCTGGACCCTGCACCTCTGTTGATGTGACAGAAATTCTCTCCATCTGCCCCTCCCCACCTGCTGAGTCATATCAGGCCAACGGAATCCAGCCCTCTGTTCTGTTACTGCTGATCCCTCGAAACCTCGCCCACCTGTGCCTGGACACTTCCTCCCCGAGGTGGCGGGGTGCTGCTGTGCCTCCATGTATGACAAGGTCTTGTCAAAATGTGTTCAATACCCAAGTCAGTCAGGCACCTGTCAATCAAGCTTAAGGACTTGCTCACATAGTACTTTGTGCAGGAAGCAGGTCACTCCTTCTGCTGATGCCTGGGAACAGCTCTCCATGCTGCTGTCCAGCATCTTTTTTTTTTTTTTTTTTTTTTTTCCGAGACAGGGTTTCTCTGTGTAGCCCTGGCTGTCCTGGAACTCACTCGGTAGACCAGGCTGGCCTCAAACTCAGAAATCCGCCTGCCTCTGCCTCCCAAGTGCTGGAACTAAAGGCGTGCGCCACCACCGCCCGGCCCAAACTCCAATTCTGAAGAGCAATTTAAATGGTGGAAACACATAATTCAACCAGACTCAACCCAGAAACCTTTGCATCCTCTTGTAGGAGGTTGATATTCACAAATCCTCTGTACACACGCACACACACACACACACACACACACACACACACACACACGCACACACACACATGCATGTTCTTATGTGTGTGCCTGCGTGTTTGTGTGCATGAATGCTGTGTGTGCATGTGTATGTTGCATGTTCATACATGTGTGTGCATTGCACATGTGTGTAAGTGTGTAGATGCATGAAAGCCAGAGGTTGATCTTGGTGTCTTCTTTGATTGCTCTTCAACTTAAGCTTTGAGGCAGGGTCTTGTTTGACTCCCTGGTGGCCTGGAACTCACCTTATTATTTGAGATAGGGTTTCACTGAACCTGGATCTCACAGAGTCAGCAGGACTGACTGGTCAGCAAGCCTCAGGAATCCTGTCTCAGCCTCCCTAGCACTGAGATTTCCAACATTTGCTATCTCCTGGTGATTTTTGCATGGCTGCTGGGGATTTGAACTCAAGTCCTCATGCTTGCATACTCAAGGTGCAAGCTCCATCATATCTGGAACAAGCATGCCTCCCCAATCTTCCCAACCTCCTAAGCACAATAAGTAAACGTAACAAATTTTTATTTTGTATTATTTTATGTTCATGAGTGTTCTGCCTGCATGTACGTCTAAGCACTGTGTGCATTTCTGTTGCCCTTGGAAGCCAGAAGAGGACGTTGGACATCCTAGAGCTAGAGTTAGCAATGGTTCTGGGCCATCATGTGTATCAGTGAATTGGTTAATCCACTTCCAGTGGGCCATGTGCATGCTGCACCCGCCCAAGAGTTCTGGATTCAAGAATCAAAGACACGCACACGCCAGCTAATTTTGACATGCCTTGGCTAGCCAATAGCTGGGCACTTCTAAACCTCCCTGTGGTTAGCACATACTCCTCTCTGGTATTCCTGAATTAACATTTTCTAAATCTAATTTTTTTTTGTTTTGTTTTGTTTTGTTTTTTCGAGACAGGGTTTCTCTGTGTAGCCCTGGCTGTCCTGGAACTCACTCTGTAGACCAGGCTGGCCTCGAACTCAGAAATCCGCCTGCCTCTGCCTCCCAAGTGCTGGGATTAAAGGCGTGTGCCACCACCGCCAGGCTAAATCTAATTTTTATCTTTGGTTCTCCAGTCCCAAGTGGACAAGTGATCCCTAGGGCTGCGTCCCCTGGTTCTCATATGGCACTGGGCCTTTTAGTTTGACCTTTCTGCTTCTCCATGATGACGATTCTCCTCTTTCCTTCTCTTCTTTGGTCCCTTGCCTGTGCAACCTAAAAATCCCACCTCAGTCTCCTCTCCACCCATTGGCTGTATGGCAATTCTTTATTACCAGTTGAAGCCAGACAGGAGTAGGGACCCTCAGCATATGGAAGCATGGCTTTTGGGAGCCAGAATTAAGACAAATCATTAGAACCAATTCTGAACAATCATGTGTCCCTGGTACCCAAACCCAGGTCCTCTGCAGGAGCAGCCAATGCTCTTAACCCCTACGCCATCTCTCAAGTCCAGTATATTTAAAAAAAAAAAAAAAAAATTAAAACAGAACCCAGCATGGTGACACACACCTTTATTCCAGCACGTCGTGGGAGGCAAAGGCAGTCAGATTGCTGAGTTCCAAGCAGCCTAGTTTCCCTAGTGGGTTTCAGAACAGGAATAATCTGCCTCAAAAATAACAATACTAACCAAATAAAGCAAATCTAGGACTCAATTATACTCTTAATGTTTTTTGACCGGTGTCCTTTTACCCACCACCAGGAGCCTGGCTTTTGTGTCTTAGGCACATTATCCAGATGTGTGCATGAGTGTGCTTTGTGGAGGCAGACCTGTAGCATGCTGGCCACCCAGGCTGCCTGTCAGTGAGCCACAGGAATCCTCCCATCTCTGTCCCCAAGCACTAGGATTAAAGACATAAGCCATCAGGTGTAATTTTTAATGTAGATTCCAGGATTTGAACTCAGGTCCTCACACTCATGACGTAGGTGTGTACCGACAGAGCCATCTCCCTGGTCCCCAGGCAGGAGGAGTCCAGGCCATTCACCTCATCTCCTGAGCTCTATACAAGGGTTGGGAGCGAAGTGTGCTGCTGGCTTCCAGGGCTCTTTGAGCCAGCACAACTTGAAATGTTTTTGCTCAGAAAACCGTTGATAAACCTTCAAATGGGAGTAAAAAAGGGCCTGTGTTTAGTGCCATGCTGGGCTGGTGGCAGCTGGCCCAGACCAAGTGTGCACTGGCGGTCAAATTCAAAACTACCACTCCCAGCAGCAGGCTCAGCCCGGCTGCTGGCTCTATAATTTTTTTCCAAATAAAAGACAAAACTATTTTTGGCTCAGCTTGGGGACTTCTGTGGTCACTGGAGCTCCAGGGAGGCCAACATGGAATGCCAGGCATGGCCTACTCCCTGCATGGCTGGCAGCCACTGCCTGGGTTTGTGTTGAGAAGTTCTTGCTGTCTCTCTGTGTCTCTCTCTGTCTGTCTTATTAATTTTGTTGTTTTATTTAGTTTTGGTGTTTTGAGGTAGGATCTCATGTAGCTCAGGCTGACCCCAATCTTTTTACATAGCTCAGGCTGACCTTGAACTCTGATCCCTCCTCCTCTTCCATCTCCACCACACAGAGGCCAAATCAGGTGTTCTCTCCCATTGCTCTCTCCTTGTTCCTTATGACAGTGTGTGTCACTGAACCTGGAGTTAGGCTGGCTGCCAGCAAGCCCCAGCCATCCTCCTGGCTCAGCTTCCCGTTATATGAAGTTACAGACATGAACCACAAAGCCCAGCTTTTGCACCAGTGCTGGGGGGTTGGACCTGGGTCCTTAAGTTTGAGCAGCAAGTGCTCTTCCCACAGAGCCACCTTCCCAGGCTCTTGTTTTCTTGAGATGGTGCCTACTGTGGAGCCCAAGGTTAGCCCTGTGCTTGTGTCAATTCTCCTGCCTCTTACTCCCTGGAGCTAGGACCACGTTCCCAAGTCACTCACACCATCTGACTTTGTCTCTGGATCTTTTTTTTTTTTTCTTTTTTGAATAATTATTTTGTAGATTTATTTATGTGTGGGGGTGTTTTGCCTACAAGTAAGTCTGTGTGCCACATGCTTGCCTGATACCTATGGAGGCCAGAAGAGGGTGTCAGATTCCCTGGAACTGGAGTTATAGATGGCTGTAAGCCACCACGCGAATGCTGGGAGTTGAACTTAGGTCCTCACAAAAGCAGGCACTCTTAACTGCTGAGCCATCTCTCATCCCAACTCTGACTTTGTAATTAAATAAAATTTGCCCCGTCTGAACTGTCCAAATTCCAACCCTCCCTTAACAAGAGGCCCACAGGCTGTGGTGAGGCATGGTGGACTGTGTGATATTTGGTCCTTTGAGCTAACACCAAGTTATTTGTGGAAGGGCTAAGCTGGGGGAAAAGAAATATTCTTTGATGTTTTCCAAATACAGCAGTGTGCGTGTGTGTGCACAGAGCTCTGATTCACAGAACTGTGGGCTTGGTCAGACCTAAGAAGGAATATAACTGAGCTGGTTCTCTCTCTCTCTCTCTCTCTCTCTCTCTCTTTCTTTCTCTCTTTCTTTTTTCTGAGATAGCATCTTACTATGTAATCCTGGCTGTTCTGAAACTCACTCAAGACCAGACTGGTCTCAAACTCACCAAGATCTCTCTGCCTCTGCCTTCAGAGTACTGGAATGACTGGTGTGTGCTATTACATGAGATGGGAAGAATGAAGATCTCTCTCTCTCTCTCTCTCTATCTATCTATCTCTTTCATTCCTTCTCTCTTTTTTACAAAACAATAAACACTGTTTTTCATGCAAGTATGAGGAGCAGATTTTGGATCCCCAAAACCATGTAACAGCCGGACAAGGCTGCTTGTAAATTCCTGCCCATAATCACAGGATTCAGGAGGCAGAGACAGGCTGTCCATGACAAGCTGGATATCTAGACTGGGGGAATTCTGGGATTAGACTACAAAGCTGGAGAGATCGCTCCAGAGTTAGGAGCACTGTGCTGCTCCTCACAGGACCTGAGTTTAGTTCCCAGTGCCCACGTCAGGTTCATACCACTTGTACCCACAGCTCCAGAGGATCAGCGCCCTCTGCTGGCCTCCTCTTGCACACAAAAATAAAAATTATAATAAAAAAGGAAAGGCAGTGGAGAATTGGTGGCAGAGCCCTACAGCAGCTACATATGTGCATGCATACACACATGCATATATGCACTTACACACACACCACTAAGTGACAGGAGCCGATCACAAAAGGCCCACACTGCCCAGAACAGGTCAGTTCATAGGGACGGGAATGGTGTGGGGGCGGGTGGGGCCTGAGGTGTGTTGTATGTGACAGCTGACAGGACAGGCTACTCCTGAAATGTGAGAAACCGATGTCTCCCAGATGAAGAATTTCATGTTCCTTGGTTCCAGATACCTGAGGTCCACAACATTCCAAAAATGTCTACCAGACAATTCCAGATGGGTCAGGCTCTTGCCACAAAACTTGATGGCCTTAGTTCAATCCCTGAGACCCATGTAGCAGAAGAGAACTGACTTCCATTGCTTGTCTTTGACCTATACACACACACACACACACACACACACACACTCACACACCACACACACACACACACTCACACACCACACACACATACTTTTAGAAAAAGAACAATTGCAAGAATAAACACTCTTACATTTCAGTCCAGCGTTCAGACTTTGTCACTTGTCATTCATTACTCAGTCTCCTAGAACCTTGGCTGAACAATGTTAACAGAAGCGCTCAATTGTCGAAGCCCACCTGTTCCCCTGCGCCTCACCTCTGAGGAACCAACCATCCCTACCTGAAATATTCATGACATCCAGTGTGGTGGTGTGTCCCTGACTGTCCTCCCAGCCCCTGGGAGGCTGATGCAGGAGGATTTGGAACTCAGGATAATCCCTGTGAGTTCCAGGAAAGCAGAGGCTCACCCTTCACCACATCCCCAGGGGGCATGGATTACTCAACTGGTAAACAGATCCTTAAACTGATTTGATAAAGGACACCGGGAATCTGTCCCTCTATTCTCTCCCCAGAGACTTTCTAGGAAAAGAAATGAAAGGTTCCAGGTCCCCAAATAGCTCCTCTCTCCTTCTCTCCCCTCAGAGTGACCACTGAGCACATCTGCCTGTGGTTGGGTCTCAACAGCCTGTGGTGAGAAAATGAGAGATTCAATTCCTGTTGCTTGCAAACCATGAACTTCAAAGAAAGCTGAGTGTTTTAGCCCTAGATAATGAGAACACTGGTTTGCCCACCATGCAGAAAGACCTCCACCAGTTTCTGGTGGGAACTTTGAACAGGAGCATTCTGTCTCTGGGGAGGAGCCCACAGACTATCAGTGACAGCCTTGAGCTCTTAGGATGTCCCTGAGTGTAGCTACTTGTGGGTCTGGCTTCAAGGTCACCTCTTCCAGGAAGGCCCCTGGGAATGTGTCCTGTCTGTTCTCTTACAGACCTTCCTCAAGTCTGGAAGGTATCTGAATAATTCCTACTCCTGAGGGTTCCTCCTACCTTGTCAGAGAAGAGATGGCAGTGAAAGAGACCAAATTGTCACAAAGAAGAAAGGAGTCAACAGGGCTTTGTAGAAATTAGAAGGAAGGCCTGGCGGTGGTGGCACACGCCTTTAATCCCAGCACTTGGGAGGCAGAGGCAGGCAGATTTCCAGGTCAGCCTGGTCTACAGAGTGAGTTCCAGGACAGCCAGGGCTACACAGAGAAACCCTGTCTCGAAAAACCAAAAAAAAAAAAAAAAGAAAAAAGAAAAGAAAATAGAAGGAAATTTAAAGGAGTCCTTTCTAGAAAGGGGATTGGGGTATTGCTAAAAGTGGACCCCCAGTAAGAGGCTGGGGGCATGGCTCAGGGATGGACCCGTTGCCTAGAATCCCCCAGTGAGGGGCTGGAAGGCAGGGCTCAAGGGTGGACCCCCTGCCTAGAATCCCCCAGTGAGGGGCTGGAGGTAATGGCTTCTATACCCAGCACAACATGAAAGAAGAGCATAAAGACATGTGGCTCCACCACTTGAGCTGAGTGTACAAGCCCAGATTCTGTCCCCATTTGTCTGTTGTCTTGAGAAGGAGCAGTGCTGACTTCAACCACCCACCAGAAAGCCACCCAATCCAGCTCTGAAGAAGGCCAGCAGTGCTGGGGTTCAGAAGGTTCTGTTCATGACCCTAGACACCCCTCTCGATGACTTTGTGATTTAAAATGATTTCAGCAAATCATGGGAGCACAAACCATTAATCCCAGCCCCTGGAAAAGGCAGGTGAGGCACTGGCTACCAAGACACCTGAGTGTGATGATGTTCAGGACGCAGGAGAGTTTGATGTACAGAATAAGAGAAGTGACTCTTGCAAGCTCTCCATACCTCTCTCCCTCCCTCCATCCTTCCCTCCCTCCCTTCCTCTCCCCTCTTCTCTCTCTCACACACACACCTACAAACATACATACACATGAGCACACATAGTTACACACATAAGCACATACACACACACCCCGACACCCATACATTTATGCACACATGATCAAGCCAATCAAGGTTCCAGCATTCATGGGCGCGGGATCCAAAGGCCTAACTCCTATGGGAGAAGCCATGGGCCCTTGACAGCTGCCGAGAGAAAGCGTCACTCTCCTGGTAAGAGGTGGTCACTGGGAGGGGCTCACGGCCCTGTGCATGTGGAATACACAACTGAACGCTGGGGTTATCACAGAAATTAACAAATATGGCGGTGGTGGCACACAACTTTAATCCTAACACTTGGGAGGCAGAGGCAGGAGGATCTCTGAGTTCAGGGCCAGACTAGACTACAGAGCGAGTTACAGGACAGCTGGAGCTACATATAGAAACCCTGTCTCTAAAATAAATAAATAAATAAATAGCAAATAAAAAGAGGGCATGAAAGTGGGCTGGAGACGTGGTGGGAAGCAGGAAGAAGATGGATGTGCTCACTGTATGTGGGGAAAATGTATATATAATATAATAAAAACAATTGTCTTTCAAAAAAAAAAATTAAGCAGAACCCAGCACCCGGGGGCAGAGGCAGGGAGAGCTCTGTGAGTTGAGGCCAGCCTGGTCTACACAGTAAGTTCCCAAACAGCCAGAGCTACATAGTGAGACAGCCTCAAAGAAAGAAAGAGGGGAGGGAGGACTAAACAAAAACCAGGATCTGAAGCCACCCTCAGTGACCACACACACACACACACACACACACACACACACACAATCTTTCTTGTTGGCAGATTGGGAAACTGAGGCTTGTAGTTGATCCATATCTGCCCTGGTCTCATCAGATGTTCAAGATGAGTGTGGTCTCACCCTGGGCCCAGGTGAGTTCTGGTGAGCTGGGCCCCAGCACGGGGTCTCCTCTGTACCCACCAACCTTCAGATAAGCTCCTGGCTACTCCTGCTCCGTCCCTTCACGTGTGTGTGTGTGTGTGTGTGTGTGTGTGTGTGTGTGTGTGTGTGCAGAAGTGTGTGTGGGCAGTGGGCAACCTCAAATGCCAGTCCTCCAGGATGATCTGTCTCATTCCCTGACAGTGTCTCACTGGGCCCTGGGCCCTACGAAGTAAACCAGGCTGGTTAGTCAGCGAGTCTCAGGGTCCCTCCTGCACCAGGAGGTCTGCCCTTAGGTCTAGGGAATTAAACTCAGGCCTTCATGCCTGCATGGCGAGCACTTTACAGACCGGGCCTCTCCCTAGCCCCTGCTTTTGTATTTTTTAGGATAGGGATTAGAGAAGAGCTGACCAGTCTGGAGTCTGCAATCCTCCTGCCTCAGCCTCCAGAGTACCAAGTTCACAGGACCACACTACTATACTACCTCCATGGGTGGCTTCTCTAACCTCCTCTGACATCACTTCCTGCCGTCAGCAGTTCCAGGTATTTGTAGCTATGCTTTGAATGTGGTCTAGCAGACCCCGAAGTCTTTGGTAAGACTTCTGGAGGCTCCGCACTCGGGGCTGCTCAGCAATGCTGAGGACATCTGTGATTGTCACATCAAACAGCACTGGCATCCGGTGAGTGGGTCTGAGGGCACCACTCAATGTACAGCCTGAGGAAGCAAGACTGAAGAGCCCCAGGAAACTTGGATCCAAATGTGAAAAGCAATAGAATTCAGGCTTTATTGTGAGGAAATTAGAAATCCCTGAAAGATTCAAGATAGGCCTAGAGGCCTGTGTGTTAGGAGGGCCAAGATGCTACCCTGGAACCCAGAGATCATCGAGGCTCAGAAGACCAGGGCTGTGCGGTCCCAAGAGAGGAACACAGGTTAGTAGATGCCAAGGCTTGAGGGAAGGGGAGAATAAGAAGTTGCTAATAGGCCCAGAGCTTCCTTTAGTTGATGATAAAAATACACTGGAACTCGACAGATATGAGAAACCCTGTGAGCACCTTAAGGGACACTAGGACCACAGACTTTAAATATTTCATTATATTAACTTATTATTTTAGTGTGTGTGTGTGTGTGTGTGTGTGTGTGTGTGTGTGCACATGTGGACGTCTGGGATCAAACTAGGGTCATCAGGCTTGGCGGCAAGCTCCATTATTCATTGAACCATTTTGCTAGTCCAGTAGCAGGGACTTTATAATGGCCCATTTGACATTCTATGAATTGAACCTCAGTAAAAATAAATGAATCAAAACAGGGTATTAAAAAAGAAACCCAGCAATGCATTTTTTTCTATGATTTTTGGAGGGAGGGGTTGTGTCTGGGGACCTGGGCTCAGCCCAGCTAGTTTGTAGCTGACTCTGAGTTGTGTGGACCTGGCAGGAGCTAAGAGCTAAAGGGTTTGAAAGGGGGCCAGGTTCTTCTCATTTTCCCCCCTCCGAGTCACGCAGTCTCCAGGCTGCTGTTCTCAGTCATCCCAGGGCCTCGTGTTCACAGGAAGCACAGCCAAGTAGGGCTTCCTGCGCACTGGGGAGAGGAAACTCCGTAATGTACTGAGAGCCGAGGTTAAAAATAACCCCAGTATATAAAGAGCGCGGAGGGTCCCCTGCTCCTTCAGAGCTCGGCTGTCAGGCTGGACGGCTGGACTCCAGGCTGAGCAGGTGGCTGGGGTGTGAGGAGGCTGAGCCCAGCCGGGAGTCCTGGCTGGGAAGGAGCCAAGTATCCTGGTCCCTTCCAGTACTCACAGAAGGCTGTGGGAACTTCAAAGAAATCCATCAAAGACAGGAACTCAGCCACCGGGGAAGCTGGGCCTGGCAGCAACTCCACAGCAGCTGGGTCTGAGTTCGAATCCTGGTCCCTCCTCCTCTTCTTCCTCTTCCTTCTCTTCCTCCTCTTCCTCCTCCCCCTTTTCTTCTTCCTTCCCCTCCTCCTCCAGGAACTAAGAATGATAATAGTTGCTAAAGTCAGGTATTGTGACACAGGCTGGTCACTCAGCTGGGAGATAGCACAGGAGGATTAGGAGATTATTAAAATCACCCTTAGTACATTTGAGACCACCCTGAGTTCTGTGAGACTCTGCTCAAAAATAAAACAAAATAGCATATAAAACAAAACCTTTAATCCGTCTGTAAGGAAACACACGGGGTGGGGGGCCGGGGGAGAGGCTGGGCTCTAAGCTGTGCTGGTTACTGAGATAGGTCAAACTGACTTGTGGGTTAAGTGGTGGGTGGTGATGGGGTGCTTTTGTTTGGTTTTTCTTGCTATTGGCTCTATGAGTCAGAGTCTCAATGTGGAGCTCTGGCTGGCCTTGGACGGGGAATCTTCCTGCCTCTGTGACCTGAGTACCAGACTTGTATATTCCTCTACAGCGCCCACCCCTGTTGCTATTATACAGGCCCAAACTTTCACATTCAGGCTGACCTTAAACTCACAGATGTGAGCTCTCCTCTTGCCACAGCCTCAAGTAGCTGGAGTACATGCCTGTAGGACAGTGCATATCTTATGGGTTTTGTTTGGTTGGTTTGGTTTTTGGTTTTATCTGTACCCCAACAACCAAGCTGGATGCCATGTTGAGAGGATTCAATTGCCATCCTGGCAATTGGGAGGCGAAGACAGGAAGATGTCAGTGCCCAGGCCTGTCTGCGCAACAGAGCCAGATCTACTCTAAAAAGAAAGGAAGGAAGATGAATGATCAATATTAGCAAAGACAAGAGTGACCTCAAGACAGAGTCAACACTTACATAAAGGAGAACAACACTGGAACAACATTGGAGAGCAGCTCAACCCGAGGAGCACCATCCTAGAATGACCCTGTCAAAAGAGATATTCAAGGCAGCAGCTCTACCCTAGCCACGCCCCCAGCCCCTCACTGGGGGTTCTAGGCAACAGCTCCACCCCTGAGCCACGCCCCCAGTCCCTCACTGGGGGTTCTAGGCAACAGCTCCACCCCTGAGCCAGCTCCCAGTCCCTCACTGAGGGGGTTCTAGGCAACAGCTCCACCCCTGAGCCAGCTCCCAGTCCCTCACTGAGGGGGTTCTAGGCAACAGCTCCACCCCTGAGCCAGCCCCCAGTCCCTCACTGGGGATTCTAGGCAGGGGCTCTACCTTTCAAATGAGGGTTATATGTAAAATGCCAAGCTCTACCAGGATTGTGTAACCATATCTCATTTGGTAGAAATCTTTACAGTAGTTACTAAGCTGAAGTCATTATTTCCTATTTTGGTACAGAATTTATTTTGATGCAAAAATCAAGATTTTCTTTTTTTTTTTTTTTTTTTTTTTTTGAGACAGGGTTTCTCTGTATAGCTTTGGCTGTCCTGGAACTCACTCAGTAGACCAGGCTGGCCTCGAACTCAGAAATTTGCCTGCCTCTGCCTCCCAAGTGCTGGGATTAAAGGCATGTGCCACTACCGCCCAGCAAAAATCAAGATTTTCATTGGCATAAATTTCTTCTATTGAGACAAAAATTTAAAAGTACAGGCTTAGACACAGTCCTTCTATAACTGTTAGTATAAACTGATCTGCAATGATTAAGCCTGTGAGTTAAGAGCCAGAAAACAAATTCGTGGCTCTGAGTTTATTGTTAGGGTGTTTTCAAGATATTAGAAACAGCTGAGAGCAGTCAATGGACAACAGTTTGGATGACTTTACATAGATAGCTGGTTTTCAAAAAGGTCAGAAATCCACAGATGTGACATTTAACGTTATTTATTCACTTGTTGAGACAAACCTGCTCCTAACAGCTCCCCATTCGTGGATTCAAAGAAGCAACAGAAGATTCGTGACAGGGAGCTGAGACGACCAACGTAAAGAGATTATGTAGAGGTGACTAGATTTGATGCCATCTTTTCTTCTGTACAGGGTGACATGAAGCCCAAGCTGCCCTTGAATTCCCTATGTAACCAACAATGACATTAAATTCCTGATCCTCCTGCCTCTGCTCCTGGGTTGGGATAACAGGCATACGCCATCACCCCTGATGTGTGCATTGCTGAGATCAAACCCCGTGCTTTGTGCATGTTAGGTAAGCAATCCACCACTGCACCCAGCTCCCCTCCTGTGTGTGCTGCGTCTCCACGTCCGCGTGCACAGCACACACAGAGGCCAGAGGACATCCTTGGCTGTTAATTCTGGAAGAACATCTTGTTTAGATAGTCTCCATTGTCTCCCTTGTGTTCATTAAGCTGACTGCCCTGTGCTTCTGAAGATTCCCATCTCCTTCCCCTCGCCATACACACACACACACACACACACACACACACACACACACACACAGTCTGGGATTACAGATTTGCACTACAGTGTCCAGTTTTATACAGGCAGTAGGGATTTGAACTCACGTTTGTAATTTTACCCCCCAGAGCCACCTCCTCAGTTTGTGCCATGTGTTCTTGAAAAATAGGGTGGAAGATGGACAAAGATCTGCACAGAGCAGCCAGCAGACACTCCAGCATGGCAGGGAGAGGGCGGCCTCTCTTCTGGTTGGGTGCCTAGGTTTCAGTGGGTGCCCCATATCCATGCACGTGGGCACAGCAGTAACTGAGCGTGTGAGATCGGAGGCAGGTGCATGGGGAGGGTCCAGGGAGTTGGAAGACAAAACCTATCTCCAACATGTCTGCAATTAACAAAGATTTTTTTTTTTTTTTTTTTTTTGGTTTTTTTCAAGACAGAGTTTCTCTGTGAAGCCCCAGCTGTCCTGTCCTGGAACTCACTCTGTAGACCAGGCTGGCCTCAAACTCAGAAATCCGCCTGCCTCTGCCTCCCAAGTGCTGGGATTAAAGGCATGTGCCACCACCGCCCAGCGACAAAGAATTATTTTATTTTGGTTTTTTGAGACACGGTTTCTCTGTGTAGTACTGGCTCTCCTGGAACTCCATCTCTAGACCAATGTTGCCCTCAAACTCAGAGATCCACCTGCCTCTGCCTCCCATGTGTATGCCATGCCACCACTTCCTAGTTTAATATTTTTTTAATGATGGTTGCAGAGCTGGAGAGATGGCTCAGAGGTTAAGAGCATTCGTTCCTTTCCCAGAGGCCCGGGCTCAGTTACTGAGTTCCACAGCTTGGCTTACTTTGGCCTGTGACTACAGTTCCAAGGGTCCCAATGTCCTCTGTGGGCACTTGGTGCCTATACATATGTGCACACAAAACACAGATGCACATAAAATAAAATTTTGTTTTTGTTTTACAAGTTCTCTCTGTGTAGCTCCAGCTGTCCTGGAACTCCTTATGTAGACCAAGCTGGCCTCGAACTCACAGAGATCCTGATTAAAGGCCCATGCCACTCTGCCTGGATAAAACAAGTGTTTTTTAATGATAGTTATGACAAAATGCATTTATACATTAACTGGACTGAACCAGTTAACAATGTGCATATGCACAATAAAAGCATGTTTATCAATTAAAAATTGTAGATTTATTTTTTAATGTGTTTTGCCTATATCAGAAGGTACATGCTGGGTGCTGGGTGCTAGGTGCTGAGTGCTGGATGCTGGGTGCTGGGTGCTGGGAGTTGAGCTTGGCTCATGTGGAAGAGCAATGCTTGCTTTCCTTCCTTTTTCTTCTTTTGTTTTCCCTTGGGACAGGGTCTTAACTATGTAGACCTCAAACTCACAAACACCTGCCCGCCCATTTCTGCTTCCCCAGTGCTGGGATCAGAGGTATATGTATGCCAAGGTGCGTGGCTATAGCACACCCTCCTCTTCAGTGCTTGAGTCTGGGTCACCCACGGAACCTGATGTTCACCTCTAGGGTAGGCGGCCAGCCAGGGAGCCCCTGGGATTCTCAGATCTCTACCTTCCCAGTTCAGTGCTGAGGTGGAGAGTGAGCTGCCAGATCCAGCTGTTATGTGAGAGCTGGGAATCTGAGCTCAGGCCCGGGTACTGATGGAGCAGTGCCCTCACCCCTTTCAGAAAGGATGGATGGGGCGGGCAGGGTGGGATGGGGAGGACGATGCCTTCGATTCTCTCCATAGGTTCTTCCAGACAGGTCTGGTGACCAGAGATTTGTTCAGAGCCTGGGAAATATTTGAAAGTCCATTTTGATTAGATGACAAATAATCTAAATTTGGTCCCCAACTCCAGGGCACCGGAAGAGCAGTGAGCAAAAGACTGACCCAATGCATAGCTCCATGAAAGGCATCTAGTGCGGCCTGCCTCCGACTGCTCCAAGGTCTGATTCAGCTTCCTCACATTGAAATAGAGCCTGGGGCGGAAGCACAGCTGTAAGGGGCAGTGCCGCTCAGTGCCACTCAGCCTGCTGCTTTCTGGCCCTTGATTCTCCCAGGGCCTGACACAAGGTAATCACACAAGTTGAGAGGAATCAGTTGACCTCCACAGGGACTCTCAGAGCTTCCCCATGTCCAGCCCAGGACGCCTCCACAGCTAGGTGACCCAGCAGGCATAGGTGGCCCCAAAGTGTGGTACTTCCAGAAACCTGAAAGAATATGACTTAGAAGTAGCAGGTACTTGCAGTCCTAGCTGCTTAGGAAACTAAGGCAGAAAGATTCCTTGAGCCCAGGAGTTTCCGACCAGCCTGGACCACACAGCCAGATTCCATCCCAAATATGACACAGGGATGGAGTGTGTGAGTAATGAGTGAGTGGAAGCCATGTGGACGGGAGGTGGATTGAGGGATTTGATGGATAGATGCATGGCTGAGAGCGGGTGAATGAGGTAGTGGATGGGTAGGTGAGTGGATGAATGAATGAATGTAAGCACAGATGGACAGATGGACAGATAGGCAGAAAGACAGACTGACAGGAGGATGGATAAATTCAGAGGGGAGGAAAGTTTTAGAGCTTATGAAAATCTGGGCATTTAAAATTTCTCTTTTTCATTAAGCAGAATCTGACCATGCTGTTTACCCAGGCCACTCCTGAACTCCTGGCACAAATAATCTTCCCAACTCTGGCTCTCAAGTATCTGGGACCAAAGACATCCAACACTGAACTGGGGTACCTGTTTTATCAGTCAACAGAAGAGCTATGTGTACCTTGTTCTGTGCAATATTTGGTGCAAATTCATGTTTTAAAACCTCACTGTAGAGCCTTGAGAGATGGCTCTGCAGTTAAGAGCTCCCAGGCAGAGCAGTTCACAACTGCCGGTGGGTGACTCCAGCTCCAGGGGATCGGACATCTCTAACCTCCTTCGGCATTCACATGTATGTGGCACAGACACATATACATAATTAAAAATGAAAAGTCTTAAATAAAAAGAAAAAGAAAGCCGGGCGGTGGTGGCGCACACCTTTAATCCCAGCACTTGGGAGGCAGAGGCAGGCGGATTTCTGAGTTCGAGGCCAGCCTGGTCTACAGAGTGAGTTCCAGGACAGCCAGGGCTACACAGAGAAACCCTGTCTCGAAAAACTCAAAAAAAAAAAAAAAAAAAAAAAGAAAGAAAGAAAAGAAGAAAGAAAGAAAAAGAAATTGGTTTTGTTTTTGGTTGTTCACCCAGGCAGCTGAGGCAGGAGCAGAGAACATCACATCAGCCTGGACGACATGTTATGTAGATCTATTTCTCCAGATAGAATCAGGCCAACGAGATGGCCCAGTAGGCAGAGGTGACTGCCACCAAGCCTGATGACCTGTCTTCAGTTCCCAGGACCCACATGGTAGGATTAGAGAATTGACTCCTGCAAGTTGTCCCCTGACCTCCATACTCAAACATTCACAGATAAAACAGCATGAAAATAATTGTAAAAAACAAACAAAAAACAAAAACAAACAAAAACCTCACACAAAGAAACAAAGTCTGGGCTCAGCTGAGGATGGTCTATGCCTGTTTCCCCCGAATATTCTAAAATGATAGTGATATTACTGACGCATAAAGTTCAAAGGTCCTTCCAGGACTCAGCGTACGTCTTCAGTCAACTTTTAGTTGAGGTCTGGATTTTTTTTTTCTTTTTTCTTTTGGTGTTTTGAGACAAGGTCTCACTGTGTAGGCCTAGTTGCCTTGAATCTCACTATGTAGAATAGGCTTACCTTGAACTCACAAAGATCTGTCCACCTCTACCTCCCAAGTGCTGAGATGAAAGGGGTGTGCCACGGCTGACCAGACACAGACACCTTCAGTTGTTTTATTCTAACACTCCATTACCATATTCTCTCTCTCTCCTTCTCTCTCTCTTCCTCCCTCCTTCTCCTTCTCTCTCTCTCTCTCTCTCTCTTGCTCTCTCTCTCTCTGTCACACATACACACACACACACACACACACACACACACACCATTTTTTACTTTAGGCTATCTATTCTAGAAAGGAAAAAAAAAAAACACCTCTCCCCCTTACTACACATAGTTTTAAAAACTGCCCTCTTTCAGTGGAAAGTTTTTTTTTATTTTTCCTTTGACGTCTCAAGAAAAACCTGATTGTTTGACTCGAGTCTGCAATAAACCCTGGCTATTTTTAAGTGCCCAAGGGACACACGCCCCCAACTTGTGAAAAGGAGCCGTTTGTCCTTCTCTACCACATATGGGGTGAGGGGCATAGCTGTCAGCCTGCCAGGAGAAACCTAAAATATTCCAGAACATTCCTTCCCAAGGCATCAGGAATCATACCGTTTGGACTGCGCCTCCAGTTCCGGCCAGGAAGTGTGAGGGAAAGAATGAGCCGAGGGAAGAGCCACGGGGGTGGGGTGGGGGGCAGGAGGGGCGGAGGGCACGGGAGGGGGCACAGGGAGCCGGGGGGGGGGTCACGGGGGGGTGGGGGGGGAGAACGGACTCCTCCTGCTCTGTAGCCAGTGAGCGAGAGCAGCTAATAGGATCCCCAAGCATGGTGGTGCGGCACACCTGTCGGCCTGGCCCAGCATCGGCTGAAGCAGGGGATTGGGATTGGAGTTCAAGGTCATCCTAGCCTAACTACAAGAGACCCAGTCTCAAACAAAACTCTCCTGCAAGGGCTTGGTCGGTTAAGTTTGGTATCACAGCATTCAGGAGAGTAAGGCAGCAGGATTGCCATGAGTTAGGGGTCACCCTGAACTATATAGTGAGTTTGAGGGCAGCCTGGGCTACAAAAGACCCACCACCACCAGAAAAGTAAACAAACAAAACAACAAGTACATCCATAAACACACACACAGCGCTGGGATTGAACTCAGAGCTGTCACTTGCTATAGCTTCACACAAAATAAACGTATATTATGATTTTTAAAAATAGTAACAAAAACAGAAAGTTGCTCAACCTGCCAAGAGGTTTCTGTTTCATTTTCCTTTTATTTCCCTATGAAATAGCATGTTTTCCCACATTCAAGGCGTGCACAGAGCTTGCCCTGGCTTTCAAACACAGTGTTCTGAGGAGAACCTGTAAACAAGCCCTCAACTCCTCCCTAGTCTGGAGCTCGGATGACGCTAGAAAATCTTCTGGCAGAAGTGTGGTGGGAGGTTTTCAAAAAATCAGCTCAGGACTTACGCAAGAAGGTTTCTGCAGCCAGCCCTGGGGATGCTCGGGCCTCACCCAGCTGCAGTAGAGAGAAGGCCAGCGTGAGGAAGGCAGGCAGAGCCAGAGTAAGGAAGGCAGGCAGAGTCAGGGATGTACTGCCAGCCACTTGGGATCCCAAACTGCCATGTACCACAGGCTGTGTCTGGGGTTCTTAGAGCCGTTTTGCTGTTTATTCAGTGCTGTAGATGGAACCCAGAGTCTTAGTCCAGCCAGGCCAGTATGCCTGAGCCATGTCCCCAGCCTGTAGGCATAAATATTTTCAACCTACTTTTAATAAGAGTTCAACCTCTCCTCTAGCCCACCACCCAGCAGAGGTAGTGGAGGAGAAAAGTTACTAGGATATGAGGGAAGTGGACCTGTTCAGAAATAGTTCTTTGGGGGTGAGCTCGATCTTGGGTAGCAGTTTAGTCCAGTAGCAAACACCAAATATGACTCAGCAGCTGCAGACCAGTCCTCTAGGCAGGCGGACACCAGGCACAAACCTGCAGCTACAGTCCAGTCCTTTCAGCAGACACCAGGAAGCTATAGTTCAATCCTAAAGAAACCAGCAGGCTTGCCAATCTGCCTAAGGCAAGACCGCAGAAGCAGCAATCTGCTAGAGAAACCTCATGAGCCAGATTTATCACAAGCTGAGCTACGTAAGGCAAACCAATACACGCATGTCTTTGGCAAAGAACATGGAGGCAGAGCAAACCAAACCAAGGCTCAGTGCTCATCTGCGGCTGTCTGTGGGGTAATATTTATATTCCTTCATCAAGTGTCTACTATATCCAAACATCCTTTCACCTGTGTCTGCTTTAGGAAAACAGTCTTTCATGTATTTGCTTTAGCAAGACAACCTTTCACCTGTGTGCTCCAGCAAAATATCATTTGGCATAAGTGAATTTCCGAAGAACTAGAAGTTTCCACTTCACCAGCCCCTCACTGGGGGATTCTAGTTCCACCCCTGAGCTGTGTTCCTAAGTAGTACTGTGTACATGCAATCCTCACTATGAAAAGTGGACCAAGTATGTCCCTTAAGAGAAGACCAAGCGCCTGGTGGTGGTGGCACACGCCTTTATCCAAGCACTTGAGACAGAGGCAGGCAGATCTCTGTAAATTCAAAGCCATCCTGGTCTACAGTGAGTTTCAGAACAGTCAGGGCTGCACAGTGAAACCCTGTCAAGGGTGCTGGGGGTGAGGTGGGGAGGAAGGAAAGAGAGACACACAGACAGACACTTCGGAAGTCTAAGACAAAAGCACTGTCACAAGTTCAAGGCCAGTCTGTGCTAACTGTACTGATGACATATGTCAGTTTGCTCACCCCTTGGGGCAGAGATCTTGTTCTTTGCCAGTCTTGGCTACCCAGGTGTGGTGGCATGGTGGCACATACCTGTAGTCCCAGGCATTCAGGGGCTGAAACAGACTAAATTGTCTAGACTAACCTGGACCACTTAGCAAGACCTTCTCTCAAAAGAGAATTTTGAAGTTAGAGGGGGAAGTCTACATTCACACAAAAGAGATGCCCAAGGGTATTCCTAGCCACACTGCTTATGCTGGTCAGAAGATAAGAAACACCATGTGTCATCCACTGGGGACTGTGGCTCCACACAATCTGCTCTCTGGGGTTTTAGTTATCTTTAGTCCATCACAGTCTAGAAATAACAGATGGAAAACTCCAGAAACAAAAATTCTTAAATTATGACTTATCCTATTGTAGGTGTACATGTGTGTGAAGTGTGTGCATGTATGCAGTACATGTACACATGTGAAGACCAGAGGTCGATGTCTTCCTCAGTTGCTTTCTCCTTTACATACTGAGGCAGGGTCTCCCACTTGAAGCCAGGCTCACCTGCCCAGCTGGTCTAACTGGCCAGCCTGCTCCACAAATCCTGTCTGCAGAGTGCTGAGGTTGCAAGCGGCTGCCACGCCCCCTGGCATTTACACAGGTGCCAAGAATCTGGGCTCTGGTTCTTAAATTTGTGCAGCTGAACTCTACTTGCTGAACCCTCCCCACCCCAAGTTCTAAGGTTTTTTTTTGGGGGGGGGAGAGGAGATTATTTACTTTATGTGTATATGTGTTTTGCCTGTGTGAATGCCTGTGTACCACGTGTATGAAATGCACCAAGGCTTGAAAAGAGTGTCAGATCCCCTGGAACTAGAGTTACAGATGGCTGTGAGCTGCCATGTGGATGCTGGAAACCAAACCTAGGTCCTCTAGGAGAACAGCCACTTCTCTAACCACTGAGCCATCTCCCCAGACTCTGATACCTAAGTTTGTTTTGTTCTGTTTTGGTTTCGAGACAGGATCTTTCTACATAGCCACAGCTCTTCTGAAACTCACTACAAAGACAAGGCTGGCCTTGAACTCACAGAGATGCACTGCCTCTGCCTCCCAAGTGCTGGAATTTATTCCATCACCAATTTTGCATCACTATGCTGAGTTGATTCCAAAGTTTTTAATAAAAAGTATTCTGGCATAATGCTATACCTCTGCTTTATTATGATCTGTTGTTTGTTAATCTTGTACTTGAATAATGTATACATTAAATTCTTTAGATTTACATTTTTGGCCTGGGGTCCGGAAGACTACATCTGATCTCCTGGAGCTGGAGTTACAAGTGTTTTGGTTTTTTTTTTTAAGATTTATTTATTTTATTTATTTGAGTACACTATAACTGTCTTCAGACACACCAGAACAAGGTATCGGATCCCATTACAGATGGGTGTGAGCCACCATGTGGGTGGGAATTGAGCTCAGGACCTCTGGAAGAGCAGTCAGTGCTCTTCAACCCTGAGCCATCTCTCCAGACCACTAGTGGTTTTAAGCCTCCAGTTGTGTGTACTAGAAACTAAAGCTTGGTCCTCTGGAAGTGTGAGTCATGTTCTTAACCACTGAGCCGTCTAAACCATTATTCCAGCCCCTATACATTTTTCACACACACACACACACACACACACACACACACACACACACGTCACTGAGAAGGCCAGTGTGACCAAGCACTCACTATGCACTATGAAGTTCTTCAGTTCCTCCCTGGAGATCCTCACTGCCACTCCTGCCACCCCTCTGAAATGTTAAGTGGGACTCTAGGATGAGCCACATCCATGAGCCAGAGCAGACATAGAAGATAGCTCTGCATCCAGGTTGGTCCCCCATCCTACAGTGGCCCCCTTGAGGGTAGCAATGGTCCTGAGGGCCACTGGTCACTGAAATGCCTGTTATGATAGTATGTCTGGGAACTGACAACCACACTACACAGACTCCCCTGGCAGGCAGCCACCACCCTTTGTGCACAGCATCTCCAAGCGTGGCTCTCAGCCTGAATCAGAGGATGGAGCCAGAACGTCACGTTGTCTGGAACTCTTTGTGAGCACAACTCAATACACTCGGTGGAAGGCTTGGCCTACTGCCAACCAGCCAGCTAGCCCTTGAGCAGCCGTACAAAGTGGGTCCCTTTCGACCTAGTGAGGACGAAAAACAATGGGATAAAAGGTGTGGTGGTTCATGCTTGTCATCCCAGCACTCAAGAGGCTGAGACAGGAGGATTGCCACAAGTTTCAGGCCAGCATAAACTACACATTGAGATTATATTTAAAAAAAAAAAACTAAATTAAATTAAAAGAGGCCAGCAAAATGGTTCAGCAGGTAAAGATGTTTCCTGCCAAGCCTGAGCTTGGTACTCAAGCTCAATCCCTGGTACCCACAAGGTAGAAGGAAAAAACGAATTCTACAAATTTGTCCTATGGCCTGCACATGTATGCACACTCGTGTGTGCATGTACACACACAAACACAATAAATAAATAAATAAATAAATAAATAAATAAATAAATGTAATTTCAGACAGATCAGGGAGACTCAGGAGTTAAGAGTACATTCTGCTCTCATGGAAGACCTGAGTCTAGTTCCCAGGGTGCACATCTGGGAGTTCACAACCACATGTGACTAACCCCAGCTCAGGGAATTAGGCACTTCTCGCTCTTGGGTACCTGCATTCTGTGTACACATAGACCCACACACATATGATTAAAATGGTGAAAGTACCCAGGCGTGATGGCACATCTTTAACCCCAGCACTTGGGAGGCAGAGGCAGGTAGATCTTCAAGTTCAAGGCCAGTCTAAACTGCATAGTGAGACTCTGTCTCAAACAACAGCAATAACAAAGCCAAAACTACAAAATAAAACTAAGGGGCTGGAGAGATGGCTCAGTGGTTAAGAGCACTGACTGTCCTTCCAGAGAACCCGGGTTCAATTCTTGTACTCATGTGGCTGTTCACAATTATCTGGAACTCGAGTTCCAGGTGATCTGACACCCTCACATAGATAATACATACAGCCAAAATACCAATACATGTAAAATAAAAATAAATAACAAAAAACCCAAATTAAATTAAAAGAATTAAAATATAAGGAATCCAATCATCATCTGTTTAATTCCACTACATTCCATCTCCCAGAAGGAGCCTGGACCTCCTCAGTCACACCCCACCACTCTCCCCAGCTCCTGGCAGCCTCTCATCTGCTTCCTGTTCTTGAAGATTGGCCTATACTGGATATTTGTCATTAGTGGAGTCACGCAGACACCTTGATCCTTTTGTGTCTGCTTGCTGTCACTCAGCTCCGAGATTTCTATGTCCATGCAGGATGGGGCATGCCTGCAGTGTGTGTTCCCTTGGGGAGCTCATCCCACATTCTGGCTGCTGTGGTAATGCTGCCATGAGTATTGTGTGTGTGTGTGTGTGTGTGTGTGTGTGTGTGTGTGTGTGTGTATGTGTGTGTGTATATGTGTGTATGTGTGTGAGAGAGAGAAAGAGTGTGTGTGCATGAGTGAGTGAGAGTGTATGTGGCTGAGTGTGCTTATGTATGTGTGAGAATATGTGTGTGTGTGTGTGTGTGTGTGTGTATGTCTGTCTGTCTGTCTGTCTGTCTGTCTGTCTGTGTCTCCACTGTGGGCTCCAAGAGCAGAGTTGCATAGTATTAGAGAGGCTCTGTCATCCCTTTGAAGCCTCAGATGCTTTCTTAGTGACTGCCCTACTGTGCACAGCTCTCTTGGTGGCTGCCCCACTGTGCACTCCCACCAGCAATGCACAGGCATGTAAGGTCCCACACCAACACTTCCTTTTTTTTTCCTTAAATTTTTAAATTTGTTGTGGAGTGATGGTAAGTGGTTGAGCAAGTGCCCCAAGGCACATGTGGAGTTCAGAAGAAAATGGGCAGGAGTCAGTTCTTTCCTTCTACCATGCAGGTCCCATAGAGCAGACTTAGGCTGTTAGGCTTGGCAACAAATACTCTGACCCTCTGAGCCAGCTCTGTGTTTTGTTTGGTTGTTTGGTTTTTCAAGACAGGGTCTCTCTGTGGAGCCCTGGCTGTCCTGGAACTAGCTCTGCAGACCAAGCTGGCCTCAAACTTGGAGATCTGCCTGCCTCTGCCTGCGGAGTGCTGGGAGTAAAGGCATGAGCCACTGCACCAGGTTTTTGATGTTGTTGGTCAATTATTTTATGTGTCTGGGTGTTTTGTCTGCACATAGGTCTGTGCACCATGTGCGTGCCTGTGCCTACAAAAGCCAGAAGGGGGCACCAACTCCTCTTAGAAGAGGAAGGAAGGAAGGGGCAACATGGACAGTTTGTGATGACATAGGTGAAGTAGGTCATGTCTGCTATCCACTTAGGAGGTGGAGACAGGAGGATCAGGGATCCTGAGCCAGCTCCTGTCAAAAAAGAAATGATTAAAGAAACAATCTTAAAACTATGGTTTTATATTAGGGGGATGCTATGACTTGTGTTGGTGGGGGCACGGGACAGTCTGTGGGAGTCGGTTCTTCCCTTCTGCCATGTGGGTCTTGGGGATCGCACTCATGTCATCTTGACTTCCTGAGTCATCTCAGCTGGCCCCAAAATATGTTTGCTTTTTCAATATTTATTATTTTATGTGTATGAACGTGTTGCCTGATATATGTAAGTGCACCGCACCTGTGCTTGGTGTTCATGCAAGGCAGAAAAGGCACCACTTATCCTGGAGTTTTCGTTATGGATGGCTGTGAACCACCATGTGAGTGCTTAGAATCAAGCCTGGGTCTTCTGAAAGAGCAGTAAGTTCTCTTAACCACTGAGCCATCCAGCCCCTAAAATAAGTTTTTAAAAAGAAATCTCAGGTCAGGTGTGGTGATGCTGCCTGTCACTCCAATACCCAGGAGGCTGAAGCAGGAGGATCAGTCAGGAGTTCAAGGCCAGCCTCATTTATTGACCACATAGGGAGCCTGGGTTACAGGAGACCCTGTTTCATAACATGGGAAGACGTTTAAAACAGAAATGAATGTCCAAAGAAGAAGAGAAGCCCTCAGTGTCCCTCTTGGAGGCTCCACTTGGGTCCCCGCATTCCTCCACAGCTGTACCTGAAGCTCTTGTCCTTGTCCTGTGTAAGGTGGCACATGGCCAGACCTTCCTTGTCTGGGCATTCGGCCAACATTTCCTCAGGCACCATCTCTCCTGGGGATAAGCCAGGTATAACAGGCACTGGTGACTCAGGCCCTGGCCAGCGAGTACTGCAGTTGTCTGAGTCAGCTCCCCACACGTGACACCACTCCTCAGTTACTGTGACAATATTTTTGGTAAACATTACAAATCACCCAGCAAGAGCCTCTAGGTGGGAAGGCTGGGACAAGGCTGGAAGCTTTTGAATTTCCTATATGCCTCCCATGTCTCCTGAGAGGTCTGAGTAGGAAGACCAGGGGCAGTGGCCCCCAGACTGCAATTGCTAGGAAATGCAAGAGCCCAGGTCTCCAGCTGTGACACTAGGCCACCTGAGGTTGTCACTTGAGACATATGGCTAGGTATAGAGTATCAGATAGTAGTAGTCCCTCTTCCAAGGGTGGAGGCCAAGGAGGTTGACCCTGTAGCCTCTGAAATGGGCAGGGCTGAGGCTGGAAAACCTTGTCAGGGACCCCCTACTCTGTCCCCTCCCTTCCCACTACCTAGTCTGGGTGAGCTTGACCACTCCACTGTCTTCTGGTAAGAGAAAGAGAAGTTGGTGATTAATTTGGTGGCCATTATCTATGATCCTTTCATTTGAAAAGCTGAGGCAGGAGGATTGTTTAAGGCCAGCATAGGCTACCAATGCTCGAAGCCAAAAACCAGAAACAATTGCTGATAAGATGGCTCATCACTTACCGGAGGTCAGTTCAGAACCCGCATAAGAGGAGAGAACTGACTCCCACAGTTTATCCTCTATGCCCACATACATGCAAGGCACCCGTGCACACACACATCCATACAAACACACACATAAACACATACATCCATGCTCACACATACATCCATAACACACACATCCACTCTCACACATACACTGACACAACCACTCACACATACACACTGACACACACACAAAGCACAATAAAATAGGGGAAAGACATGTGTCTCAGTTTAGAGCCCTGGTTCACGTCTGTCCTGTCACCTAGCCCTGGGAAAGCCTAGGCAGAAAGACTGCCAAGAGTTGGAGCTGGGCTACTGTGAGCTTCAAAACAAAAATAGAAGATCACAGACAGCTGAGTGCCTGGGCTACAGAGGGACCATTGTCAGTAGTAGTAGTAGTAGTAATAATAATAATAATAATAAGTGAATAAGTAATAAGAAATAGAAAAACAAAAAACTGTAGCAGGGATGGTGGCTAGGAATTTAACCCTAGAGCTAAAGAGGCAGAAGCAGAACAATCTCAGTGAGTTTGAGGCCAGCCTGGTCTATGTAATGAGTTCTAGGCTAGCCAGGGCCAATATTGTCTCAAAGATGATAGATAGATAGATGATAGATAGATAGATAGATAGATAGATAGATAGATAGATAGGGACAGACAGACAGACAGATTAGGGAGATGGATCATTGTAGTAAAGTATTTCTCACAACAGTATGAGGACCCTTGACCCATATCCAGCACCTGTGTAAAGGGCCACGAGAGCCAGAGGCATGAGAGTCCTGAAGTTTACTGCCCAGCCAGCCTCACCAAATGAGTGAGCTCCAGGTTCAGTGAGAGACCCTGCCTCAGAAAATGAGGTGGAGGCCTACAGGATGGCACCTGGTACTCCCTGGCCCCCACGTGTCTCACACACACAGTTCACGGCTGGGTGTGGTGACGCGTAGCCGCACCGCAGATGCAAAGCCAGGAGGATCCCACAGAAAATCCTACTCTGGGCTTCTGTGCTGGAAATGTCAACTGTCAATCTAACAAGATGCAGACTCCCTCAGGAGATGAGCCTCTGGGTACAGCTGCTAAGGGTTATCTTGCTGGCTTTAACAGAGGTGGGAGGCCTGCTCACTGTGGGCATCCTGGAATGACCAGGAGGAAGAGAGCTGAGCAGCCCCATTCACCCCTAACTGTTAGACACAGAGCTTAGAACACAGCTTAGAACAGACCACTCCAGACCAAACGGTTCCGGGGGTGGAGGGGAGTTTATTCAGGAGATGGGGCAAAGGTGGGGGGAAGGAGATGAAAGAAGAGAGGTCATGGGGTTCTGCCTGTTTTATATGGGCAGTGACGTAGTCTCTTCCAGGTAAAGGTGAGGTAGCCAGGTGGATTCTGGGAGTGTGTATGGTGGTTGCCTTGGCAACGATGTGGGGGTCACCTAGATGTGATGTCACTGGGTTCGGAGCCTGATACCAACACTGACTGCAGACACAATGTGACCCAATGCTTCAAACACCTGCTGCACTGATGTTCCCACTATGGAGAACTGTGCTCTCAAACTGTGAGCCAGAATAAACCTTTCTGCTCCAAGCTGCTTTAGTCAGGGTAATGTATCACAGCAACAACACGCACAACTAAAGACGGCTAAATAGTGAGACCCTGCCTCCAAAAAAAAAAAAAAATGATAGGCAGGTAGATAGGTGGTGGATGTAGATGGTTAATAGATGAGATGATTAATAAATAAATAAGTGAAACACCCATTGGATCCTAGCACTCGGGAGCCCAAGGTAGAAGGATCTCTGTGAGTTTCAAGTCAGCCTGATCTGTAGAGTGAATTCTAGGCCAGCCTGGTCTACAGAGAAAGATCTGTCTCAAAAGAAAAAAGATGTGATAAATATATTATTGACAGATGCTAGCTAGCTCCCGCTCACTCAGCAGTGAGTCGCAGCTGGCACACTGGCAGGTGTGTGCCATTTGATGCTGCCAACCAAGGTGCTTTCAGACTCCTGCACAGAGCAAGGCCCTTTGCCAATCCCTCATCTTTATGCCCCCGCCACTGTGAGCCCCTTCCAATTAGAGCCAAGCCTGAGGCCACCCATCCCGCTGCATTTTCCTCCTTCCCTGTTCAGAACTCACTAGACTCCTGTTACTTCAAACTCTTCCCAACCCAGGACTGGTCAGGAGCCCGCAATACTGGCTCATGGCATGCACATACCCACACGTGGTCATAAGGAGCATTCCATAGTGCCTATTAAATGCATTTTGAGAGGGAACAGTATTGGCAGATACTGAAGATCTTGGAGACTAATGGCTGCTGGGTGGGTCTGCTTCCTCCACTGGAAGCTGAGCCAGGCTTCACTGCCTCAGTCCCACAAGAGAGTTAGATTCTCTCTTGTCCACCATATGGTGTCTTTAAGGTGACTTAACCCTCTGTCAGCCAAAGAAGCCATGACTGGGGTGTAGCACTGTGTCAAGGAGACACATCTACACACACTGAGGTTTGGTTTTCACAGAATGCCTCACATAGCTCAGGGTTCCAGGCCCCTGGAGGCTGGCACTCGTGAGTTGCACGACTTCGGAGCTGAGACTGAACTCTGATCCTCCAAAACAGCAACAAGTGCTCTTAACAGCTGAGCGTCCCGCCAGCCTCTTCCTTGTTTTGGAGCTGCCTGGCCTCAAACCCAGGACAGACCTCTCATGTAGGCCCTGCAGATTCTGAATGACAGTGTGCCCAGTGGCTTGACCCTCTTACCTTTACCAACACACCATGGCTTAGGCTTCAGCTCCTCTGACAGATGAGGAACTGACGTCCAAAGGAGAAAGCCCTTGGTGCAAGGCCACTGGCTGCCAGAACAAAGCGAGGCTCCAGTTGAAAGATGAAGGTAGCCAGGGAAAGCATGCCATATTCCTCAGTGCCAGGCCCTGTATACAGTGTGCTCAGTAAATGATGCTCACCCCCTCCCATTCGGTCTTGCATGTTCAGGAGACTGATGCTTCTGCTGGTGAAAAGATGAGGGGATCTGACCCCCCAGGGAGTACAATCCATTCCCCTCCA
Organism: Rhabdomys pumilio; assembly: GCA_030674055.1. Taxonomy (NCBI): domain Eukaryota; kingdom Metazoa; phylum Chordata; class Mammalia; order Rodentia; family Muridae; genus Rhabdomys; species Rhabdomys pumilio. The sequence continues at coordinate 58,116,649 of JANHMN010000015.1, forward strand.
TCCCCCCCATCAACCACACCTCTACCCCACAACAAGAGAGTGCTCGCTGAGCAAGTTCAAAGTCCTGGGTCCATCCCAGTGCTCTGGGGGCATAGAAAGGGGGGATAAAAGTGCAAGGTCATCCTTAGGACATATGTTGGGGCTAGCCTGGTCTACATGAGACCTTGTCTCAAACAAACAAACAAACATAAATATTGAAGTCCCAGCAACAACGAGTCAACTGGCTTTCCTCCAGCATTTTGCTAAAAGAGCCGAGAGTAAGATGTCCACTTTCATAAAGTCAGGCTTGGAGTGAATGCCTGCTGTACAGCACCTAGGAGGCCCAGGGGGCAAGAGGTGGAATGGTGGAGTCCTGCCTGTGTGGCAGAGTTCCAGAACAATATCTTAAGAAGGAGAGAGGGCAGGAGAGGAGAAGGAGGAAGGGCAGGAGGAGAATCAAGAGGAACAAAAGGAGGTGGGTGAGCAAGAAGAGCAAAGGAATTTTCTGGTTTTGTTTTTAATTTTTGAAACCGGGTCTCTCTGTTTTACTTTGCAGGCCTAGCTATCCTGGAACTTAGTAAGTAGACCAGGCTGGCCTTGAACTCCTGTCTCTGCTCCTGAAAACTGGGATTAAAGGTGTGCACTACCACTGGAACACACAAAAGAAAGTGTTACCAAAGCTCTGGGCACTCAGGCCCTGGCCACCCTGGTGTTATCCACAGCAAACACTACATGGAAACACACACTGGGAATACACAGCCGGACAGAAGTACAATGCTGTCACTGCAACCCCTCCAAGGCAATTAGAAGGCCTTGGAAGCTCAGCTGTATTTTTTTTTTTTTTTTGGTTTTTCGAGACAGGGTTTCTCTGTATAGCCTTGGCTGTCCTGGAACTCACTCTGTAGACCAGGCTGGCCTCAAACTCAGAAATCCGCCTGCCTCTGCCTCCCAAGTGTTGGGATTAAAGGCGTGCGCCACCACCGCCCGGCTCAGCTGTATTTTTTATGTGATGTCTTATCAAGTGCATTCCTGAGTTCTTGCTATCAGGAATTTGAGCCACTCAAACACAACACTGATTGACAGGCTGGAGCCTGGATAGGATGCAAATGCAGTGCCCAGGGTTCACAGTCAAGGAGGAGCTCAGCCATAGGAACCCAGGCCCTCAGTAAACAGATCACGTAATAATAGTGAACGCATCACATAGTGAACACATCACAGCTAGTGGATAGTAGTAAATCCTAGCACTTGAGCAGGAGGCGGAGGCAGCAGCTTTCTGTGAGTTTGAGGTCATGCTAGTTTTCATAGCAGGCTCTGGGCTCGCCAGGGTGACAGAGAGACCTTGTGTAAAGAAACAAAACCCTACACACACTGCACACAGGTTACGTTCTCAAATAATAAATATTCTAAAATGTCAAGAACAATAATTTTTTTTGTTTTGTTTTGTTTTGTTTTGTTTTTGTTGTTGTTGTTGTTGTTGTTGGGTTTTTTTTGGGGTTTTTTTGGTTTTTTTTTCGAGACAGGGTTTCTCTGTGTAGCCCTGGCTGTCCTGGAACTCACTCAGTAGACCAGGCTGGCCTCAAACTCAGAAATCCGCCTGCCTCTGCCTCCCAAGTGCTGGGATTAAAGGCGTGCGCCATCACCGCCCGGCAAGAACAAAAAAAAAATTATTGTTCTTGTTTTTTTTTGTTCTTGTTTTTCTTTTTTTTTTTTTGACTGTCCTAAAATTGTTTATTGGATATGAATTGTACAAATATCATGTGTATTAGCACTAACGATAGAGCTGGAGAGTATTGCACCTTCTCTAGGCTGCACAGCGAGAACCACCGATAGTGCGGTGGAACTTGTGGCCCTTTCCAAGGCCACGGCTCTTTCGGTCAGCAGATGTCAGCCCATGCATCTCTCTGTGCTTGTGGACTGGTTTGGTGATCCACTGGGTGTCAGGATTTCTTCTGATAGCTTTATGGAATGGATCAATGAGGATAACCTCGAAAAATTTGTATGTGGAATCTTCACCAACCCAGTAGGAATTCAGGACTCTCAAAGCCCCACAATGGCGCCCAGCTCTCTCCTCAGCAACAGACTGAAGGCTTCGGGCAAATTTCAGCTGGTTAACACCATGGTGAACAGGCTTGCTGTAAGTTGCACCCTTAGGAACCGGGCGTTTGCGACCACCACGGCAGACACGAATCCTGATGGCTGCCGCCAGAGGAAAGGCTTGTTCTTGTTTTTCAAGACAGAGTTTTTCTGTTTCTCTGTATAGCCCTGGATGTCCTGGAACTCACACAGGTCAAGCCTGCCTCTGCCTCTCGAGTGCTGGGATTAAAGGTCTGCACTACCACTGCCCGGCTAAGAATAATAAATTTTGATGAGGCCCAGCTCAACGATTACACCATTTGATTGTGTCTGCTATCCTAGCCGATGGCTTTAGAAGTGGTCAAAGTCCCTTGGTAGAAAGGGGAACATGTGACACTGACCTGGAACTGGTGGTCCCAATGCTTGAGGCATCTCCAGAGACACTAATAGTGACACTAAAGGACTCTCCCCATTCACAGAGCACCCACCTTGTGATCATCTGGTCCTATGGCTTTTTGGTGCTGGGATGAAGGGTACATACCACAGCAACCCAAGATGCTTTTTTTTTAAAGGCTACAGTTACTTTATTTAGTGTCCCTGTATGCTTATGTTTGTGAGTGTATATGCAATGGTACACTGAGGACCTCAGAGAATTCTGTAAGAGTCATTTCTCCCCCTTCACTAGGTGTGTCCCAGGGATGGAACTCTGGTGCTGAGCCTTGCTGGCTAGCACCTTCACCAACAAACTACTTGCCAGTCATAATTTGTTTTTTGTGGAGATAGGTCCCTCACTCTGTTGCCTAGATTTGCCTTGAACTCACAGCCATTCTCCTGCCTCAGCTTCCACAAGCCTGGGATTCAAGGAATGTGCCAAAGCTCCTGACTCACCTTGAACATCTTTCTCTCTCTCTATGGATGTTTTAGGACTGCCTCTGTGGCTCTGAGAAACAAGTCTCAAGACCCTCAGACACGCACTGCTTGTCTAAGGGACAGGGCTGTTGATCTGATGTCAAGCCCAGGGCAGGGCACCTCCTCACCTAGAGATTCAAGATAGCACATCGGGGGCTGCAGAGACAACTCAGCAGCTCAGAGCACCAGCTGCTCTTCCAGAGGACCTGAGTCTAATTTCCAGCACCCACTTGGCAACTCACAACGCTCTGTAACTCAAGTTTCAGGGGAGACACATATGGTGTACAGACACACGCAAAACATCTATAAAGTAAACACAAATTTTGTTTGCTTTTTTGAGACAGTCTTTCTAAGTCACTGGCTGTCCTGGATCTCACTCTGTAGACCAGCCTGGCCCTGAGCTCACAGAGATCTGAGTGCTTCTGCCTCCAGAGTTTTGGAATTAAAGGCAAGCACCACCATACCACCACACCTGGCTTTTTTGGTTTCATTTTGGTTTTTTTTTTGGGGGGGGCTTGTCAGTTGAGAAGCAGAGAGACCATAGGATCACTGTGAATTACAGTCCAGTGAAGAGTACAGTGTCTCAAACAAACACCAAAGACAAAAATAAAAACCAAATCAAGCAAGATGGCTCAGTGAGTAAGCTCTTGCTGCCAAGGCTAGAGAGATGAGTTCAATCCCTGAGACCCACATGGTGGGAGGAAAGAACTGACTCTCACAGGTTGTCCTCTGACTTCCACAACAGGGACACACACATATCCTAACAAAAAATAAAATAAAATAAAGAAAATTAAAAGCTAAACATTCAGAAAAGAGCAGCAGCAGCAGCGGAGGGAGGATGCCTTGGAAGTCATGTGCGCTGCAGGCTGGGCTGAGAGCAGCTTCCACAGAGGATCACGTGAGGCCTGCCTGCAAAACAATAACCACACAAAATGCATCATCCCACTGCACGCAAACTCAAAAGCCTGGCTCAGGGAAGTCTCAGAGGCAGGGGGTTCCAGCGAAGCCCAGACCAAAGCCACTGCAAAGAAACAGAAGTCCATTGGGTCAGGCTGATGATCCCAGGGCTGACAGGAACCAGCAGAGGCTAAACCAAGGAAACGAAAAACCACAAGGCTGGACTATGCCAAAATTTAAAATGACAGCCAGGCTCATTGTAGTGTCTGCCGTCTCACTACTGACTGAGGCTGGAGAGTCAGGAGTTAAAGATCCTGGGTAGCACAGCAAGTTCAAGGCCAGCCTGAGCCTCCTGACACCCTGTCTTAAAAGAAAAAGAATCTTAGGGGCAGTGAGCTGGGTCTACCAAGCATGTCAACCCAACTTCAATCCCAGAATCCAGACAGTGGAAGAGATTTGACTTTACAAAGTTGTTTATGTACACATCACACATACACACACACACACACACACACACACACAGAGATAAATAAATAATGAATGAATAAATAAATAAATAAATGTGATGAACAAAATTAAAAGACATTTTATTCAAATTGTGCTCTGCAAATAATGCCCTTAGGGGAATTTGCACCTATTAGGAAAAAAATCTTTCCAAAGCTGGTTGATTAAGCAAGGCCGTAGATTCAGACAAAGGGCACAAAAGGCAACCAGAAGCAGACAAAACAACCCATTTAAAACTATTCAAAAGACCCAGGTTGGTACCGGAGCACAGAAGAAGTGCAAAGAAAAGATATGCAGAAAGAGAAAATACACATTTCAAAAGCCCCCCAGGCCAAGGTGATATGCAAATGAGAATAAGCACTGGTTGAGAGAGGCTGAAGGTGGTTCCTGCCTGGGGGCCTGCTTGACATTTCTAGACCCTGACTGTAGTTCCTTATTTTAAATTGTGTCTGTGTGTATGCTTGTGTGTGTGCACGCTTGTGTGTGTGTGTGTGTGTGTGTACATGCGTGTGTAGGTCAGATCACTTCAGCTCTCTCCCTCTACTGTGTGGGCTCCCAGGGATTGAACTCAAGCCATCAGACTTAGTTTGAAACATCCTTTGGAGTCATCTGTCCAGCTCTGGGTCTGAGCTACTGATCTTCTGGCCAAAGCCTCTATGCAGTGCTGAGACCACAGGTGTGTATCTTCACTGGATTTTGTGTTATTTAGTATGCAGTCACTTGGTGGTTCCCTGAGGGACTCTGTTCTAGTGCTCTTGAATACCTGGGTCCCCAGATACTCAAACCACTTAGTAAAGGCCATGGATCCCCTGGAGTTGAGGTTACAGGCCCCATGTGGGTGTGTGGAACCACTCTTAAGCACTGAGCCAGCTCTTCATCTCTTCCACAGACTTTAAAACACCACTAGGTCGCCGGGTGGTGGTGGCACACGCCTTTAATCCCAGCACTCGGGAGGCAGAGGCAGGCGGATTTCTGAGTTCGAGGCCAGCCTGGTCTACAGAGTGAGTTCCAGGACAGCCAAGGTTATACAGAGAAACCCTGTCTCGAAAAAACCAAAAAAAAAAAAAAAAAAAAAAACAAAAAAAAAAAAACACCACTGGGTGAATTATACCCAACACCACAGCACAGCTTTGGATATCAAGTGACTTTGTGTTAATTAGGAATAATAAGAAAAAGACTTCTTGTATTGAGACTTTGCCCCCTACTGACCCCAGGACAGGTGGTGTGACCTGTGATACCAGCACTTTAGAGGCAGAGGCAGGAAGATAGCCATCCTGGGCAATATAAGAAAAGCCTACTACACACACACCACAAATAAAAACAAACAGAACTCCCTCCTCCAGAATCCTAAGCCTTGAGGGAAATGACCCTAATCTTATCATTTTCTCGGTAAAGGGAAACTAGACACACATGCCCTGGATGTTCAGATCTGAATGTACATACAGCACAGCTCACTTTTGCTCCATGTGAAACACACATGGTATTTTCCCCTTTGTGGTGAGGGGCTGAGATAGGTCCTCAGTCCTAGAGGACTTCTTGTCAGACCTTCCTTAGCCAAGCCAGTGTTTCAGCAGCCTTGCACTCTGCCTCCACACAGTCCTTGGGCACACATGTGATGTCTGCTCTGATGTTTTGTGGAAAGGACCAGAGGACTGTTGGGGCTGATGTTACAGACCAGGGTGTGTAGTTCACCAGTGTTGGGAAGAGCAGAGTTTCTGCTCAAAATCACAGCAGTGGACGAGGGGCTGGGTGTGGAACCTGCCACCTCCTATCCCTGCTGGGATCTGCTGTGTCACTGCACCCAACTACACAGGCTGACTGCGCCGCTCAGACTCCTGGCTTCAGGTCACCGCTTCAAACAATGCCCTCCGGCTCTCTATTACTCTCTTGCTTTCTCCAGATCTTGCCTCAACTTTCACCTGCTGGGTGAAGGTCAAAATTGCACCATGTCCCTCCCCAGGCTCCACCACACACTTCCTTCTCTTCCACTCTTCCCTTTTTTCTTTTTGGGCCCTGCGGGTATTATGCATATTTATTTGATGAGCCCATCCCCCACTAAGTACCTATCACACTTCTTGTCAGTGAGACAACAGCCCTTCCCAGAACTCCGGTCCTGGCTTCCCTGCACTTGAAGGGTTTATCTGAGGTGTGTGTGGGAGGTTGGTCCCAAAGACCTAGTGCTTTGTATTTATTTATTATCAATTTTAGTTGTTACGTTGCTACGGTGTGTGTGTTTGTGTATTCGCACGTGCGCCAGTGCATCCGGGAGATCTGAGGATGACTTATGAGAATGGATTCTCTTCTTCTTTTGGGAACCGAACTCCTGGGATGAGGCTTGTAAGCAAACACTAAGCCATCTTGCCTGCCCCCAATCTTTGTTTCTTTTTGAGACAGGGTCTCTTGTAGCCAAAACTGGCCTTGAACCTAATGCTTTCAACCTCCCAAATGTTCTGAAGACAAGCGTATACCATCATGCCATGGTCTCTCTCTCTCTCTCTCTCTCTCTCTCTCTCTCTCTCTCTCTCTCTCTCT
>JANHMN010000015.1:58138392-58152748 GCA_030674055.1 Rhabdomys pumilio
GAGCGCACACTAGCCTACAGAGGACTGCAGCTCCAGTTTCCAGGATCCATGACAGGTGGCTTACAACCACCTGTAACTCCGGGTCCCGGGGATCTGACGCCTTTATCTATCCTCCATAGGCACTGCACACTCATGACATCACCACACACGAACACATAAGTAAAATATAAGTTTGGAAAAACCCTCCCGCCCTCTCTGGTGTGATAAGTGTGAGCTTATAGTGATGCTTAGTTGAGGTCTTCTGAAATGTTTCGCGTCATAATGAGATTCTGGGGCTTGGATCCAGTCTATACAATATCTTGTCATGTGCTGTTTACAGCTGGCACAGCTAGGAAAAGCCCCATGGAAGGGCACCAGCTGGGCAGGCCCCAGGCCTTGGCTTAGACCTTAATTCTTAGGACTTTTTCTTTCTCATTTTTAAGTTTTAAAAGTGATTTATTGCCTGCCTGTGCCTCTGCTTCTTCAGCACTGGGATCAAAAGCATGCACCACCACATCTGGCAAGATTACTTAAACAATTTTTTAAAATATGCATGCGTGGGTGGCTGAGTACCCAGGGAAGCCAACAGGGTACCAGGGCTCCTGGAATTAGGACACTTACGGTTATGAACGGCCTAGGAAGGAAACTCGGGTCCTCTCCAAGAGCAGCAGCTCTCCATTCCAGCCCCAAGGTAGAGTCTAAGCACATGAAGTAAACTGTATGCTCCAGGCAATCACAAGGATATCCCTGGCCATGGCCCGAGGCTGCTCACACAGACAGTGAACACCCCACAGCAGTCCCATCTGTCTAGCACTGGATAGTGAATGTCGTGTCTTCTCTACATGCAGAAAGCTGCATATCCCAGAGCACTTCTGATCTCAGATGTCACACCTGTGTCACTTTGACACAGGGAAATCTTTCTATGCAGTCCTGGCTATCCTGGAACTAATTATGTAGATAAGACTGGCAAGCTGTCACTGCCTGTGTTTTGGGTACTGAGAAGAAAGGGAGTGTCCAGCAACCGACCTGCCTTTTAAAAGCATTTCCCCCCATGCAGAGGGGGAAAGATGCATTTTGAAAAATAGAAAAAAAAAAAGTGCTAAACTGGTTTCTCTGTGGTTTCAAGTTGCCTTTAATTTAATATCTGAGTGGGATTTGAAAGATGGCTTCAGGGGTTAAAAGTGCTGAATACTCTTGCAGAAGAGTGGGGTTCAGTTCCCAGCACCCACAGGGTAGCTCACCATCATCTGTAACCCCAGTTCCAGGGAACCTGGCACTTTCTTCTGGCTTCCATGGGTACCATGGATGCATAGACAGGCAGACATTAAATACAAACAAACAGAAGCTGCCATTATCCACAACCAAGTGCTCTGACATTTTCACTGGGTGAAGGAGCTTGCTGACTTGTCTGATGATCTGAACTCAGTGTGAAGGCCATACATGACTGGAGGAATGAACTGACACCTGACCACGCACAGTGCACAATGGATGCCTGTACACACATAATACGTGTAATAAATAAAATAAATAAGTGAAAAAAAAAACCAGTTATGAGCATACAAGGCTCTTGCTCAGGAGCTGAGCGTCCCATTAGTCACACTGGGAGGCTTCTGAATGCCTGTGACTCCAGCTCCAGGGGACAGGACACCCCCTTGGGCCTCTGCTAGTACCTGTGCATATAGGCTCACCACTCACACACACCATTAAAACAGACAACGTGGCTCCTCTCCCCGCCCCTGATGGGGAGGGCCAAGTCCTCAGTTAGCAGTGTAGGTTCCCTCTGCCACGGACCCATATTCCTGACTAAAAAGAAGATAGCCTCATGTTTTGTATTAAAATATTTTATATTAATCATTCAAACTTCATTTTTATACAACGAATGCATACATCATGTGTGCAGGGGTGTCTTGTGGATGCAAGGAAGGTTTGGGGTAGAGCTTGTCTGCAGCTATCAGACTGGAGGCCTTCTCTGTCAGCCACTGAATGATTGGAAGGAAGAGGCTGACGGATCACCATCACCTCAGAGACCGGCAGGTTCCAGGCCTTTTACCTACAGCTGCCTTCCTGGCCCACCCACAGGGGTGAGCTGTGTCTGCTGCCTCTCAACAAGGCCCCTGTAGCCTAAGGCCCCGTGGCCAGCTGTCCTTGGCTGTGGCATGGCATGGCTTGAAGTGGGGCACGCTCTGAGCATGGGTGTGTACATACAGACAGCTGCAGCTTCCCCTGCGTCACCTAGGCCGGCATATCAGCCTTGCTGAGGGCGATGGCCAGCTCCAGGTCCTCCTGTTCCTGTCGCCGCAGCCTCGCCAGCCGCTCCTGCTCCGCTTTCTCACTCTCCCGCTTGGCCCAGGCCAGCTGCTGCTCCTCATTGCCAAACTACAAAGGAAGATTGATTGGACAGTGAGAGAGGGCCCAGAGCGGGAGTGGAGGGCCCTAGGCAAATACAACCAGAGGCCCATGCTGGGGCCTAACTTCGCCCCATGTAAGAAGGTTCAGGGTGCATCTGACCTGACCTGCCTACTGGAGGGCCAGGTACCTATCCTTACACAGAGAGGCAGCTGGGCCTGGAAGATTCTAGCAGGCAGGTCCAATAACTCTAGGTGCATTCTATAGCCTTTTTTTTCCTTTTTTTTTCTTTTTTTCTTGTTTCCTTTAGAAACAGGGTCTCCTTATGAAGCCCAGGTTGGCCTAGAGCAATACCTGATCCCCCTGCCTCAGCCACTTTTCCCAACTGACAACACTGCCTCACTCCTAAGGCTGCAGCCACATCCTACCAGATCATTACTCTGCTCCATGCCCTCTAGAGAGGCTTCATCCCCCAAGGGAGCCCTTGCATGTCCACAGATGTCAACAGTCCTCTTAACCACTCTCTTCCAGGGAATATTTGTAACATTAGGAACAAGTTTCCAGTCCTCCAGAGCAGACAGACACGAGCAGTGAGTGAGACTGACAACCTGCAGCCTCCCCAGGGAGGGAGAGCATTGCAGGGCGGTGTGGAGGAACAAGGGTGGGTGCTTCTTCAGCTAGAGCATTTGGCCCTCAGAATCATCTGTCACAGACAACAGTAACTGACTGTCCCCTTGTCTGTCCCCACAGGCAGTCACAGACCAACCTGCACCAGACGAGCCCCCATCGATGTCCAGCAGCAAGGCCCCTCCCACACAGACCTGCCTCATGTACTCTGTAAACAAGCACTTGAGTTGAGAGAAAGAGCATGTCACCTCTGGTTCTCCTGGGTCACATAAGGGGCATGAGCTGAACCTGTGTCTTAGGTGCCCCAAGAAAGCAGCTCAGGTGCTGCTCACCTTCTATACTATCTAAGGGCCCAAAGCAGTTACGAGGTCCACCTTTCCCAGACACCATCATCATTGAGAATTTGTGTCAAGAGGTAAAAATTTTATTTCTGAAGCCTCTTGGAAATTTGGAAATGCCCTTGCATAGAGCATGCAGACAGGCTCTGTCACCACTCCCTGCTTGTTCATAGTGGTACTTGCAAAGCCCAGCCCAGCCAGTCTGATGTCTGCCTGGCTCTCACGGAGGCTGTGCAGACAGCAGCAAGTTATTCCGCTAAAAACCACCTGACTGCTTTTAAGGAGGATCATACGGCCTGAGGCTGCTTGTTCTGTAGGGCTGGGACCTGGGCAACCCACGCTGGCCCTGAATTCCCGAGAACTTTGAGGGGAACCACCATGCCCTGCTAAGCAGAAGGCTTGCCTGGATGTAAAGAAAATTCTTTCTTGTTGCTTGTAAGAAAATCTCTCTCTATGCAGCTCAGGGTTCCCTCCAACTCAGACCCACCTGCTGATGTTGAGATTTGAGTGCTGGCTCCTCTGTCCTTTTTTGGAGACAGGGTCCCTTGTAGCCCAGGCTGGACTTGAACCAGCTGAGGATGACTTTAACTCCTGATCTGACAGGGCTGCACCACCAAGCCTGCTTTACAGTGCTGGGGATAGAGCCTTGGACTCAGGTGTACTAAGTGTGCATTACTGAGCTACAGTCTCAGACCAGAAGCTTCTGTGAGTGGTAAGGCGCTACCGAGGGCAGTCACCCATACTGGAAAGCTCTGGGGTGCCACAGCAGGTGCCAAGGACAGCCCTGGCCATCCTGCTTGGGTGACATCAGTTTCTGGAAGCCCAAACTAAGCAGGCTGCTTTCTGTACACGATGACAGGTTTCTCTGAGTTTGCACAGTATTAAAGTCCCAAGGATCCTGCAAAGTAGGCTCATGTCCCAGAAAGGAGAGAGTCAAAAGCCTACAGGGTCCTGTTCCAGAGAAGACCATGTATACTGATGGGAACACAGGACTCCTTGTAGTGGCAAAGGTTATAACTTCATACGATAAAAGACCACAGGCCAGGTCAGGCCAGGCCAGATTTGGTTTCCCATCTGGAGATGAAGAGTGTTCCTTTCAATCAGAATTTAAACTAGGTATGGTGCAGTGCCTGACATCTCAGCACTTAGAAGTTATGTGTTTGAGACCAGACTGGGTGAGTCCCTTTTTCAAAACCCAAACAACAAACAGCTAAACTTGAAAAATAAAACTGAAGCCTGTAACTACTCTGGGGCAATGAAGTCGTTAGCCCAGTCACAGCTTAGAATCTGGTGTTCATAACAAAGTGGCAGGACCGGGGTGTTCTGCCTGTGTGGGCACAGGAAGTAAACTGGCTTTTCAGAAAGGCCAGTCATTTCTCTACACTGTGGTTCAGCTCCACCACCACTCTTCCCTGCCTGAACCGATCATCAGAGTCATGTGCCAACAGCTGTACTGTTTGTTGTTTTTTTTTTTAAACGGATTATTTTATTTTTGTAGCCCAGGCTGAATTGGAACTCCTGATCCTGCTGCTGAGAAAGAAGGCAGTGTGGGATGGACACAGGGCAGGATATGCTAGGCACATGCTGGACTCACTGTACCAGCTCTGGCCTTGGTAGTTAGTAGTTTCCACCAGAAAATAACCCTGGTGATACACAAACAACTCCAAGTGCTTTTGTCTCTGGTTTTTACTAATAATGTCACTTTTCTGAAGGCACACACTGTAGGCACTGTCAACAGAACTGAATGGGCTGCAGGGCCGAATAGTTACAAGTTCCCAGGGGTCAACGTATTATTATTACTATTAATATGTTTAGACAGTATCTCCTCCTGTATCTCAGGCTGGCCTCAAACTTGAGATCCTCCTGCCTCAGCCTCCCAGTACTGGGATGAGAGGTGACTGCCACTGGGCCCAGTTCTGCCTTAGGCAATTCAAATTAAGCCACAGGACAATTGGCTGGAGAGGAACAGGGTATTTACTGTGCAATACAAGTGGGTTTTGTTTTGTACTGGGAATGGAAGCTAGGGTATATGCAGGCTCTGCCTGTCCATCATCACTGAGCCATACACTTCAGCCCTCCAGGTCCACTTGACACCTGCCATTCCAGCTGTGCACATAGGCTGGAGTGCAAGGGTCAGTAAGTAGCTCAAGGTCATTCTAGGCTACAGACTACTAAGGTCCAGGCTTATTTCAAAGAAACAAACATAAGTAAACTGAGCAGTTATCCAGTCTCTGCTGACAGCCAGGCAAGGGGCTTCACAAGCACAAAGGAAAACTTTTGAGAAAATGGCCTCACTCTGAAGGGTGAAATGGATTACAGGAAGACAGCACCAAGCACAGGCTGCCCTGAGGTGGTGGTGGTAGTGCTGAGGATATGCTGAAGGGGCTGGTAGGCTCTACACAGATAGCAAGGCAGTACTAGTGAGAGCTCAGGATGCTTCCAGGAAGTCTCTAGCCTGGACAAGTAGTGTCTCTGAACCTTTGGAAAAGAGAAGAGGCTGCAGGGTGGTCATCTAGGTTGAAATACTTTTCAGTGTAGCTAATAAACAGAAATCAGACAAAAGTACAACACACAGTAGCCAGCTCTCCCGTTCTCTGGACATCCTGCCTGGGCTCTTTGGTTCCTACTTGCATGATGCACTTGGGCAGGACCACTGAGCCCAGGACACTCAAAGGTCTTTTTGGAGGCAGCAGAACCCTGGTGAAATGTTGTGACTGGTCCTGAGAAGTACCTGCCTGCTCCGCCTGCAGACATAATGAACCAGTGTGCTTGTGCACACCTTCAGTACCAACTAAAGGCAAAGGCAAGTGGACTCTTTAGTTCCAGACCAGCCTGTGCTACATAGCTAGGCCTTGTCTCAAAGAACATCTTCTGAGGGACACAGATCACAAGCCACTGAGCACTGAGGCAGGCATTCTGTGTGTGTGTGTGCCGCTCTCCCTGAAGAAATCTCATCTTCCTGCAGTTCATTAAGCCATGGCTCTCGTCTTTATCAACAGTCTATTTGCCTCACAGAAGCCAGCGCAGAATAAATACCAATAGTTGGTGACTGTCAGGAGGCATCAGCAGCGGGCGATGAGGTGTCCACAGCCGCAGAGGGACCCCCACCCCCTGAGAAGCAGCAAGCGAGGCAGGAAGGTGGCCGAGGGAGGACTCAACTTACAGAGGTGAAGTCGGCAAAGCCGGAGGAAGAGGCCTTAGGAGGTTTAGCTGAAGAGGAAGGGGCAAATGGATCTTTGCCACTAAATGGGTCCCCAAACCCCTTTTTATTTTGGAACGGGTCGCCGCTGTCAGCCCCGAGTGGCTGGAATGGATCAGGGGACTCAGGGAAGGCTGAAGAACCCAGCTGGCTTACAGGTGTACTCTGACCTGGAAAGTTTAGGGGAAAAACACAAAACAAAAACAGAAAAGAAAAAAAAAAAAAAGAAAGAAACACAAGTTACTTACTAGGACAGGGTGGATTGCAGAGTGGGGACCTGGCTGTCTCTCTAGGGAAAGCTGGGCATTCCCAAGGGTGGCCCTGGGGGTTCTGACTTTGGGTGGGGAGGTCTGGAGCCAGGACTCCATGCCCACTCTGTATTTATTATACAACGGGGTTACATTCTATAACAACCTGGAGCAGAGGTGAAACAAGGTCATGAACGGTGTCAAAGAGTGATTTAAAAAAAAAAAAAAGCTGTTTTTAAGACAGGGTCTTATGTAGGCCAGGTTGGGCCTTGAACTCATCTTCCTTCCTCAGGCTATCAAGCTCAGGGCTGACAGGTGTGTAACACCTGGCTCAATCTCACTTCAGGTCACATAAATGCACTGACAGGTGTGTGCCACCACACTTGGCCCAAGCTCACTTCAGGTCACATAAATGCACACAGACCCACCAGCAGCTAACCTGTCTTTAGTAGCTATGGACACATTGTTTTTGCAGAGTGTTTGGTACCCTGTACCAACATCCTGGCTCACACTTCTCTATAGTTACTATGTGCCCATTCAAAGAATACTACAGAGTGAGTCTGGCAAACTGTTTTCACATGAGCTTTAGCCCAGCGCATCACAGTTGAGCAGAGAAATGCACTGAAAACTTCTAAGGATAGCAGGAGGGGGTAGGCAGGACCCCCTGGTGATGAGGCCACCAACTCACTAGAGCACAGAGCATGACTGCAGGTGACAAGGACCAGGCACAGCCTTGCTCTCCTGCCCTCTGGTGTTGTGCCTGAGCACCCAGGGTCCAGATATCCAACATGGCTGATACATTAGTCCCAAGGGCCAGGTCAGCATAGCTCCCTGGTGTTAACTGAACTACCCACAGTAGCTCTCATGGTTTCAAAGTCATCATTCAGAAAGAAACTACAGTAGTTGACCTGAACACCTGTTGTGGGAACAACACAAAGCCTGAGCCATCCCAGGCACCAACATGGAAGGAGAGAAGCAGCCTGTAAGGCTGTTCTGACTTGTTTCTACGATGGCACTCATCCCCTCAGAAAATGGGTAAATGGAAGAAAAGGCTTTAGTACTGTGTTCTGCTTCCCCAAACCAATAAACCCCCCCACCCCAATTTCTGAACTTCCAGATGTCTAGGGCTCCAATCTCAGTTTCAATTTACCACCTTCTGATCTGGGGCTCATGGAGGAAAAGTTCTGAGAGTTAGCTGGTCTCAATTTCCCCATTTGTGTGTGGTGCAGGAATGAAGAGACTGAGGGTGCTGCTGCCTGTGGGTGACACTTAGCAGCTATCTGATGCTGACATGCACCTGGCAGAGCCCTGGTTGCAGCTCTCTTCTGGAAGCGGCTGTAGCAGCTGGGCCACAGCTGTAAAGTGCAATAGGTCAGATCCAGGCTGTGTCTGAGCTTGACTCAGGTCAGCGGTACAGCACCATGAGAAGTAAGTCTCATATCACAGTAACCTGGTGCCACCATCAGGGGATAAGAACCTGACAGGTAGCCAAGGGTTCCTGCAGCTGTTACAGTGTCACACTTCACACACTCACAGGGACACAGCAGATGCATGGCCACGGCAGAGTCCATCGAGGGATCTCACCATGCAGAGCAAGCTGGCTGCTGGGATTAAAGGCATGCACCACCACACCTAGTCTCCTTAGATTTCTGCCCAGGTCATGGTTACAGACCTGGAGACACTGTTAGAAGAGTGGGCACACACCTGGTTCTTTACAGCAGCCATGGCCCCTGTGGCTTCTCCTATTCCCAAGTACTCCTACTGTTCTCTCTGTCCTGCTGTCAATCTCCAGCCCCTGCCAGCCAGTGCCCAGCAAACCCACTCCACCAGAGATGAGGGCTCAGGCAACAGAGGCTGGGGAGGCTCACAAACCACAGACATGTTTGCTATGGATGCAGGTTCTTGCTGCTGCCCTGAGCCTCCTTCAGTCCCCACACTGCTATGAATGTAACTATATGCACATCCTATGTGCCTGGAGACTCAGCCAAGGGAAGCCAGGCAAAGGGACATATGCAACTGTCCTTGTTTGAGTACCCTCTGCTCACTGTCTCTGCAACTTCCTTCCCAGGGAAACCCCTCCTGCCAGGGGTCCTGCAGTAGACCTAACCTCTCCTTCTGTTCAGATCTCCCCACCAGCCTAGCATCCTCATGCTTCACCTGTCCTCCGCTAGTCCTCCCTCCAGTTCACACAGCCCATCTACATCCAGTGCAGACTTAATGCCTGGCTCACCTAGCTCCCTGTCACTGCCTGCGGCCCTTGTGACTAAAGCCTGGTGTGCCTTCTCATTTTCTTCTCAGGGATAAACACTCTATCCAAGAGTCTGGACTTTGCTCTCCATCTTCAGTCCCCCACCAGGAGGTGGGAGGAAGGGCTTTGACTGAATGTGGCCCTCCATAGCACAAAATCTGAGTTCCCCAGGTATCTGAAAATCAGAAAAGCCCAGGACCATACCAACTCTCCTAGACTTCTGCAGTAACCTCCAAACCTGGGCACTCTTTCTAATCAGATGCCATCTTGTGCTACCATATACAAACACACACTAACACATGCCTGTGTAGGCTGAGTACTGGGTAAGGTGCTAGGCTCAAGGCTGCAGCAGCTGAACCCTGGAGGGTCATGAGGAGTGGAGAGACCTCCTCACACATCTCTACTCAGCCTACGTTGTCTGCTTTCAGCCTGTCTCCACAACCCACCATCAAGTCCATGGCTGAAAGCTCTAACCCTGAGCTATGCACAACATGTCACTATTGGAAACAGGATTCTGTTGTGGAAAAAGGGTCTCATGTAGTCTTAAACATGCTATGTGGCTAAGGCAGGATTGAGTTTGAAGTTAGATTGTCTTACATAGCCAGCCCTGTCTCACACAATAAAAACAAAGGTAGGGAACTTGCTTAGCCTGGAGTGAAAGCTCTGGGTTTCATTCCCTACCCACAAATAACTAGGCATAGTCCACAATGCCTGACTCTGGAACAGGGAGACTGAGGCAGGAAGACTGGGAGTTCAAGTTCATCACTAGCTACCTATAATTTAAGGCAAACCTCGGCTACATGAGAGCCTGTCTCAAAAACAATGAACAATAATAATTTAAGACCAGGTCTGAAGAGACCTGAGCAGAACCAGGAGGTGACTAGCCACTTCTGCACCTCTCTCATCTTTTTTGACAGAGAACTCTGTCTCCCCTGGCTTGGAGGATTAAAAAAATAAAGCAAAACAAACAAACAAAGAAACAAAGAGTTTTGCTGGGAGGAGTGGCTAGGAAGTCAGCTGGCTGCAGCCATGTAAGCTGAGGCTTCTGAGAATACTGAGGGGCTCAGAGATGAAAAGAGTCTTTTACACCCAGACTTGGTGCAGCTGAAACCGTTATTTAGAAATTGTGACTGCGCTCAAGAAACCCGCCTCAGTAACTGGTGCCTCTTGTTTTCAGAGAAGGATGACGGTTTTCTCTTGGGTGTTTTTTTTTTTTTTTGGGTGCTGTCAAGAAGGCGTACAGGTGCTTTAGGTTCCTGCCACTTGCAGGTTGGCATGGCCCTGCAATGATGGAAGCCCCTAGCCATGTGTGGCTTCCCACTTGGCACCCTGAGTTATTTTTGGTGGCTGTATTGTTTTAAGGCTAAGTCTAGTTCCTGCTTTTATGTAACCACTTCTGCTAACTCTGTAATTGCTTTCCCTATTTTCTGAGGTGGAGTTGATTCTGAGTGTGACAAAGTCACTCTGTCCGCCCCAGTCACAGGAGGCAAGGTCACAGTGCTTTTGGCTCTTTGGATATGACTATGAAGAAATGGCAACGGAGAAGGGATCAGAATAAACTAAAAACTGCTGAGAAGGGAATCTGGAGTCTAAAGACAGTATGGGAGACATACTGAGGATGTGTCTCAGAGACAAAACAAGGGACTTCGGACAAAGTGGCTTGCTCCCAAGCCCGATCACCAAGACAATCCCTAAAATTTACACAATGGAAGAACCGACTCCTGTTAGTTTCCGTTTGACCGCACCTGTGTGCCACTGACTCATGGATATACAGAAGCAATAAATACAGTAAACCAACACAAAGGCAGGGGAGAAATGCAAAGCTCCTAAGCATAATAATTAATAATGTAATAATAATAAACGAATCTTTTGGCCAGGCATAGGGAATCTCTGTATTTGAAGCCAGCCAGGGACTCTGGTTCTGAGACAGCCAGTGAGACCCCTCTCAAAATAACAAACAACAAAAAAGTTACATGAAAACTTCGCAGGCTGGTGCCCATAGCGGGGCATGGCACCCCGGTGCACTAGCTGAGGGGACTAGAGAGGCACAGTAGGCCTTATGTGGAAACCACAGCAGTTTCAACAGCCGCCCGAGCGGTGTACCGAAACCACACACAGCACTGACTTCGGCAAAAACAACATGAACTCCATGGTTTACCACAGCGTACTCTGCTAAAAAAAATTACTCAGTGGCCGGCCCCACCCTGGTAGGAATTTCTTTAATTTTTCTCTCTGGTTTTCCGAGGCTGTTTGTCTCCTCAGCAATAGAGCCAGCACACCCAGAGACTACAGGGGAGGAAGGTGCCTGTTTCTTTCCAAGCTTGCTTTTCAGGGATTCCCCTGAGCAATTCCCAGAGCCAGGCTTGGAAAATGCATTGGAATTGTCAACAGTCAGCTCCGAGAGGGGCTCTCCATTTAAGGGGCTGATGCAGGAGGACAGTCAAAGATCTGGGGTGCAGGGTCCTTATATTCAATGTTTGGAGACCAGGGAGCCCAGGGCTCCAGCCAGCACCGCATACATAAGGAATGGTGCACAGCTCTAACCAAGCACCCTGAGGCTAAGTTGAGGGGATTGTGAGTTCCAGCAACCCAGCCTGGGGTACAGGGTAAGAGATTCTTCTATATGGTGTGTGTGTGTGTGTGTGTGTGTGTGTGTGTGTGTGTGTGTGTGCAGATGCAAATAAAACAAAATACAACCAAGAGAGAGCATGAGCTTGCCCTGTCAGACTCTGAGTTCTGTTGACACAATTAATTGCTGTACTTACAAAATGCAGCTCTGTAGATGGGAGATAAATACAGGAAAAACACCCCCCAAAAGACCAGAAAAACAAAGACTAAAGCTTTGTGGTCAGGGCAGCTGCCCCACCCTAGCCAGTATCCTCTGCAACCTAGAGCTCTCCCACACTGCTATGCACCCTGACATGGCACCACACAACTGTCAGGTGTCCCAGAGGACACACACCTTCAGTGCCTTTACCCTCAACAGTACCAGCTGCTCACACACCAGGCTTCTGGGAGTCCTTCTGTTGGGAACTGAGTGAGGGACACACACAGGGCAGGGACATCAAGAGGTCACTAAGGACTTCAACTCATTCTGCCCTGGCCAACCAGCAAAACAAGATCAAGTGGTGGCAGAGAAGAAAGAAAAATCAGACTGCCTGACTCAAACCGTCGTGAGAAAGGAATCTTTTCCACCCACACCTCTGTCCTCCCAATGACTTGTTCTGACAGCCTTGTTGGCTCAGCCACTAAGAACTTGCAAGCAGGAGTCCTGAAGACCAGGCAGACTGGACACAGCCGCAGCAGTACAGCCCAAGTGATGAAAAGTCTGAGGTCCCAAATCACATCATGGTGCTAACATTTCCCACCAAAAATATTTACCAATTTTTGAGAAGACCAGCTCGGCACATTGGAGGGGACAGGATGAGGTTTGCATCTGAGCTGAGGAGAAAAGCTGAACAAATATTTATTATCTCCACAAGTTCTGGGACTATTTTTGCCTGCTGTCAACTAGGCAGGGGTCATGGGAATTTCTGGGGTTGGCAAGCCAAGTGGACAATGGTGTGGCCACTTGCTCTGGGTCCAAAAAGGACACATGAATTTTAAGTGAGGAAGACAATTTTCTTTCAGTTTTCACACAAGACTGCTAGGATCTCTGATGAGGAACTGATGAAGGGCGACATTAGCCTGCAGAAGAAAACAGGCGAGGGCAAGGCTGACACAAACTGACACAAACTGCCTGCCCTGTGTTCTGAGACAGGACTTCACTCTGCAGCCTCATGTGCTGAGATGGCAGGCACGAGCCACCACACCCTGCACCTGTCAGTCTTCACTGCGCAACAAACTGACAGGTCCCCCACTTGTTCTCCGGTAGCACCTTTGCCACGATCCTTCTGTGTGAGTGGGCGCTCAGGGGATGATATCTACACAGAAGCCAGGTGGTGGGGGAAGGCCTGGGTGCTTGCCATGCACAGCCACAGGGGCTGCCAGGGCCTCCCACTTTTGTTCTCCCTACAGGGTGCAAACATAACCAGAATGGTACCTCTACAAAGGGCAGGTAGACACCCTGCCACGTTTTATGAAGTCACCACAGACTGCGATGTCTATAGTGGGAATGTGTACCCTGTGATGGAAAGGGTCACAGGCCTGGAGAGGACCATGGAGACTTGGGGGAGGGGTTTCCTACTTGGTTCTCTTTAAGGTCCAATCTCTACTGACCACAAGCTGTGAGCAACTATACTGAGCGCACCACAAGGGTGACATGTGCACATCAATAATTTATATACCTGGAGCCCCAGTCTGAGTCCTTTAGGTGATCAAAAGGTAGACCTTCAGCCAAGTGAGGGCCTGGGAGTTGTTCCCGCCCACTTACTACCACAGAGGCCATGTAGGAAGAATCTGTCTGTCTGGGCTTACATCTTGCAGGTCCCCCTGAACCTCCACTGGAGGCATTTACTCATTAATGAGTATCAGGCCACAGGACACCCACTGGATGCGCCTTCCTGACTGCAGAAGGGTGGGTGTGCTGAGGTAGGCACTACTTCTATTTTCAAACTGTTCTGCTAACTCTGCCCCCAAAAACAGCTGAAACCAGCTGGATTAGCATGGTTCCTCCACAGCCTGGGAAGGCAACCCATACAGCATATGGATGGGTGCCTGTCAGCCAGCATCCACAGCAGCCACTGGCTATACTGACGGTCGGGACAGACCCTCCAGGGCTGCCGTGGCAATAGCAGGGCAGTGGGTGCGCTGAGTGAGTGTGAGAGATGGGGGACTGCTTCAATGCCTTCTGGCCATCCTGGCTGCTAGCAAATGCCAGAGTCTTCCTGAAATGGAACAAGTACGTTCCTTTCTAAACTCTCCAGTGTACCCAACGCATTATCTCTTTGCCACCATCGTGGGAACGGAATTAAAGTAGTTATATTCAGGGCAGAGGTGCTAACCACAGGCTCAGACAGTGATGCCATTTGACAATACGAAGTAACAAGGGGCTTGGCACAGACAGGACAGCCAGCACCAGGGCCCTGACTCCCAGGTTCCATCCTCTTCCTGGGATCTCACAGAAAGGTCGAGAGCACACAGGACTGGGCTGCTTATAATCCTGGATATTCCCTGTGCCTAGACCCTGCAGGCCACAGTGACCCTGTGAGAAAGCCATGACCCTCTGCATAGATGGCACACGAGTGAGGGAGGACTTGTCTGCTCGAGGAAAATGACGATTTGCTTCTGCTCTGGAAGAGGCATCCAATTCAACACAAGGCTAGAGCACTTTTGTGTAGCTTGGGTGAGGGCTGCTCACTAATACTGGCTCACTCTCAGTTGTGCTGTGGTGAAGGGGCAGAAAGCTGCCATGCCCTGACTCCTGTAGTAC
>JANHMN010000015.1:58152758-58200666 GCA_030674055.1 Rhabdomys pumilio
TGGTGAGTGGGTGTTGCTGGGGCATCGGGTAGGTTCTGCTGGGAGCCGCAGGGCAGCACTGGCAGGAAGTGGCAGGGTGGGGCCCGCCAGGATCCCGCTATCTCAGGCAACCCAATCACTGACGCCCACACAGCCGTTTCCTGAGCTTAAAAAAAAAAATCTGTTTCTCTCTTTGCAAATCAACAACTTTTACCTAGAAACTTCAGCGGTGAGTTCTGACTGATCTCCATCTCCGTCCGTTGCAGAAAATACACCACTGTTTACCTGAGGGAGGTGTGTGCTCACTCCAACTGGCAGGTTTCAGGGTTGTTTTGCGTGTGTCTGAAAGCAATCAGTTGCTTCAGTCCCAGACAGACACCTGCAGGTTATTCAATACCCTGACAGACCTTTCTAGAAAAGATCTCCAGGCACGAGAATGTAGAGCTTTCAAGACATCCAATTTCTGTGCATACCCCAGCAGTCTAAGGCTCACACTCTGAAGCTTCAGGGAGAAAACTACACTCTTATAGCATCAAGCTGCTGGTCATCTCAGCTGCTAACAGCAGCAGTGACTGTCCAGAAGCTTAGGAAGGGGAGACTCAGCAACAGACCAAACGTCTCTATGAGAGCAGAAACTAAACTCCGAGATAGAACACGGCAGCAGAGTAGTGCATAACGACACCCCCCACCTCTGACCCACACTGACACTCAGTCTGGGTGATGACTCTCAGGGGACCCAGGGCTGGCTTTAAGTTTGACACCTTAAATACTAACACTTTTCAACAGAAGACATTTTTCTGAACTGTCACCTCATTTGGGTCAGGCTCAGGTGACACAGGTGGCTTTGGAGGGTGGACACACAATACAATGCATATCCCGCAGTGTCACCATGCCAAGTGCTTTACTTCTTACATCTTGAACTCAGGGCTGCCCAGGAACATCTGCCTGGGGCCTTCACATCCCCCAAAGCAGCCTGACTGAACAACCCCTTAGAGCTGGACAGGTGGTCCAGAGCCCACTAGTCACTTTCAGGGATATAGCAGGGTTTCAGGAGTCACTGTCCCTGGACTAGAAAAGTCCAGGCAGGAAGGTGGTGGCCTAAGACCTATCTCACATGCAGGACAGGGGGACTGCTGAGAAGCTGCTGTCTCTCATGACTCCTGAGTCAGATAAAACATAGTGTCTGGGGAAGCACTATGGCATGCTTTTTATGTGAGAAGGTCAACCATCCATGGGGATCCTTGGGCAGGCACCCCTACCTCCTCTATGCCCTCCTAGCCATCTATGCTGGGACCAGCCTACTGCACAGCTCTGTCTGTCTGACATCCCAAAGGACTGAGTGATGGGGGTGTGACCAGCTAAAGGTAGTTATTGCTGTAGACTGGTCATATGGTTTTCCCCAATGGAAAATGGGTAGGCACCATCCAAAAACATGTATGGTAGGGCAGGAGGATAGCTGAGTTCCCAGTCACCATAGAGATCCTGTCTCAAACACTATAAAATAAGATAAAGGTCCCACCTCCGCTTGGTTATGTCTCTCAGTGCCCTGACTTCTGAGCAAGCACGGCGCTGGAGCTGGTCAGTTTGCATTGCAGCCCCATCGACCTGGGTTAGTGGCTGTGAGGCCTGATGATGAGGATGGGCCAGGGGCAGAGGAAGTGCATGGCTGTGCTCCAAATCCATGCATGAACCAGGGAGCTGGGGCAAAGAGCCAAATGCTTTCCCATCAAACAAGGCTAATTAACAGGTCAGCTGAGGCAGGGGAGGGTCCTAAGTTGTGCACAGGTACCAGGTGGTACCTGTATGGTTAGACTAAGATGAGATCAACACAACCACAGCTAGGAATGCCGGGCTGACATGCTTCCACCACACATCTGTACCTACCACCCAGCAACGTGTACACAACTGCACCTTTCTGTCCAGCTGCTGCTTCTGGGTAGAGTGAAATGAGAAATGCTTAGGCCCCACAGGTGCTCTGCTCATGAGTTAGAATGCACGAAAGCCACAAGTCTCAGGATGCTGGACTCTCCTGGCTAGGTTCTCCTGATTGCTGATGTAAGATCAAGTGGCAAGTTACAGAGACAAGTAATGAGCAGACTGGGGACCAAGACCAGGTGCAGATGCCATCTTCCCTGTGACTCTGGGTGGTCCACATGCCCTCCTTCCTCTGTGGTAAGTGGGCACCGTATTGCCTGCTCTGTGTATTTCATGGTCTTACTAGCAGCAGAAGAGATATTGGTTTTACCCGGCCTCCCAAGGTCACAATAGGTGTGGCAGAGCCCAGCTCTGCATCATTAAGGAGCCAGGTCCAGAGAGCCTCAGACAGAGCTGGCTGATGGCCCTGGGGTCCCAATCCTGGACCTATTCTTGAAAGACTTGACTCTTGTGTCACTGAGGGCTTACTCAGCATTTTACAGGCTGTTCGTACCCTATAAATCTAGCATGAGGAGCAGACACACAGAAGGACATGGGAGGATGTGTGGGATGGCAGTGTCCACATTGTTGGTGTGTTTCCCATGAGAGCACATATCTGTGGATATACACAATGCAAGAGTGGACAGGTATGTTTACAAGCATGTAAGTGAATGACTGCACCTCTGACACAGGCAGTGTGGTACTAGGAGAATGCATTCTCATTTGACACTCAAACATTTGGTACCATGAGCACATATGCAAAACATGTACACAGGAGCACACATGTTCAAGCCTTTGCTTTTAAGGTCCATGTGAGCCTTGAGTGATAAAACACGCATGTGAGGGGCTAGAGAGATGGCTCAGAGCATTGAATGCTCTTCCAGAGGTCCCGAGTTCAATTCCCAGCACCCACATGGTGGCTCACAACTATCTGTAATGGGATCTAATGCCCTCTTCTGGTGTGTGTCTGAAGACAGCTATGGTGTACTCATATACATAAAATAAAGAAATATTTAAAAAGAGAAAAGAAACAGCTATGTGAGCACACGTGTATGAGAAGGCGTGATTGCGTGCACACACTGCCTGTGAATGAAGGGCATGTATATATGGGTGTGTGCTTGTGCACATGCTTCTATTCTACCCTGGGCAGAGTGGCACTGCATGAGGCTACCAAGGTGATGGACTGCGGGCACCGCTCATTTCAGAAGGGTTCTCTTGCACTTTGGATCAGTATCGTTTGCAAGCACCCTTCAGGCTCTTGCCCCTTCCCAGTACTTCAGAGAGCCTACTCTAGTCACAGTCTGCTGGCCAGACCTCCTTGGGACTCATCTGTAAAGAAGGCAGTGTGGGCACTGTCCCTGAGGAACACAGTGGGCCCAAGTGATAAGCCTCCTCAGGACTCTTCCTTCTAGCCATCTTCTGCAGGTGGGCGGTACAGAAAGTGTTGATCATATGGACGAGTGAGCGGTGGCAGGCTGGTCCTCCAGGGGCCACCTGGTCTTACTAGGGACTGGAAGGGAGAGGCTGCACATCTGTGCCACTCCGATGTTCCTTCTTCTTCACAGTATTGGATATGGAAGTGAAGGCCTTGGGTACACAAGGCAAGTGTCCACCACTGAGCCATGAGCTCTGTCCCTAGCTCTTAACATGGAATTCACAAGAACTCAGAGTCTGCTGGGGGAGGGCACAATGGCCCTCTCTAGAAAGCAGGGCTCAGGATACCAAGGTTACAGGGAAGAGGGCAGGAAGCCCCTTGAGCAGCCTTCTTTCAACTAGCCGAGCAGAGTACGGGAGAGCCAGGCCATCCTGTTCATCCAATACATCCAAGAAAGCCACCACCTAACCCCAGTGCCCAACCAGTCAAGGCTACCCTGAGCCCCTGCAGTAGCCACCCCAGGCCCTCTCTGAGCTCCCGTGAAAAACGCATGAGGCCAGTAGGCTGCTAGATAGACACACGGGGACCATGCAGATGGAGAACCACTGACGAGGACACCTTAAGTGGGGATCCATGTGTGGACATGTCACAGCTTGGACCGTGGGACAGGGAAACAGCACAGCACACACAACACATTCTGAGGGGGCAGGGGAAGCAACAGGGAGGCAACTTGGCAGAGGGGAGACGTCCTGCCCTGGGGTCTGCTCTACTCTGGGCTGCTCAATGGAGGGGCCCTGTGCCCGCCGCCCTGTCCCCACCGGCGGGTGCCGCGAGAGGAGGAAGCGTACTGACCGCTGGGCGGTTTGGGCCGTGGAGGAGCGGGCTTCTTCGGAGGCAGAGCGGGAGTGTCCTGTTTACTTTTAAAGGGGTCATCTGAGAATCCTGTGCCTCCCAAGGAGGAGGAGAAAGGGCCAGAAGGTGGGGGCTGTAAGAGAGGACACGAAAGAGGCAAAAATAGACATTAAAAAGATGGCACTGAGCAAATGCTCCCGCACCAAGAGCCCTGGCAAGACCTGGGTCCTCTCAAGCCCCCGCTTTCCTTTACCCTCAAAAGCCAGGCCCTCCGTATGAAGGGAAGCCACCAATATAAGCAGCAGAGGGTAACCCTGTTCTCCAGTGGCCTCTCTTGCTAAATTATGGGTTCTTTTCCAACTCAACACTGCACATAGGGCCCTGGGACTTCTGTTCATGATCAGAGACATGCATGCTCTCAGCCTCCACTGGACTGGTGCTCGAACAGACCCTCTCTATGCCCCACCAGGCTGGCATGTCTGCTCCAATGGCTGCCTACCCCCATCTGCTGGCATAGCCAATACTATCTCCATCCACTCTTGGTAGCCATGTCAGCTTGTTTCCCTTATCCAGTGCTCAGTTTAACTAGCCCCCATTCCCCTGCCTGAAATAAGACAGTTGCAATCAGATGGTGAGTAGATGGGTTAATCATGTGGACTGACAGGATGAATGGACACATGGTGGGCTGGTAGGCAGATGACGGGTAATGGGTAGATAGATGGGTGGGTTGATAGCTATATGGATTAATGGATAAATATGTGGGAGGGTGGATAGATGAAGGGATAGGCTGATGTGGGTAAATGGATAAATAGGTGGATGAATGGTACAATGGTTACTTTAAACCCTCAACTTGACACAATCTACAGTCACCAGGAAAGAGAGTCTAAACAATGAAGGCTCAAAGTGTAGAACTGAGGTGGAGAGACCGGCCCACTGTGGATGGCACCACTCCCTAAGTAGAGAATTTTGAAAGTGAGAGAGCTAAGCACACATGTGTGTTTATCCCCTGATCACAGGGATGTGACTAGCTGCTTAAAGCCCTACCCTGACTTCCACACAGTGATGGACTAACCTGCCCCCTCTCCCTTAAAGTTGCTTCTGACAGGATGAAAGAAACTAGGGCAGATGGATGGAATAACAAGTAGATGGACAGTGGGTAGACACATGAATGAACTGAAGGATGAAGGAAGTATGAATGGACGGGTTAAGAGAAAGGGAGGAGGGAGAAGTGGTGCGAGGGTAGAGAGGCTACTGGCGCAAAGGAGCAGCTGGGTGGGTAAACAGAAGACAACCACGGGACTGATGTAACCAGCGCATTCCAAGCATTCTTCAAGGCATACAGGGTCCCATCCTCTCACAGTGCCCAAGTCTTGGGCCTTATGCCTGAGAGCCCATCTCCCCAAACAAACAAGGCTTGGTATGACAGCCCATCGAGCTCAGAGAGCAGCCCCGAGGACTCATTCAAGTCCTAGAGACCCCATGGGTTGTTCAGCAGCTGGAGCCCACTCTGTGGCCCAGCCTCTTCCACTCATGGCTCAGGGTCAGTGCCGAACAGTGCTGGCAGGGCCTGTGTGTCAGCATCACAGGGCACAGTGCCTCTGACCAATGGGGGACACAGCCTTGACAGACTAGTGGATATACCATACAAGCTCCACGGAGGTGCTCATAGCCAAGAGCTGGTTCCTTCCACACAAGAGGACAACTACTGTGTGGGGAGGGGTGGGTAAGAAGAAACACTACTTTCTTGTGTAGGGTGGTCCTGGAGTTTCCTGATCCTCCTGCTCTTGGGAGCTAGGAGGATAGGCAGGTGTTACTACACCTGGTGAAGAGCAAGAAAATAGGGAAGTGAAATGGGGCTGGTATGGCCTGCCGCCAAGCCTGCTAACCTGAGCTTAATCCCTGGACCTGTGTGGGAGAAAGAGGAAACTCCTTTAATCACACATACACATGGGCATTCGACACATACATACAAATATAGTTTAAAAGAATTTAAAGTGAAACTGAGGGTGCTGGCTGCTCTTGCAGAGGGGTTGGTTCCCTGCACCCACATGGCAGCTCAGAATTGTGTATAACTGCAGCCCCAGGGATTGGATCCTATTCCTTCTTTTGACCTCTAGCACAGGCATATATGCAAACAAAACACTGATACATATAAAATTATTTACAAAAAAAATTTTTTTAGTGAAATGTTTGGGAGAGTATGGTGGAATCCCAACACAGGAGGATCTCTGAGCTCTAGGCCAGTTAGGGCAATAGTGAGACCCTGTGATGGGCCATTTTATGTCAACTAGACACAAGCTAAAGTCATCTGAGAGGCGAGGGAGCCTCAATTAAGAAAATGTCTCCAGCTGGGCAGTGGTGGTACACGCCTTTAATCCCAGTGCTCTGAGTTTGCGGCCAGCCTGGTTTACAGTGTGAGTTAGACAGCCAGAGCTGCAGAGAAACCCTGTCTTGAAACACACACATACACACACACACACACACACACACACACACACACACAGAGAGAGAGAGAGAGAGAGAGAGAGAGAGAGAGACAGAGAGAGAGACAGAGACAGAGACACACACACACAGAGACAGAGAGACAGATAATGTCTCCATAAGATTGGGCTGCCAGGTAAACCTGTAGAACAATTTCTTATTACTTATTGATGGGGAAGCCACTGTGGGTGGGGCCATCCCTGGGCTGGTGGTCCTGGGTTCTATAAGAAATGCTGAGCAAGCCATGGGAAGCAAGGCAGGAAGAAACACCCCTCCATGGCCTTTGCATCAACTCCTGACTCAGGTTTCTGTCCTGAGTGAGTTCCTATCCTGACTTCCTTTGGTGGAAGTGTAAGTCAAATAAACCCGTTCCTCCCCAACTTTCTTGGGTCATGGTGTTTCATCACAGCAATGGTAATACTAAGAGAGCTCCTTTCTCAAAAAGAGCAAACTGTTTAACAAAGTGGACAAGAATACGTCTTACCCAACATACAAGATAATGAGCAAAGTATGGGTCACATACATCCAGCTTTGCCAGGTGGGATGGCACAGCTGCCATCCCAGGGTATCTACAAGCACTGGGCAGAAGTGAGAACAAAGATGACATGGGACTCCTCAGAGGAGCCCAGAGAGTGAGAGGGGTTGGTGCTTTCTGTTTCCTCCCCACAGGGAGGGCCAAGGACAGAAATGGAACCAGAGAACCCAGGACCCATGGCTGACTCAGATTGAGGGGAGAGTGTGACTCAAGCAGCCCTGCTCTAGCCATGTACGGCTAGACATGCATGGAGGGGTGTGACAGGGACTTGTCTTGGCTCTGGCATCCAAGCTGACATCAGCAGGCCCCTTCCCCAGGCCCTTCAATGCTTTCTGGAAGCTCCTGGGCAGGAAATGGCTACTTTTATCTCCTTTCTAGGGGCCTGTGAGAGAATTCTACTACCATTACCCCTGCTTTACACACAGGCAAACTGAGGCATAGAAGTAAATGTGGCTTGCCCAAATTGACCTTGTCCACTACTTAGGCTTGGACTCTCTGGCATTGCCTGAAGAGTAGGCATAGGGCCACAACATGGAAACTAGCCCTGTCCTCAGTCTGGAGGTGACACACATGGCTTCGGGGGAGAAACAGCCAGGAGGGGACACAGAGAAGGTACTTTCTCCAAAAGAGAAAAAGAGAACAGGGTTCTGGGGCTGGAGACACAGCCAATGGTAAAATACCTGAGTATCCTTGGGAAAAGTCGAGTGCTGCTACATCTGTGGTCTATGTCTATAACCCTAGAGCCGGGGGTGGTGGTGGGGTGGAGACAGGACCCCCAGGACTTGCTTTTCAGTCTAGGTGAAGCTGTAAGCTACAGGTTCAGTGAGAATCGTATCAAACAGTAAGAGTGCTTAAGGAAGACATCTAACATACACACATCATATGCACACGTGCATATATCCATCCATCCATCCATCCATCCATCCATCCATCCATCCATCCATCCATCCATCCAAGAAAACAGGGCTCTATAAGCTCCTAACCACTCACCCCCTACCCCAATCCCTATTCTTTGTAGCTGGAGCTTCATGCAGGAAGGCCTAGCAGGCTGGCAGGCTGCAGTGCAGGAAGGGGCAGGTGATACTCTACCAAAGAGTACTCTCAAGTTTTTATACACAAATGGCAGAGTATTAATTCAAAGATTGTCCATGAAAGTTTCTAGAACATCAGCCTTGTAAGGCTGCAGAGCCCTGTGGTCAGAGGTGAGTTGGGTTACTTAACATGGACTGAAATCCCAGCCCAACTCCCTGTGCCTTGATTTCCCATCTGTAATGTGATAGAGGTGAGAGGCCTTCACTGTCTGGAATGTCCCAGAAAGAAAGTGTTAGGTAAAATGCCTGCCACACACCGCAGACCAGCAGAGACAGCACACTGGATACAGCTGCCTCACCTGTCACGCCATGGTCCATCACGCTGAGAACATGAAGAGGAAAAAGTTCCAGAAAAGCAGTTCCTGAGTCTGAAATACCTTTTACTGCAGCATGCTGTAACTGTTCTACTTGCCAAATGTGCCTTGTTTATGAGTCACACTTTTCCAGAAGTGCAGAGGGAATAGCAAACACAGGATTCTGGCATGCACTCAGGGAGGGCTCCCAAGATGGGTCCTCACAGGCTAAGAGGACACTTGTGTATCGTGAGGCACATGGGCAGGATCCCACTTCTTTCTGAAGCCTGTGTCTACAGACCCTCAACTCCTCCTGCCTTGGGGACTGGGAGGAGGTAGAACAGGGTCAGCTACAGGTTAGTGGTTGCGGTTGTTTTTTATTTTGTTTTTTGTTTGTTTGTTTGTTTTTTTGAGATAGGGTCTTGCCATAAACCTGAAGCTGCCCTCAAACTCATGTTACTCTAGCCTCCAGACAAGACACAAGACGAGACAGCTATGTACCACTCACTTTTGATGCTGGAGAGATGGCTCAATATACTTGCAAGCAGGGCCTAGTGACTTGAATCTGATCTGGGTTCACATAGTGGAAAAAAATACTGACTCAAGCTTGGCACATGGTTGCCATGATACCCTGCCCCCAAAGAAATGCAATTTAATAAAGAAAACAAAAAGGCACTTGTAAGCTGAAGATGCGTCTCGAGCCTGTGTACACTCAGTCCTGATTCTGGGGTCTGAAGTCCAGAAGCCTGCCGAGAAGGCTGCAGTGTAGATGAGGTGTCCTGGTCTCAGGATGTTTCCTGGGTGTGATGACCTGGGACAGGTGTCCTGACTCAGGAAGCCCTGAGTCATAGGCAGGAGGATCAGGGCCTAAGCAGTTCTACTTTCTAATCCACACAGGACCCAATGTTGCTTGACTCTCCAGGTGGCTGTAATGTCAAAGGCATGGCAGATGTGTCACCTCCCCAAGGGGCGTAAGCCCACCAAACGATCTGTTACCTTGAAGTGGATAGGTTTGACTGTGTCAGCCTGGTTCCCTTCATAAGGCTCTGTCCTGTCCAGTGCCACAACACCCAGGCAATTTTCCACTCCAATTTCACTTTTTTCTTTTTTGGAAATGTTTCACTGTGTATCCTTGGATGGTCAAAATTCATTTTGTAGACCAGGCTATCCTTGAACACACAGAGATCTACCTGCCTCTGCCTCCCAAGTGCTAGGATTAAAGGCATGTGCCACCAGGGCCCCCTTGTAGGCTGTTTTGACAATCTTAGGCTTCTCAGTCTTTGGAATCTGGCTCTTTCCTACCCAGGCGCTGGATGCAAGGCTGCTGTTTTTAACAGTGTTCCCACAGGGCCTGAGAGTTGGGGAAAAACAAGGTATGTTCCCACTGACACCAAGGATTCTGAAGCATGGATGAGCTAATAACCACTGCAACTGCCTCAAAATCCTGTCTGTAGGCTGTTCATACCTCCTCCAGAGCAGTGTTGAGGAATAGCCAAAAACGACTGGGGGTGGAGCCCCTGCCTGGCATGCAGGGAGACTGTGTTCCATCAGCACCAATGCAGATTTTAAAAAAAGAAAACAACAACAACAAACCAAACCACACTATGGCTGAAAGTCACTAAAAAGGGGCTGTACCCACCTACTACTGCACAGGTGGCCTTTCTTCTGGGTGCGGGTGGAAGGAGGGTGAGAAGTTAGATTTACACAGCCCTGGCTGTCCTGGAACTCACTCTGTAGACCAGGCTGGCTTCGAACTCAGAAATCCACATGCCTCTGCCTCCCAAGTGCTGGGATCAAAGGCGTGCGCCACCACTATCTGGCGTTCAGCCTGCTTTCTTAAAGAAGCCAGGACCACCAGCTCAGGGATGGCACCACCCACAATGGGCTGGGCTCTCCCTCATCAATCACTAATTGAGAAAATGCAGTGATGGTCCCATTTCCTCAACTGAGGCTCCCTCCTCGCTGAGGATGACTTGGACTTGTGTCATCTTGACATAAAGCTAGCCAGCACAGGTTCCCAGCTGAATATTCTAGGCACTTGCTGAGCGTCAGTGACATTTGTTGTCTTAAAGCTGAGTTCTCAACTGGGCAGTGGTGGCGCACGCCTTTGATCCCGGCACTTGGGAGGCAGAGGCAGGTGGATTTCTGAGTTCGAGGCCAGCCTGGTCTACAGAGTGAGTTCCAGGACAGCCAGGGCTACACAGAGAAACCCTGTCTTGAAAAAAAACCAAAAAAAAAAAAAAAAAAAAAAAAAAAAAAAAAAAAAAAAAAAAAAAGAAAAAGAAAAGAAAGAAAGAAAGAAGGAAAGAAAGCAGGCTGAGTGAGCAAGCCATTGGGAACATTAGGCAGTAAGCAGCACCCTCCATGGCCTCTGCATCAGCTCCTGCCTCCAGCTCCCTCCTCTGTTTGAGTTCCTGTCCTGACTCCTTCAGTGATGAACAATGACATGGAAGTGTAAGTCAAATAGACCTTTTCCTTTCCAAGTTGCTTTGCTCATGGAATTTCATCGCAGCAATGGTAACCCTAAGACAGACTCTACTGCTGGCAAGATGCCTGCTGGAACCAGCCTGCTGTCACCTTCCTCAGCACAGCTGTGCAGAGCTAGAACACTCTAATTCGAGGACTGAGGAACGGCACATATTGCTGCCCCACCCTGCTCAGGTGCGGAAGGGCTGGTGGTGATGGTTAAAAAAAGAAAAAAAGAAAGCTAAGAGGAAAAAAAAAAGCCCTTGCCACTCTACTTTCATTTCCCTTCAAATTTATTTATACCGGGTGTTGTTCTTGAAAACTAGCAAGGTAACTAGAGAGGAAAATCAGTAGTGGGTGGGGGCAGGGCAGGCACAGTCCTTACAAGTGTCTTGAAGTCAAGGAGCCCCAGTATGGTGCAAATACTATATGGGACACGATCTTCCACAGCCCTACTCAGCTCTGTCCTGGCCTAGAACCAGGAACAGGGAGTGGGCCTAGCTTTCCTGTCTTTGCCAGGGGGCTGGGAGTGAGAGGACACACAGTAACACAGGCTTGTATTCCTTGGGAGAAGGAGGCCTATGCAACTGGAGGGTAGCTGGGCAGAGATTCAGGGAAAGTCTAGGTAGGGGTTGGTAGCTAGTACATTCTCCAGCCTCAAATCTCAGTACATCAGTGAACAGCCCAGGCCCCAGCCCCCAGCCATGTGCATGCCACTCACTGACCACTCTGACCTCACTAACAGCTTTACACATGTGTGATATATTCCCATAGCCTTGACATTCCCTCCAACTCCCAAGGAACCCTTTCTTTCCGAGTAGTCCTCCTATGTTTTTGGTATTCTGGTTCTCTCTGTGGCCACTGAGCTTAAGTAGGGCAGTTTGTATACATCTAAGCAACCAGCCAATGGCCACAGCACAGCGGAGAAAACTCACTCTCCATCAGAACCTACAGCTTCAGACACTCTGTACACTTGGTTAGGCTTTTGCTGGGCTGACAATGAGCAGGGACAGGTTCCAAGCCTAGAGAGCAGAAAGGAGCCCACTGAAGACAGCTTGAGATAATCCTGATCACCAGCCCTTGTAGGCTGCTGCCCCCACGTGGCTGTCATGTCATGAGGCCACTGGCTGTCTCTGCCTCTCCAATGCCAGGTGCTGTCTAGAGTTCAGTACTGGCTGCCCCTGGATCTGCATGCACAGGGCTCCTAAGTGTACCAAATGCAGGCCTCCTGTTAGAAGCCATGCCTCCCTGTGCCTCTGTGTATGTTTGTGACTGAACTGAAAACCTGCAGCATGTCAACTGCTGTGCCTATTGCTAGCCTTTGGCACCTGAGAATTACTGGGCAGCTGAGACACCAGTAAAGAGGGCATGCTGGGTGAGGGCAGGGACCCCAGGATTGGGTGCTGGCTTCCACTTGTGGTTGGTCTCCACCTCTTGGGTTCCACACCTGAATTCATTCAACCAACCTCACACCGAAGAGAGAAAAACACTGCATCTTTACTGAGTGCACACAGGCAGCTTCTTTCTATGATGGAGATAATGCACGCAGTACTCACATCCTGCAAGACACCTGAAGCCACCCAGAGGTACAGTCTGTCATGTTCACAATGAACTGTCATGTCACAGGAGGGATGTCAGAAAGGATTTTGATATCCCCTGGGGCATCATGCAACCTATCTTTATGGATACCATGGGGTGCCTGCACCCTCAGAACTCCCTCCCACCACCTCCTTCAGGTGGATAGAGCCAACAGAGAACAGGCTTGCTGCCCTATGACTCCCTCACCACATGGCCCCAGTAGGATGGACTGTGATGGGGAAACCATGCCCCATGAGGAGCATTTGCAAGGCACAGCACACCGTTCTAGGGACAGAGCTATCCCTTGCCAGGAGGGGAGCAGAGTAGACCAAGTGCTGGTTCAGGGAAGCAGGAGCGGAGACAGCACACCTGTGACACTACTGTCCTTAAATACTTTAAGACAGGCTGGCTTGACCTTTTTATTCATTGCCAAAGATGACACCAGCATATATCAACCCAGCTGACACAATGCACTGGGTGTGCTGGGCCAGGACCTGTAACTCCTCTCACCAAGACCAGGCTAGCAGGTCCTGATAAGGATGGGCCCTAGTGCTTTCTTCTCCGACATGTCTGACCTCCAAGTCACAGCAGTCCTCCCACCTGAGCCTTCCAAGTACTGGTGGAAGGCCTGCACCCTACCAGTTCATCTGGGGTGCTACCTGCCGGCTGACTTTTTGCAGAGCTCAAGATGTGACTCTCTAATCACATCCCTTTCAATGAGTGACACCAGCCACAGTGTATTCCAGAGCTAGAGCAGACGAGGAAGCCTTTCAAACACTCCTGTTCAAGACAGGGCTGTGGCTTTTGTCCTTGAGCAATGCAGGCTGTCTTCGTGCACATATTTATTCACACTTGTTTTGAGCTTGCAATCCAATACCCTCAAGACTTTAGTCTGTGGAGGTTTCAGGCATTTGTGTGGTTAACTTTATCCATATACCTCAAGCCTCAGGCCTGTTATCCTGACCTCCTGGAATCAACATGCCCATCTCTTCCTTCCTTAGGGCCTTGGGAGACAGAAAGTGTGCTGGACACAGAGGTGCCAACTTCATGCCCTCAGAGCTGATCCTTGTGTGATGCTAGTGAGAGTGAGATGGGCAATGGCTGACAGCACCCGTGGGACATGGCTACAGCAGCTTCGAGTGGACCTGTCCTCACTACTGTGTATAGTTGTGCCCAAGAGTGTGACAAGTGCAGGCACACACACATGTGACAGCACTCATGTCTACCTACCCACACAAGTATCATGTGTACACAGGCCATGGCTAGGCCTTCTCAGGAGGAGTCTTACCTTGGACATCTGACTGAAGTCAGCGAAGCCCTCGGCACTGCTGAAGGAGCTGCTTCCAAAGGGGTCTAGGGTTCCGAAGGGATCTGTGAGTGGCACCAACACAGTTGGGGTTATTGTCTGAGTAGATGTACCCAAGAGTCAAGGGCAATCCTAGGGTTTGCCCTTGGAAATCCTAGAAGCAAGAGACTCAGAGCTGTGAATGTTTCTGGGAAGATGGCTCCTATGAGGCCAGTGGATCACAGTGGGTAAAGGATGGATCAGTTTCTGCTTGAACCTGCCATCCCACCAGTCCAGGAGAAGCAGGGGAGATGGAGGGAATAAGACATTTGAGGATGGCCATTTATGTGTGCAGAGGTCATCAGCTAGGGGAGATCCCCACCCCATCCCCTTTTCAGATAAGGCTTCACTCTGTAGCCCAGGCTTGTCTGGAACTCAGAGACGCCCCTGCTTCTGATTGCAGACTAGTAGATTATTAAAGGTGTGTGCTACCACACCTGGTTCTGTTTTGAAACTCGTGATCCTCAGTTTCCTAGTGCTGGGAAGATGTGGGTGCCACCATGCTTGGAAAATTGTGGACTGTTCCCATTAAGAGTCCCCACAGCACTGGTGTTAACAGAGAAATTCCTATAGTCTGGAAGAAAGCCAGCTCCTGCTGAGACAGACAGCCCTGTGAGGGGTGAGATGGGGGAGGAGGACATTCACTTTGCCCTAGTCTCAGGCAAGGACCTAAAAGTTCCACAAAACAGCACACATATCTGGGAACTGATGGTATTACTGAGGTGTGCCGTGTGCTCAGGAGGACAGGAGCTTCAAGTCTCTCTCACCTGAACCTTTCGAGGAGAGGCTGGAGGATGAGAAGGGATCGCTGGACTCAAATGGGTCGAGCTGAGGGAGGAGAGAGGAAAAGTTTATTCTGCCATCTAGCCTCTCAACCATACTTTCCCTGACAGTTTTAAATGCCATAAACAATACTGCACCTCAGGGAGGGTGGGGTGACCAGACAAACTGGGCAGTGGAGCGTAATCCTCAACAGATGCTCTGCTGCAGGTAACACGGATGAATTCTATAGTCCCCACAAATTACCAATGAGCTGAAGGCCTGAGAAGCAAATCACAGCCAGACATAGATGGCACTAAGATCTGGCAGATGGGATAAGGGTGGAGAGCCTCCTAGGATTCCCCGGTAAGGGTTTGGGAGCTTGGTTTAGTAAGGTGAGGAAAAGTGTTTTCCAAGAGAATCAGAAATGACACATGCCTGGCCAATTCTAAGAGCACTTAATTTATCAGGCTTGGAGGCACAACCCTTTAATCATAGCACTGGGGAGGCAGAGAGGCAGGCAGATGTCTGAGTTCGAGTCCAATCTGGTTTACAGAGAAAGTTTCAGGATAGCCAGGATTCCAAGAAAAACCCTGCCTCAAAAAAGCAAAAAAATAAACAAACAAATACATAATAAAAATTATAAGAGTAACCAACTCTTTTAAACTCACACCTGTTATCCCAGCACACAGGATGCCAAGGCAGGAGGAAACCTGTAACTCTGAAGCCAGCTGGAACTACCCAGAGAGACTACGTCTCAAAAGGAATAGAGAAATGAAGAGAGAGATCCAGATAAAAGGATCAAAACAAAAATGACAAGGCTGCCAGGTGGGGGCACACAGATTCTCTGCGTCCCGCACCAGCCAGGGTTACACAGAGTACCTGTCTCAAAAAATAAAAGTTCTGAGCTGGAGCTCAGTGGTTACAAGCTGCCCTTGCTGCTGGCTCACAACCACGTATAACTGGAGGGTCAGGGATCTGATGCCCTCTTCTGGCCGCCATAGACACCAGGCACTCATGTGGTGCACACACAGACATACAGGCAAACACCTATACAAATAAAATAAAATGTTTTTAAAATTAAAAAAAAAAATTGTAAAAGGAATGCAATTTTAGTTTGTGCTTCATGCTCCAACAAGCTGGGCAAAGGGATGGCACTCTAGGATTGTGCAAGCATGGTGAACTAACTGGGCAATGGACCCCAGTCTCACCATGGAAATCATTTTCTTCGCTCCTGTGGGATGTGGGGTGAGTGTACATGCAAAGGTCAGAGGTACCTGATGTCCTAGTCCATCACTCTCTACCTTGTTCCTTTGACTCAGGGTCTCTTACTGAATATGGAGCTGGCCTGACAGCCAGCAAGCCCCAGTGTCCTTCTACCTCTCTCCAGCTCAGTACCAGGGTCACAGCTGTGCATGTCCAAGAGCACAGGCAGTTTGTCTCATGGGTAGGGTCTGAAGGCAGCTCAGGCTTTCATAGGGTGCTCTTAGCTGCTTAGCCATCACTCCCTGCCCTGTGGATATATGTATGTATGCATGTATGTATGTATGTACTTACTTACTTACTTAATTTTTATATTTATTATTTGTATTTATATATGTATTTATTTTTGAGACAGCATATCACTATGTAACCAAAGTACTTGCTATGAAGACCAGGCTGGCCTCAAACTGTTTCTTGCATTCAGTACACAGCCTAAAGAGAAATTCACACAGCATTCTGAATGCATGTCTGACCACAGAAGGTCAGGCATGGAATTTGCATTTGTATCATGACGTCAGGTCTGGCAGAGGCAAACTAGGTCCACGGAAAGTTACACAAAAGGGAAAAACCAAGCAAGCAAGCTTGGTCCCTCCTAGCCTTCTGGTTCCTGTTTTTCTTTTCTGGCTTCTGTAATGTTATATTCACACCAGAACCAGTGGCCACACTAGCCTCCATAATTCTGAACCAAAATAAAGCTCTTTGCTTTAATTAAGTGTCCAGCCTCAGGAATTGTATTAGAGAAACAGAAACCAAGTAATCATCCTCTAAGTTATCTAATTCAAATCTAACACAGAAACATGTACACGCATGCACTCATGCATACGTGCACACACATACACTCACATCCACATGTGTACATATACTTGCACACACAATATCAGGAATTTGTACTAAAAGGATACTAAAACATAGCTAATGAGATGGCTCATTAAGTCAACACGCCTGAACCTACTTGGTAGAAGGAAACATCAATGCATGTTGTCCTCTGACATTAACTTGTTCTCTGGCACACATGCACCCATGTATATGTGTATATAAAAAATATACATATACAAGCAATGAAGTATCTCTCATATATATGTGTGTGTGTGTGTGTATGTTTTA
The DNA here is from genome assembly GCA_030674055.1 of Rhabdomys pumilio. Classification (NCBI taxonomy): domain Eukaryota; kingdom Metazoa; phylum Chordata; class Mammalia; order Rodentia; family Muridae; genus Rhabdomys; species Rhabdomys pumilio. The sequence goes on from JANHMN010000015.1 coordinate 58,169,794, forward strand.
AATTATAAGACAAAAAATAAATAAAAATGTGGTTTGAAAGACTGCCTGTGTGACACAGAGCCTTACTGTACAACAGGTGTGGCTACCATGACTAGCTACATAGCTACATGTGATATTCTGCTATAGCTGTAGGAGACTGAGTGGAGGTGGGAGCGGAGGACCACAGCACAAAGAGAGACTGGAAGGGACGAGAGCTATGAGAAGATGCCCTGGCCTGACGTGGCACTGTGTACGTTGGCTCAGTGACTGTGCTGGGTGCCACTTTAACAGCCAGGAATGAGACCAGGCTTGTGAAGACAGCCAGCCTCCCAGACACCATGAACCAATCCCAACACACGTCAGAGGCCCTGAAGAAACCACTCACCTTTGAAGGTAAGGAAGGGTTCTTTGTGAAGGGGTCTGAGGTAAATGGGTCATTCTTTGTCTGTTTCTTGAAGAAGTCGTCACTGGTTGAGCTGTGGAATGGGTCACTTTCTTTGAAAGGGTCCCCTCCAAATGGATCTGGAGAAAGAGGGCACAACTGGTGACCAATGGTACTTGGGAGATGTGTGGACATGGTCAACAAGGAGAGAGGGCTCAGGATGAGGCAGAAATTGTGGTGACTGTGTGGTCCGCTGTCCAGGAGTCAGAATGGGAACAATGGCCACAAGTTAGGAGACCCTTTCAGAGTGATGAACTGTACTCCAACCTGCCCCAATTCTATATATCTGTCAACAGCTTTACTAGGGCAAGAGGGATGGCTAAGTGTTTGTTTTAAAACCTGACAGCCTGACCCACATGGTGAAAGGTAAGTGACTCCTGTAAGTTGTTCCCAACTTCCATACATGGGACACACACACACACACACACACACACACACACACACACACACACGCATACACATGCAATAATTAAAGTTTCTTGAGACACTCTTCTGTCTACTGAGTGACACCATGCCCAGTGGTACAAACTTTTTTAACGGAGAATTTCATGGTATATACATTATGCTCTGTAATAAAGCTGTATGTAAAAACAATTGCCACTGTGGTTGATGTCAGGGCAGGAAACACTGCTGTCACCAGGCACTGGGTAGGGTGGAAGCTACTGTGTGACAGGTGGGGAATCTCTGCGGGGAGGCAAATATTCCAAATCTTTTGTTTCTCTGGAACTGGGGAACCCAGGCCTTTGGACATACTAGGCAAGTCAAAACAGAATAATAAAGGCCACAAAAGAAGGCACAGATAATGTATCATAGCTGTCTTTTGCTATGACATCATTGTCCCTGGCATGGGTAGTAGGGAGTCCCACCATGTGTGACAGTCACACCACATACCCAACATAGACAACTAGAGTACAAGTGACTCTGCCTTTAAATAAAGTGAGTCTGAAGAGACTCTGGATGTTGTCAGGAACACACGGAAGCCAGCCTTTACCTGTAGCTGTTGTCTGCTGCTCTGAGAAGGGATCACTCTGGAAAGGGTCACCTGGAGCAAAGAGAGAAGCAGTCAGGTGAGTGGAGGGAGGACAGCAGATGCAGACCTTGCTTTTTGCCTGGCTCAATAGTCACGGTGAAAAGCGGCAGCCCCAGGCAGGCAGGCAGTCAAGGTCAGCTGGGATGCTTGGCTGGCAGCAGATACAACCAGTCTTAAAGAACTCACTTTTCTTTCTCCACCCAGGATCCCCGCACCTCCTCCTACCTTACTCAGTAAGAGGACAGGGACACAGTAGCTGTCCTGATCATGTCATGATGACCTACAATGATGCCAAAGTGCTGGATCTGTCCCTGAGACCTAAGATGCTACTATCAAAATCTAAAAGCTTCCCAGGCGTGTACTCAGGAGGCAGAGGCTGGAGAATCTATGAGTTTAAGGCCAGAGTGATCTACAGAGTGAGTTCTAGAACAGGCAGGGCGACACCATCTCAAAACAAACCAACCTCTGAAAGCCAAGGGGCTGGAGAGGTGGCTCAGCAGTTAAGAGCATCTGTTGATCCTGCTAAGGACCTAGGTTCAATTCCCAGCACCCACACGGTAGCTAAACAAACTGTCCGTAACTCCAGCTCTGGAGGATCTGACACCCTCTTTTGCCCTCTGGGGAACTGTACACAGATGATGCATGTGCACGTAGACAGAATACTCACATGTATAAAAAGCGTCTTAAAAGAAACAACGTTTTTTATGGGAACATAGGCTGGGGTGTACCTTTGAAGGGGTCAGCTCCTTTAAATGGGTCGGACTTGAAGGGGTCTTCAGCCTGGAAGGGATCTGGATGCAGTTCCTGGGAGTTGTTGCTAAACAATAAAGCTTTGTTTTTGAAAGGATCATCCTAGGATGGTGAAGAAAGGACAGGCGCTAAGTTACTTCTGATTTAAGCCAAGTGCAGGATTCCATACCTAACTCAGATCTGCACTGGATGCAATGTGACCCAGGACAGAGTACCTGAAGAGGAGTCACCTCAGTGGAGATTTTGGCCAAAAGTCAGCCTGGACATTGGTCTATTTGCTAAGGTAAAAATGGAAGCCATGCATGGCACATGGAGACACTGCGTCACAGCTCTGCAATTTTTTAGTGAATCTAAAATGACTCTAATAAAGTCTCTGAGCGGAATGAATAGATGGAATCTACCCACCCGTGTGGTGAAATAATACTGAGCCCTGAAAAGGAAGGAAATGCTACTGTAAATGGAGAAGCCTTAGGGATGTGCAGCTAAGTAAATTAAAGACATCAGTGACAGTGATAAATGTGGTGAGTCTCACTCACACCCTGAAGTCGCCACATTCACAGGGGCAGAATGATGGGGCCAGAGCCTAGCCAAGGGAGGGAAACAACCCCTACCCCCACAGTTCTATGTAAAGAAACAAGTGGGCCGACTCCGCCCAAGTAGGAAGTGGGGCTGGAGGTGACAGTGGAGCAGTGGGGGCTGCTGACACATGCAGGATATTGTATATCTGTAAAACGTGCTTAGTTCTGGAACAGGAGCATGACATGAGGGGTGGGTGTGCCCTGCAAACAGAATGTTGGGCTGAGAAATCAGGGATCTGTTCTGCTTAAAAGACACAATCTTCCACAAAACAGGTCTATTTAACTGGAACAGTTTTGTTTGTTTGTCTGTTTTTTTAAAAAGGCAGGGTCTCGATGATCAAGTCATGTCAAAGCTGAGGCATCTGTGAAAGCAGACGATGGTTCGAAAAAATGGCATGAATACTCCAAAAGGCTATTAAACCCAAAAATAAGTCCAAAATTCTAATGAGGTGCCAGCACCTGGGATAGAAATAATGCCTGGGGTGGGGGTGGGTTGTTAAAAGAAAGCCACCAGATGGGGACAGGAAGCACACTTTTTACCCTGATTCTGGGAAGCCCAAGGCAGGAGGAGCAATAATAGTTCCTGGCCAGCCTAGCCACACAGCAAGATTCATTCTCAGGAGATGAAGAAAGAAAGATTAAAAAAATAGTAAGTAGTAGTCACTGACTTGGGCTGTGAGTAGGTGAAGAAGTAGGTGGGCCATCTTCTTACCTGGAACCAATTCTTCAGAGCTTCTGGGCACAGGCCTTCCTAGGGAAGCCAGGCCTGGTGCTCAGGGAGGTCAAACACAGATGCAGCTAGCACAGCAGCTGCTGATGACGCTTGGGTACTGCCAGCCCCAAGATGGACATACACTAGAGCAGCTGCTGGGGTTCAAGGACAGAGAGAACCTCAATGGAAGACTCTGACCAAAGGAAGCCCTTGCACTGGGGCAGGAGATAACTCCCTGTGCCACACCATGGACAAAGGAAGCACAGACAGCTGTCAGGGTTCAAGGACAGAGAGACACTTGCAGAAGGTCATGACCTAAGGAAGCCCTGGACCAGGTAAAAGACAATCCTCTTGTACTACTAGCCCTGGGCAAGGAATGGACTGTGTTCTAAAAGACAGAGGAAAGAGGGATGGAGTTAGCCACAACAGCTCAGTCTCAGAAAGGAAGTTCTCAGTTAGCTCTGAAGGGCTGTGTATGGACAGGGCCAGTTACTGACAATCTAGTGTTTCTATCACTCAAGGGAAGACAATGAGCAAATAGGTTTCAACGGCACAAACGTGCCTGGGAACTGCACTACCAGTCCAGTACGTGGAATGCTGGGGCCTACACCATAATGTCAGGAGAAATCCACATTTCATGCAGCTGTGGCTCCTTCCCCTGGAGGCCATAGAATAGCTGGGTGCAGCTGAGTGGCAAAGTCTTACTGAGCAGGCATGCAGCTCAGCACTGCAGCCAAGACCCTGGCAGGACTCACATTAAAAGGAAGAAAAAACAGTGACAGTTCGTGCCAGACTCAAAGCTGAAAAGAGCCTCCCGCCCCTAAACATGAATATAGCTAGCCACCAGCCAGGAAAATAAAGAGCATGTCACCCTAGGGGACAGAAATACAAGGGTTAAATATAGGCCTATGGTTCTTCAGAATAGATGACCCATTCTGTCACCATGCAGACAAGCAGATGAACTTACTACCTACAATGTCACTGGTAGATGGCGTCTTCTCAGAGTACTAAGTCATGTGGTTGCTTGGTGACTGAGCACAGGATAAGGAGAGATACTACACTAGGGTAAGCAAGGACTACCATCACAGGGGTAGAACACATTAACTACTTTTATTTAATTACTAACTTGTGATGCACGAAGGACAGGACCCAGGGCCTCCCACTGTTGAGCCACTCCCAGCTGCAGAAAACACTTTCAAAGGCAAGGCAGCAGCTAGCCCTAAGCTCTGCCTGATTTCAGAATACAGACAGCCACAAAGGAGACCCAAAAAGTTTCTGTGACATCCCTGGCTTTTACAGAGTGCTGGGTGTTGGTTATGGAGATGTACGCCTTCCTTATGAGCACTTGGAGACAGAGGCAGATGGATCTCTGTGAGCCCAAGGCCAGCCTGGTCTTCATTTATGAGTTCTAGGACAGCCATGGTTACACCATGAGACCTTGTCTCAAAAAACAAAAACAAAACAAAACAAAAAAAAATGCAGTGTGTTGTGTAGGGCCCAGTGCTGCTGCTTCAGGACCAATTGCCATGAAGTAAATATTTCTGTCCTGGCTCAAGCTGCCAGCTAAGCAGCTCTCATTTACAAATCCTTGCTGGGAGCCCATAACCCTGGCTCTTCCATGTTACCGGGGCTGGACGTGGCCAAGTATCCAATCTGTCCTGGTAAGTCAGAGTGACAAACTGGGATGACGCATGGCTTTCTCTATGCTGTATGGGATTCCTGGATAGGAAAAGACTTCTATCAGTCACAAGGAATAAGCATGGTTTTGGGCTGGGCACAAGGGTCAGTGGTGAGTCCTTGCTAATATGTGTGAGGCCTCAGGCTCCACCTACAGCACTCTGAAAGAAATGTAGTTAAGGATATACAGAAGTGAATATGGCCTCTAAGGATCCTATTGCCTCTTGGGCAGTCGTACCTTGGGAACTTAACATTTAGCTAAGTGGCTCAAGAATCACCTGTAGTAAGTTCTAGAGGTGTCACTCTGGTTGCACAGTTCTTTGTAAGCACAGGCCCTAGCTGCACCCCATGAAGAGAACGGATGGAGCACGCTCTGCTCCACAGCCCCAGATGGAACAATGAACAAAGACCTCGCTTCAAACTGTTTATTAAGAAATGGAAACAACTCCCCCCCCCATTTTTTTTTTTTTTAAATACAAGATGTGGGTTCCTTCAGACACAAGTCTTGAGTTTCTAGGTAACATATCTGATGGTTACACTGTACAAACGACAGTTAACCATGCACACTCCACCTGGCTAAATGACAGACAAAATAACCATGTACAAAATGCTCTGGTGGTGGTAGAAATGACCACCACCTTAAACTGTCACCCACTACTAAGATGCAACCCAGGATGTGATAAAAGCTATAGAGGAACCTCACACACACCTTTAATTCCTGCAACCAGAATCTCTGGAGTTCCAGGGCAGCCTGGGCTGCACAGTGATACTGTCTCGGAAAGAAAAAAAAGGAGGAAGAGAAGGAAGAGGAAAGAAAGAAGACAGACAAACCAAGAAAAGGAAGGAAGGAAGGAAGGAAGGAAGGAAGGAAGGAAGGAAGAAAGGAAGGAAGACAAACCACAAGCAACCCACAAGCAGAGACTTAGAGGGAGCATTTCCCTGGTCCAGGACACAAGACAAGCCAGCTGCACAGGGGTCAATGGTGAGATGGAGCTGAAGACTGCAGTCGCAAGGCAGAAACACACTGGCTACAGGCCAAAAAGCAAGGAATTCCATGAGAATTCCATGGAACAGATGCCCATGGTGGGCAGGAAGCCACCTACTTATGAGTCAAAGAGTGAAGGGGTCTCCGCATGGGCAGACATGAGGGACAAACAGCACCTTCTAAATGGTCCAGGGGAAGCACAGGCTTCTCCCTGCGTTCTTGGATGGGAAAGAAAGAGAACAGAGAGGGAAGGTGACTGTATTTAGAGTGCAAGGTGAGTGGCGACCACAGGAGGGACAAGACAAAGAGGAAAAGCAACAGGGCTGGAGTGAAGCAGAGCCCTGGAAGATGAGGCAGCTGAGAGGTTAAAGTAGCATAATACCCCAGACCAGGACCTGCAGGTCAAACCACAGACACAGTTGGAGTTGGGTCTAATGACTCCAACAAGGGCACTGACAACCTTAGAGAAGGATCACATCGCCTGAGCATTGATGGTTCACAAGCAGTGTGGCTGCACAGTGCTGAGGTCCTCCCAGAGGTCAGCTAACAGCTGGCTGCATAGCACCTGGAGGGCAGATGTGCTGCGGTGCTTAGTGAGTGCTGCAGGATGGAACTGAGGCCCGAAGTGCTCATTACCAAGCTGCAGCTATAGCTGCAGCCTGTCTCTCCATCTTTCAGAATCACTTGACTTGAATGACACACACTTGCACCCAAGGCTGCATCCGCAGAGCACTGACTCCCACAGCATGGGACCACACTGGCTTTGGGTAGGCTTGCCCTCCACATTTGGGATTGGCCCAAAAGAAACACTTCTGAGGAGATGGAACACCTGGGCCTCACGGCTTCTAGATGACAGGAGAAACTTGGTCACCAGCCCTGGGCCCTGCCCAGGCAGATAGCCAGCAAAAACAAAGGGTGCCACACGTTGAGGGAGCCAGTGTTGTAAGCAGATCTGCCTGAGGCTGCAGCAGAGCCCATGTGGACCCGGAGACTCTTACTCGACCTTTACCATGGCTCCAAAGCCGCCCCTCTCTGCCAGCAAGATGCCTTCATTCAAGGTGGCCAGGTCAGGCAGGCTGGTACCAGGGACCCCATCAGGCACCTGGTCGTACTGTTCCAGGCTCCGGTGAGCTTCTAGGTGGCTCTCCTGTAGCTGGGACAGCTTGCTTCTTGCCTGTGAGACAAACACCATGGATATCAAAGAAGCTCCAGGTGCAGGCAGCAAGACGCCTTCCCTATACACATAGGGAAGGACCGCCCTGCCTAAACTCTATCACTCGACAGGAGGCGCTGGTCCTGTGAAAAGATCCCATGTCATAACGAAACTCACTGTGTATACAGCGCCTGCACAGCTGACAAAAGATAGGAGGAGGAGGACCCAGAAGGCAGTCTAGGAAGGCTGAGGCAGGAAGACTGATCACAAGCTCAAGGCTAACTGATGTGAGCTACGTGATGAGACCCTAGCTCAACAACAGTTTTAAGAAAAGACCCAAAATCCAAAAAAACTGAAACAAACTGAACCAAAACAAAAATGATGCTGGCCATGGTCATACGAGCGAGCTTTAATCCCAGCACTCAAGAGGCAGAGGCAGGTGGATCTCTTGTGAGTTCAAGGACACCTTGGTCTACAGTGAGTTCCAGACCTGCAAAGGCTACACAGCTGCAAACCTCTGTTAACACCACCGATCACTCCACTCCTTCTATTAGCAATGTCTGCAAGTATCTTAGGCTATCTCCAAGACCTCCCAGTCTCTGAAGGCTGGGAGGAAGAGCCCTGAAATGTCCCCATGGAAATAACATTTATAAAACAATATAAGACATGAAGCCACTGAAATCAGAGAGGTGCCCACATTGTTCTGTCAGCCTGTAGCCTTAAGACAAGCAGTTAGTTCCAGTCTACAGGATACAGGTTTCTTAGCTGTATGCTAAGGACATCTCCCTGTCTGTAGCCTGCATCCCAGAGACCATAGGAAGACCAATGACCACCATATGCACAAGGACAAGGCAGGCTCAGAGCTTCCTCCTGGCTTCCTGGGCAGGGAAGCAGGCACCCTGAGCCACACCCTACAAAGTTCTCAGCAGCTAACCTCACCAGCATCACTGACCCATTCCTGTCAAAGTACCTGGTTGATGTCATCCTGTGTACACTTCAGGGACCTGAGGATGGTCTCCAGCTGAGCACGCCCAGCCTGGATGCTCTGTTCCAGCTGTGTCTCCTCCTGTTGAAGCCGATTTAGCTCTGACTTTGCCCGGTTCAGGTCATCCTCCTGGGACTTCAAGTCTGACTCCTGCGACTGGATCTGGGTTTTCAATGATGAGATCTGAAGTGAGAGCCAAAAGGACTCACAAGTCAGGGCACAGAAAGATAAGACACTAATCTTTCTTTCTCACTGTGTGTGGAGCTAGAGAAACAGCTAGTGGGTAATGGTGCCAGCTGCCAAGTCTGAAGACCAAGGCAGACATGGTGGATAAAGAGAATCAAGTCCCCCTGCTGTCCTCTGATCACACACAAATATATACACAAATATGCACATGCATGAGCATGAGTGTACGGGAGTGCACACACGCTTGCGCACACACAGAGACATATACACACAGGGCTCTCCCACAAAAATGAGTAAGTATAAGCATAAGGAGTGTGCATAGCCAGGGGTCAGTGTATGGGACCTGCAGTTAGAGGAAGCAGATCATCTGTGATAAGGGGGTCACAGCAGGAGGCGGAGGCACCTGTAACCCTGTTCCCTGCTGTAGGACATTCAGGGCACAGCTACTGAAGTCATGCAGTTTTGCAACTTGATCCCTAGGGAGGGATGGAGGGATGGAGGGATCGTTCACAGATGAGGCCTCAGGTGCCTAGATGTTTCTCAGCTGGCATTTTATCATCTTTTGGCAAGAGCTGTCAGGGAAGCTCAGAGACACTGGCCATACTGTGAACTCACCGTCTGGGTCTCATCCTGGCATTTCTGACGCACATCACTCAGCATGTCCCGCAGCTTAGCCTTCTGCTGGTCCATCTCATCCAGGCGGTCCTGGGCATCCTGTTTCTGAGCCTCAAGCTCCTGCAGACTACTAGTTTCCCGGTCCAGGTCATTTTGTAATTCCTATGGAAAACGGGTGGGTGTTGACTGACACTGGTAACAACAGTCCCTAAATAAGAGATTAAGGGAGGATGGCCTTGTCAGGCATGGGGGGGAGAGGAGATCCTTGGTCCTACGAAGGCTGAACACTGAGCGGGGAGGAATTCAAGGCTAGGTGGAGGCACATCCTTGTGGAGGCAGGAGGGAGGGGGATGGGATAGGAGGTTCCTGGGTGGTGGGGGGAATGGAGTGAGGGGACAAAATCTAAAATGTAAACATAATATCCAATTAAAAATATGAAAAAAAAAAGAGATTAAAAGCAGATACAGGGCTGGACTGTGGTTCAGCATTAGAACTTGTGTGGGGAGGGAGGGAGGGGCTCCATCTCTGTGCCCCCCAAGGATGAGTGTGAGGCTCTAGGCTCTATACTCAGAAACCCCAGGTTATATCCCCAGTGCCACCAAGGAAACAAAAACACATCACAACCCCAAGGCTGTCCCAAGCATTGTCACACATCCAACACACAGCTCTGACATCATCCTACATTCGGCAGGCCCGAGCCAGGGCGCAGCCTCCACACCTGTACTTCGCTGGCTTTCTGTCTGATGGCCTCTTCCTTTTCTCTGATGTCTTGTTCCAATGAGTATTTCTCTCTGCATGTTTAAAAACAATGCATGAAAACAGTTGACACTGTACAACACAGAGCTGTCATCTTGACTTTAGGACTGAACCTACACATTCTCAGACGAAATGGTCCCTGAAGCCCTCCATGTGTCCTAATCCCTCAGGCTTGCCACAAAATGGTCCTATGTCATCATGACAGCATGTGTCTGAGGTCCTCACCAGAGGCCAGACAGATCAGCTTCTGTACTTACAGCAACACTCCTGACTAACCAATAATCCTTCCTACCCTAGGCAGAACCTGCATTGAGAGGCCTTGGTCTCAGTGCCCACTGCCTCAAAGTACAGTGCCTTCACCATCTGACAGACAAACAGGAAAATGGAGGCTCCCAGGCGACAAAGACTTGCCAACCCTTGATGGCTGTGGGAGTTCAGGAGGCAGACAGGTGGAGTGGCATTAGCAAGGGTCCCAGAGCTGACATTCAGCAAGGAAATGGAGGGCTTGGACCCAGTGAGAAGCCCAGGCATACACCTTTTCCTTGGGCTCCAACCCCAGCGGACAGCTGGCACAGGTTACCTGCACCCCCTTCCCTATGAGCTACTATACTCATATCACACTGAGAGAAACCACTCCCTACATCCCACACCCAATCAAAGGCACTGAGTAGTCTGACACTGATGGGCCACTCAACAAAGAGGGACAGGGGACAAGAACCGCAGGTGAACACCATCCAGTACTGCAGGGACAGTGGACTGTGAAGTGGGAATTGGAAGGTATGTTGAGAAGAATTTCCTGGAGGGCAGAAATAGAAAGCAAAGCTGTGCTAGGGTAGCCAGGGGCAGTGCATGGAGTGATATGGCAGTTGCTGACTTCTGGTAAAAGGGCAATGAGGAACTGGCCCACTGTGTACAGTAGGTGTGACAGACTAGGATCTGTCACCTAAACTGTGTACTGGACTCTCAACTTGGCTGTTTGTATCCCTAGGCAGCTATGTGGCCACAACCTGCCTGAGGCTACCTGAATAATACAGACTCAGAGCAACAATGATCTGACAGAAGCAAATCTGAGAAAACTTGTGTCCTCCCCTCCCTCAAAGGCTTATGGGGAAATGGGACAAAAGGTTGCTGCATCAGGACCCACCAGAGAGTAGGCAGTCACGTACCTCTGCAACTGTGCGATCTCCTGGCTAATGTCATCCAGCTCTTTCACACCAGTAAACTCCCCTGACCCGAGAGCACTTGAACTGTCCTAGGATCAAAACTTAAGAGTCTCAGGGAGCCAGCAGCTTACATGTCAGGGGACCAAAACACTGGCCACTGACATGAGAACACTCCAGGTGGCCCAACCCAAGGATTCCTACCCCCCCAGCTACCACCCCCAAACGTGGCCTGGGAGACTGAGGACTGGGGGACTCTGGGGCACCAGCACCACCTTCTGGTAGGTGGTGGGAAAAAAAGAAACAAGGATGCCTGGCTACTCACTGGAATGGGAGTGCCTCTCTCCGAGGGTGGCACCATGTCAGGCGAGAGGACTTGAGGAGGGTCAATGCCTTTACTGACCTTCTGCTGAATGAAATACATAGCTAGCGCGAATTGCTCTTTGCTTAATTTGCCCGTTTGTCTTGTATCGGCCAGGGCCCTGGGAGAGATGTGGGATGCAATTACACATCAAAGTTGTACTTGCCACCTATCCTGCTTATCAACCCCTGGGCACTGCCTCCATGTCACCATCAATGCCGATGAGCGCCTCCTTAAGGATGGCCACAGGTGCGTGGGAGCAACACTCTGGCCTACAGCCGGCGACCTGGAAGAACCCCTTCCCACAACACAGACCCCTGCAGTTGACTGTGAGGGTCAAGGCTTTCTTGGTTCATCTTGTTCAAGGTGCTCCAGAGATGCAAGTGCCCAGCACAGACCATGAGTCCCTGGGCAAATGGGCAGGGCTACATTCTCACTCCTGTTTACTCTATAGATCTGGAGGCTGTGCGTGGCCTTGGGCAAGAGCCGCACTCTGGAGGTCTCAAGACACACTCCCTGCCCACAGCGTCTTCGACATCAGGAGCTTGCCCTCAGCCCTCTCGGTGTCTCGTGTGGAACCAGGGAGAAGAACAGGTGTATCCTAGACCAGCTGATGGTGCATGGCCTGGTGAGGGCAAGTACTTTGACTGTCGGTGTTAATGTGCAGTCACTTGCCAGGGGCGGGCACAAGGCCTTCGCTGGTTCACTCTGCAGCAGCTACCTGCAGAGCATCATTGCAAAGCAGGCTTGGGTTGCTGTCTGAGACTCCTCTACTTGAGTGGAACAGTTAGCGCTAAAGAAGCAGGCAGCCTGGTTGAAGAGGCAACTGAGTGCCCCCTGACCCTTCCATGGGGCTGGCTCTCCTCCCTACCTGGCTAGGATTACTCAAGATGGTTCCTTCTGGCTATCAGGTGACCAGCTCAGTTCCCTGATCATGTCAGAAAGCAGCCAGGAAGCTACTCAAGGCTCTGGTTTAGAACAAGCTAACAATAACCTGAACCACGGCAGTACCTTCAAAAGGAGCCTCACTCTGAGAGGTTAGCTCTGCCCAGCACTTACCGCAGGAGGTAGGATGAAGGCAGCTCCCTCATCAGCACCAAGTGTTTGTTACACAGTGGCCACCATCTACACTAGAACAGCTGTTGACAACTTGCAAGAAAATCCTGAGAATCAGCCTGATGGCTGGTGACCGTCCCTGTGCTAGCTGGTTTTGTAAACTTTATACAACCTAGAGATATCTAGGAAGAGGGACTCTTGAGACAATGTCTTCATCAGATTGGCCTATAGGTAGTTCTGTGGGAGGATTTTCTTCATTAATGACTGATGGGGGTGGAAATCTCATTGTGGGTGGTGCCAACCCTGGGTAGGTGGTCCTGAGTCTATAAGGAGACTGAGCAAACCATGGGGAGCAAGGCAGTAAGCAGCACTCCTCCATGGCCTCTGTCTGCTTCAGCTCCTGCCTGACTTCCCTCAGTCATGTACTGTGATCTGGAAATGTAAACAGAAACAAGCCATTTCCACATTGTTTTGGGTCATGGTGTTTTATCACAGAAACAGAAACCCTAACTAAAATAGTCCTCCATAGGAGAGCAGGAGTTGGGAGGGCCGCTGGACTCTCATCTATCCCTCCTGACCCCTGTATGTCATTCTGACCTAATCTCATGTAGCCTGGGGTCTCAAGAGGTGCCAGGGTCCACAGAGTGTGAAGTTTACTGAAGAGGACCAGCTGTGGGGTCACCAGCAGCACATCTGGCTGACATTTACTGGCAATGCAGCTGCTCCCCCCCCCCCCAAATCACACTCTGGTGACCCACTCGACATCAGTGCATTGTACTTGGGATGTCCGTTGTACTCTTCCAAGTGGGATCTCACTGGAACTCCCAGGGCCCTGGTTGAGCTTACTCAAGTGGCAGGTAGAATGACTGTTACAGGCGGCTGTGGCAAGGTGAGGCTTGTGGAGAAGACTACTTCAACACAGCTCTCCAGTACCAGACAAGAGCCGACCCTACCTCCCTGTATACTGTCACCTGGAAAATGGGAGCCCCCCTACCCTCTTTCCCAGCCTCTCAAAGCACCTCCACCAATGTTTCCATCATTACCAGATGTGTGCCAGAAGGTTCTGTGTGAGGCCAGAGTGCATGAAGATCTCTTTAACTTCCTGGCCACTCACATAGCCATCAAGGTCCAGGTCTGTCTTCAAGAAGATCTCGTCAAAGCGCATCTTATCCGCCACAGGCACAACCCAGGCCACTGGTGGCTGAAACGGGTTACAACAGAGTGACTTATCTGTGAGCCCTGTCCCAACCCTCAGCTCTGCTTACAGTTCTCACTGACAGTATCATGCAGCCGGATCCAGGACCCTGGCTAGGAGCAAAGAGAACAGAAAAAGATCACATACACAAACACGCTTACAGTGAAGCTCGGTCAGCTGGGGATCTCTGCTGCTACCATTTCTGCTCCGTGTAAACCCAGAAGCAAGCATATGGGATGGTAAGTTGGAGACAGTCTCAGGACAGAAACATCCAAGAAGAAGCTGCAGCCGCTCATCTCTGCACACACTGACTGGTTTCTGGGTCTGTTGTTGTTGTGGATTTTTACTATGTGATTATCCCTCAGCTCCGCTGAGTCTGAGGCAGGAAGATTAGGAGAGTTCCTGGCCAGCCTGGAACTATAAGCAAGACCCAGTCCTAACGAGCATAGGATTCATTTATCTGTTACTGACTGTCCTATGCTGCATTCCCTATGCAGTCTCTTTGGGCTCAGGAGGCATGTCAGTCCATGCTAGTTACTGAACTCTCATGGACACCAAAACTCTCAGTGCTTTCCCAACATGTACACAGACCCTGAGCACATCCTCCCAAACACTTTCCCCATCTTAACATGACTAAGAATGCCCAACTCGATGTTACAGCTGTGTGCAGCACATATTTGGGACAGGGAAATAATGTTCTCTGCCAGGACAGCCTTCCCAGCACCTAGACAATGAGCTTCTGTTCTTCATAGAAAGTCCTAGGTACTGTACCAACAAAATAAGCTCTTGCTCCAGTGCTGGAGCCAGACACACTAGTGTGTGTCAGTGATGAGTGAGGGAGAAGGCCTGTGGTTAGAAGGTGCCGTGCTGAACCCAGGCCACACATACCTGCTATGGCATGTACCCACCCATGTATGCTAACGCAGTCAATAAATAAATGTAAATACAGCAAAACAACAGACAGTGCAATAGCCTCACAGTGGAAGAACCCCATCCTTTCATGTAGCCTCAGGGCACTGAAAGCAGTCAGAAAACAGGGACCAGGGCTGCGAGCTTCCTCATGGTTAAGGCTGCTTGATGCATAAACATGAGGACAGGAGTACTGACTCTAGAACCATGTAACAAACAACAATCAGGGCATCCTGCAAGTGCCTACAACTCCTGTGCCAAGAGATGCAGAGTCAGACCACTCAGGTGTGCTGGCTACCAGCCCAGCCAGGAAAGAGCCCCAGGGATCAAGAAGAGACCTTGCCTCAAAGGAATGGAGAGACAGTGATGGAGGAGGACATCTGATACCCTCTGTAGCCTCTAAACAAAGATGTGTGCACATACTTACACAAATGCATGCATATAAACAGATAAACAAATGAGTCTTCTCAGTGAGGTGAGTCTACGGGCATGCACAAGTTCTGTGAAGACACTGGATCACTTCAATGAGAACTTGAGCAATGGAGAGCACTGTCCAGGACCCATATACACTAGGGAACAATTCCACTTACCTGAAAGAAAGCTCATTCTGAATTGTACTAATTTTTAAGGTTCTTTTTGTATTTATTTATTTACTTACTTATTTATTTTATGTGCATTGGTGTTCTGCCTACATACATCTATGCACCATATGCACAGGCACAAACTGCTGTGAACCATGGGAGTGCTGGGCATTGAACCCGGTCCTCTGGAAGAGCATCCAGTACTCTTTAATCACTAAACCATCTCTCCAGCCCCATACCTCTAGTAAAGTTTTAAGAGAATTTGATCAAAGCTTTCTCTTTATTGCTGATGAGGAATGCTATAGAAGAGGCCGTGGGCACTGACCTGAGTCTGCTTGACGCTGTGTTTTGGGGACAGGCTGCCTGTGCTGTTGAGGCTGCTTACGCTGCCATGGGACGGTGTGGATCGAAGACTGTCTTTGGGTGGGGGGCTGGCAGGCAGGACAGGCACAGCACCTGCAAACACCGTCTTCTTCCTCTTGGAGGGTGGGATGAGGGGCGGGGGCAGGACGGAGGGCACTGGTTCCTTCTCCAGGGCTCGGTACACCAAGTGCATAGCCTGTAGTGCCAATGAGAAGAAAAAGGCAGTGGGAGTGGGGGGAGAGGCAGAACACAAAGAGCACCTCATGCTGTCTGGGAGCCATGGGGACTCCTAGAGAGGAAGCTACTAATCTTTTCTCAGGCATCAGTCTCCTCTGCATCTTCGAGACATGTCCAATTTGGGCAGCTGAAGTGAGCATAGAAGACAGTCATGCAGACAGCACACAGCCACTGTCTGTTCCTTCCCAAGGTCTGAGTTACCTGTGGTCTGCAAGTGTCATGTAGACAATTCAAGAAACAACAGAACCACATCCCTAGCACTTCGACCAGAGCACACTGCCATGACTGGTGTGAGGCAAGTGTCTCGAGTTTCCCAGGATGACCTCATGCTCACCAAGTAGCTGAGGACACCCTTGAACTCCTGGCCTTCCTGCTGTGTCCACAGGATTTTGACAAGCACTCTACTCAGTCAACAGCCCCGTCTTTGTTTTAATTACCTCACTACAATCATTACTACTCTATTACTAATCACATCTGCAACAGCTAAGGACACACAGGGAACCGTGAAGCACACATATGTAATAGATTTGCCTGAGTCTCTAAGACACTTACACCTTCCTTCAGCAGGCAGGGTGACCACCAGCCCCAGGGCTTATGATTTCCAAAGTTCTGAAGTCTGGAGGTGCACAGACACCGAGAGGAGACACAGAGTGTGACCCTAGAGAGGACAGTGTGAGACAGCAGGGAACTACTGCACTGCAGGAGAAGAGAAAGGTGCTCTAAGTCATGTCTACCTATCTATTTATTCTGAGGCAAAGTCATGGTATGAAGTCGAGGGTGGACCTGAATCCCAATCCTCCTGCCTCAGCCTTCTGAGTCCTGAGATGATCGGCACACTGGCAAAATCACAGATTTTGAAGGTTTATTTTCATATCTATGAGTGTTTTGCTTATTTGTGTCTGTACACTTCGTGTGTGCAGTGCCCATGGTTTATTTTCATATCTATGAGTGTTTTGCTTATTTGTGTCTGTACACTTCGTGTGTGCAGTGCCCATGGAGGCCATCAAGTCATGGAAGCTAGGAAGCAACCTGGGTTGTTGGGGTGACCTTCCTCACATTGTAGTAAGATATGTCTCTGTATTTTCAACTGTTGATTATTATACCAGCAGAGAGATAAGTGCTGGCAGGATTTGAGTATTACCATAGAAATGTGGCTCATCAGCAGCTTCTGGTTTGTATGTCTTCTCTTCCCATCTGCCCAAACCATGAACATCATCAGGTGAGCTTCTCATTGCCTAAACGCAATCTAAGAAATGTAGGAAATGCTGTCTCACTGCTTACTGGTTGTAATAATGAGCTAACAGACACTAGCTAGGGCAGGAAGTACTAGGTGAAGAAGGAGCTGCAGGATAGATCCCGGCAGGAGCGGAGAACATGGAAGAGGACAAGGAAGGGAACAGACGTGGCAGGAGCAGAGCAGGGAGGTAAAGAGCTAGCCACATGGCAGGTCTCAGTGCTACAATGGTCACATTAAGTAGCTGGAGACTACCCCAGCAAAAGGCCTAAAGCTTTAACTACATAAACATCTCCATGTCTTATTTATACCTCGGGTGGGTTCGTAAGAGCCTTGAAATACAGGTCCTCTGCAGTACTCTTAAGCCCAAGACATTTCTCCAGCTCCAATCTTACAGACTTTAGACTATTTTAAAATGTAACTGGAAAGCCAGGTGCTATACACATCTATAATTCTACAACTTGGGAGATAGAGACAGGAGAACCAAGAGTTCAAGACCAGCTTCAAGGAGGTGGTGGTGGCTAAAGCCTTTAATCATTTAATCCCAGGACTGGAGAGACAGAGGCAGGCAGAACTCTGAGTTTGAGGCCAGCCTGGTCTACACAGAGAAACCCTGTTTCAAAGAACAAACAAACAGAACAGAACAAACAAACAAAAAGATGAGCTTCAATTATCTGAGACTCTGTCTCCAAAAACAAAACAAAACAAACAAACAAACAAACAAACAAAATCCCAAAAATAGGCCTCAGGCAGTAGTGGCACAGGCCTTTAATCCAGAATTCAAGGCCAGCCCACAAAGACAGAGAGGAAGGAGGGTGAGGCAGGCATTGAAAGGTAATCACATTGGATAAGAGACTCTGGACTCTCCTGTACTCTGGAACCTTGTCTAAGTACAGGGATAATGTAAAAATAAACACTTTAAAACAAAGGACTACAGCACCCACCAATGTGAGCACTTCCTTAGGTCTCAGCAAGGTAGGAAAAGGACACAGAGGACTTACCACAGCAAACTCATCTCGGTCCAAATGTCCGTCCTTGTCAATGTCACTGAGGTCCCAGACCTAAAGGGGACAGACAGATCCAGGAGGGTGATGTGAGAAGGAAGGGCCTGTAAGGTTCACCCAGCACAGCCATGAGACCAAGGCAATCATTGGCCCTTTAGGGAGCTGTTTACCTGTCTTCTAACACACCCATACACGTGAACGAAGAAAACACACACACACACACACACACACACACACACACACACACACACACACACACGAAGAGAAGAGGAAAAAAAAAGAAAAAGCATTTAAGAACTAGTGTGTGACAAGAGGCTGAGGCAAGAGGATTAGAAGCTCAAGGCCAGCCTAGGCTACATAGAGAGTTCCAGGCCTGTCTTCCCACCGGCTCACCTACTTGCAGACTCACTCCTCAGTTGGTGACTTGCTGAGGAAGGGTGCGGAAATGCGACCTTAGAGTCGAGTCACTGTGGGGTTAGCTCCGAGGCTTCAAAAGTTCATGCCAGATGTCTCCCTGCCTGCTGCCATCCTTCCCACCGTGATGATGGACTAACACTATGAAACTGTACACAAGCCCCCAATGAATGCTTTATAAGAACTGCTTTGTTCATGGAGTCTCTTCACAGCAACAGAACAGTAACTAAGACCCTACCTAAAATGATCAAATCAAGAAACTTAAACAACAATGCAGACACCCTACAGCTCTGACAACCATTCTCTGATGGAGCGCTGAGGACCAAGGTCCAGACCTGCACCCTTCCTACAGCACACTCTTTTCCAGGCAACCCTTCCAACTGAAGTCTGAACTAGACCTGGGTCCTCTGCAGCACTCTTAAGCCCTAAGACCCAACCCCAATATCATAGACTTTAAAATCTATTTTGAAATGTAACCAGACAGGTGCTGCCCATAATTCTAGAACTTGGGAGATAGAGGCACATGTAATGGACATTAGGAGATAGTCTCAGAGCCACCGAGGACTGCAGTGTTTGTTGCTTAGGCTCTACTAGAGGCTAGGGGCCTCTGAAAGACCTCGGTCCCTTTGCAGCAACACCCCACATATAACAAGCTTGCCTGACCCATATACCATGAAGTAAGTCGCCAGGATGATGCCTTAGGCGCAGCCATGCCACTCTACAGGAACAGAGCCTGCAGTAGGGGCCTGAAGCCAAACATTTCACATTCATATGAACAAATCTGAAGTTCATTTTTGATGAGGGGTTCCTGATGCAGGTTCCTGCTACACAAACCTCATGGCCTCAAACTCATGTTCCTCCTGCCTTAGCCTTTTGGGATTATAGGTGTGCCTTGCCACGTCCACTAAAACTGAGGCTTTAACATAAATAAATCAAAGGAATGCATCATGGAGGTGGATCAGGAATTTATTAAGGTTACACTCAGCCAATATGGGAGACAGGAGACTCCATCTTAAGATGATAAAACCAAAAATGAAAGATCTAAGACTATTTCTAAATCTGCGAGTTGAAAGTGCCTTAACCTCCAGATTGACAGCAGGAAAAGGCATTTCCTTAAAAGCAGAAAGCAAGGCCAATGAAATGGCTCAGCAGGTAAAGGTGCCTGCTGGAAAGCCTGAAAAGGTGAGTTTGATCCTCACGTAGGAGTGAACCAGATCCTGCAAGCTTTCCTCTGACCTTCACAGATACACAGTGGTGTATACACATACTATACACATACACACACTAAGTTTTTAAATGCAGGCAGCGTGGTGGCACATGCCTTTAATCCTAGCACTGGGGAAGTATAGCTGAACAGATTTTTATGAATTCAAGACTAGTACTATCTATACAGAGTTACAAGCCAACCAGGGCTCCACTGTGAAACCCAAGAAAGAAAAAAAGAAATTTTGATGTAATTGTTTTTTAAAGCTGGGTGTGGTGGCATGCATCTGTAAACCCAGTTTTGGGAAGAGACAGGATGATGCTTGGACTCTCTGGCTAGTCAACTCAGCTCAGCAACTTAGTAAATTCTAGGCCCACTGAAAGACCCAATCTAAGAAAAAGTAGACAGCAGTTTAGGAAAGCTTCCAAGGTTGTCCTCTGAACCTCACATATATATGCTCTCCTGTGAAGACCCCCTTTTTTTTAAACAAGTGAAAAGAAACAAACACACAAGAGAAAAGAAGGATTCGTGTTGGGCTCAGCGCAGGCTCTCTGGTTACAGGTACATGTAGCCTTCTACCTTCTGCCTGTGCCTCTCACCATAAAATAGAAGGGTGCCAGCACCTTCCTGGGGCAGAAGAGCAGTCCTGACATACAGGGAGCACCTGGTGGTACAGTGCATGATGGTGGGAGAAAGGTGACTGTTAACAACCAAGCATACTGCAGTGCAGGACAGGAAAGCAGCCAGCCCAGCCTCTTACCCTGCCCAGCACATCCAGAGGTAGTTTCGAGTTCATGAGGACCGGCTTGACCTTGTCTCCGGAGAGTAGTCCATTGACTGGTAGGAGGCTTTCAAAGATGCCATCAAACTTTGCCTTCTCCTCCACCTACCAGGAAAGAAGAAGCCAAACCGAGTAAGAACAAGCAGCATGGATCCATACCCAGTTATGCCTACCCAGAGCTCAGCTGTACCAGTGACAGCAAGATGTCTGGGTTTCCAGGGAGAATTTATGTCCTGGGAGAAACAATTCCCTGGCAACGTGGGCCTGGGGGCCACAGGGACAGAGGCCAGTAAGGTGATGTTTCCCTCTGGAGTGAACGTGACCAAAGTCAACCTCTAGTGGAACCAATAGCACAGCTTCTCCTTCCAGCACTCAAGACAGAGCTAGGAAGATGGAGGGCTGAAGCCAGCCTGTGCTCTATGGAGAAAACTGTCTCAAATGTCAACCTAAGTGCCAACATTTTGCTTCTCATATTGCAAACACAAGACGAGATGGGGCTCAATGCAGTAAAGGCTTGAGTGTCAATCTCATCATCTAGAAAAAAGGTTTGGAAAAGAGTGCTAGTGCAGTGGCTTGGTGTGTAGAGTGCCCACAAAGCATGCACAAAAAGCCCTGGACTCCATCCCCAGCACGTATAATCCACCTGCAATTCCAGCACTCAGTTCAAGGTGGAGGCAGGAGGATCAGAAGTTCAAGATCACTCTTGGCTGCACAGCAAAGTTTGAATACATGAGACCCTGTCTCAGAGAAATAGACTGACAGGGCTAAGGATGTAGCTTGGTGGTGAAGCCCTTGCCCAAGAAGCTCAAAGTCTTCCAAGAGATGGCTAACAGGATCAAGGAGGAAGGGAGAAGAACATGAACCATGGGGGCAGGGCTGTCACCATTCTGAGAGCATCCACAGCCCACATTTGTAGGTCCAACTCTGGATCAGAAGTCATAGGTTTGATGAACATGTATCTCGAGTTCTAACTCACTTACTGTGTGTACACACACTTGAGTGGGAGCACACACACCATGGTACTTGTGTGGCAATCAGAGGACAGTTCTCTCCTTCTGTCATGTGGATTCCAGGGTCATTACACTTGACAGCCAACACTTCTATTCACTGAACCATCTCGCCAGCCCATCTTTTTTGTTTTTGTGACAGGTTCTTCCCTACATGACCCATGCTGGCCTTAAACATGTGATCTGTCCTCCAGCCTCAAGTTCCCAAGAATTGGGATGACAAGCCTGTGCCACTGTGATAAAGCAGTGACTGAGACAGAAGTTGGTACCAGGAACTGGGGTACTGCTGTGAAGTCTTTACCATGCTGCTTGTTGCTGCAATGTGAACTTTGGGACTTTAGATTAGGAAAGTAGAATGATTTAAGTGGGGGTTTAGACCATCCTAGTAGGAGCATAGAAGACAGTGCTGAGGGTGATTTGAACTGTGGAAAAGAATATTAGTATGTGGCCTAGAGATCATTCTGTAAGGATCAAGGAAAAATGTTTGACCCCCACCCAAAAAAAGTGGTCCTTTTCTGAAAAATCCGCCTGAAGCTAAATTAAAGAGCTTGGGATTAACGGGGCTGGCAGAGGAGTTGTCAAGGCAGACTAGTAGTGACTCTGTCCTGTGGTTGGTTCTGGTGCTTCTTTTTTTCTTTTCTTTAACTCTTATGTATTGCATCTCCATGCAGCTTCCCCTCCCCCTTCTCATCCTGATCCTTCCCCATCCCCCATCCACTTCTCCTCCACTGCCCTTCAGAAAGGGCAGGCCTCCCAGAGATAGCATCTGGAGTAAAAGGGAGCAAACTGAGCAAGGAACAATACAAAAGGTAGAGCTTGAGGAGAAAAGTTCCCGGGCTGTGATGGAGCTGAGTCTAGTGCTTCCCAATACCTAAGGGCAAGACCTCACCCAGTTAAGCTTCTAACTTCTGAATTTTAAGAGTTTAGGGCCAGGTATGGTAGTATTGCCTATAATCTCAGCACTCAGAGGCAGGGTAAGGCAGATCTCTGAGTTAAAGGCCAGCCCAGAGTACAGAGCAAATTCCAGGACAACCAAGCTTAAAGCTTAGGTAGTGAGGGAAAGTATCAAAAACAGAAAGCTGGTTGAAGATGTAACCGAATGTTCCAGCCCAGGTTAAGAAGCAGAAGTTGGCAGCTTTGGCTATGTGGTTCTGGTTTTGGAGGAAAAGATATAAGAAAGGGGTTATGGAATCTCCCTCTATGACTAAAGAAAGCCACTGAGGCCCAGCAGGTAGTAGGGGTGTCCTTGCAGAAGCCTACAGAGGCCACTGTGTGAAGCTGTGAAGGTGAAGCTTGGATTGCCTTAGAGATCTCAAGATGTCGCAGACGCCAGAGCCATGGGATACAGCTTCAACAGAGAGTGGAACCAGCCCATGAGAAAGAAGCTGCAGTCAGCAAAGCAGGATGGATTACAGCACTGAAAACTGCTTTGATATCACACATGGATGCAGCGTTTGGAGTCTGCCCTGCTGGTTTTCAGTCTTGCTTTTGTCCAGTACTTCGTCACTATGTTTCTTCCCTTTGCTTTTGGAAGTCATGTACATCCTGTGCCACTGTATGCTGGTAAAATGAGATCTATTTTTTCATTTTGGTTCTACAGGAGATTACAGTTAAAGAGATTTTATGAATCTCAGAAGAGACTTTGGACTTCTGAAATTGATAGACTATGTGATAGACTATGAAGACTTTTGAAGTTGGACTGCGTGCATTTTGTATTGTGATATAGCTTCATGTCTATGGGGGCCAGAGAATGGAATGTGGTGGTTTGAATGGAAATAGCCCCAAAGGTTCATAGAAAGTGACTATTAGGAGATAAGGCCTGCTGGGGTAGGTGTGGCCTTGTTGGAGGAAGTGTCACTGTGGATGGGCTATGAAGTTTCAAAAGCCCAAGCCAGGTCCAGTGTCCTTCTCTTGACCTCTCCAGCACCATGTCTGCTTGCACACCACCACACTTCCAACCATGATAATGGGCTAAATCTTTGAAACTTAAGCCAGCCCCAATTAAAAGCTTTCATTTATAAGAATTGCTGAGGTCACCATGTCTCCTCATAGCAATAGGACAGTGACTAAGACAGTCACTATGCTTGTTTGCTAATTTTTTTTCCTAGAGGCAAGACCACATCACCTTATGCATGGAAAAGGAACACCTTAGGTGCTGAGCAAGGGTTTTTGCAGATCAGTGGGCACCTCACAGAGGGAAGAGTGGCTGGGAGACTGCCTGAGCAGGGTGCTTCCTGTCTATTCTGAAGAACCAATACAAGCTACAGCCTCAAAAGCGTGCTGAGAGTTCAGGAATTTAACTGCAACTTCAAGTCCTTAGCTCCTTGCTCCAAGACTCAGCTGCTAGCTATAGTAAAGAGATTTGAGAAGTTTATTTTCCAAGCCGAGCTTAGGCATAGCTATTTTCTCTGTACTAGAGAGGTAGAAGCAGAGAGTCAGGAGTCAAGAGCAGCTTCAGCTATAGTTTGAGTCTGACATCAGATGGGTGACATGAGACCCTTTCTCAATAAGCAAAAAACAGAAACCTAAAGAGATGGAGAGATGGCTCAGAGGTTGAGAACATCCAAGTTAGGTGGCTCACAACAGCTGGTGACTACAACTACAGGGAATCCCACGCCCACTTTTGGTCTCCAAGGGCACAAAGACCTACCATGAAATACAAATAATTAAAAATAAAATAAATTCTTAAAAAACTAATAAAATCAAAAACACAGATATGATCTTACAATACCGTGGAAACATAAAAAGGCAAATGTATTCCAGAATGTTCTGAATAGTTTGAACAGCTTATCTTGGTTCACTTACCCGCACGGCCCAGTGGGTCTCTGCAGATGACTGTGTGGCCATTAGTGGGCTGCTGGTATCATGCTGAGGAAGAAAGGCACATGTGACCAAAAGGATATTATTCCAAAATGGGAAGGCCACCAAATGGGGATAACCTATGACCGACCCCATGGCTCCCCTCCCAGGTGTGAGCCACAGGTATGCATACAGGATCCATGACCATTTATAGCTATGTGATGCTCCAAACAGCCAAAGATGGACAAACGAGCCACACCCAACCTCGGGTCATGACAGTAACAATATCCTGATCCAGGCTATGATGTAGGCAAGCTGAGGGAAAATGCCATATGCAAGGCCATATCCTGTGTGACTCTATTAAGAGAAACATCCCCAAAAGACATATCTACTCGAAAAGATAATGGGTGGTTGCCAAAGACTGGATGAAGAAACAAAGATTAAGGCATGGCCCAGGGCCTTCCTTTTGGGAGGTAAGAACTGGTTGATAGCTGTACAACACTGTCATGTGCTTAAGTGCCACCCAACTGTGTACTCTATTTTATTTATTTATTTTGTTTTGTTCTTGAGATAGGGTCTCACTGTGTATCTCTGGTTGTTCTGGAACTCACTCTGTAGACCAGGCTGGCCTCTAACTCAAAAAGATTTGTCTGCCTCCCAAGTGCTGGTATTAAGGATGTGAGTTGCCATGCTTAGTTGAACTGTACATTTAAAAATGGAAACTTTTATGTGCATTTCACTTTGACTAAAACACAGGAAAGACAAGAGAAAACATGGAGCTGTCACTCACATGTATGCACACACATAGTACCAGGAGGGTGTGAGTACTCACAAATTTTGGTGGTGGCATGGTGAGGCTCAGATTGCTCAAGGTGACTTCGTGGCCACTCTGTGCACAGGCTACCAGTCTCAGTGCAACATAGAAACCCTGTAAACCCAAAAAGAGGCTTCAAACACCATAAGGTAAGCCATAAGGTTCTCAGTTCCACTGTGCTGACTGCAGCACCACAGCCGGTGGCCTTTAGTAAGTCCCAGCACTGAAAAGGTCCAAGCAAAGGAATTTCCCAGAGATAATAAGCAAGCCAGCTTCTACATCAGACGCTGGAGCAGCCATACACTCTTAATGACTGATGGTCAAACACACCTACTTTGTGTTCTTTTTTTGGGGGGCCTGGAGTAGGACGTAAATCTTTAGGAATACCAGCAAGAGCTTTCCTCCAAAGCTGTACCGCAGCCCAGGTATTGGATTTTAAAACAAATTGTTTTCAAAAGAAACTGCATGTATTTATTAGGGAGGAGGGGTCATGTGCATCCAGTGTACAGTGAAAACCAGAGCCCTTGGGGAATTCAGCTCTCTCCTGCCCTCATGTGGATCTATGGATTGAATTCAGGTTGCTGGGCGTGGCAGCAAACACTTTCATCAGAGGAACTGTCTCACTGACCTACTTTTTCTTTTTTATTAGTTTTGCTGTCTTTTTAATCTTTTTTTTGTTTTGTTTTGTTTTTTGTTTTGTTTTTCGAGACAGGGTTTTTCTGTGTAGCCCTGGCTGTCCTGGAACTTGTCCTCCAACTCAGAAATCTGCCTGCTTATGCCTCCCAAGTGCCGGGATTAAAGGCATGTGCCACCACCACCTAACAAGTTTTGCTACTTTTAATAACGAGTGTGTGTGCACCAATGTAAGTACCTTTAGAGTCCAGAAGTGTCAGATTTCCTGGAGCTGGAGTTACAGGCAACTGTGAGTAGCCTGGTGTGGGTGCTGGGAACTGAATTCAGTTCTCTGCCAGCGCAGCAAGCACTCTCAACCACTGTACCATCTCTCAAGTCTCTTTCTTGAAGATAGGCTCTTACTATGCAGCTGAGTCTGAAGGGGAACTCTCAACCCTCCTGTCTCAGCCTCCTGAGTGCCTGCATGACCTATGTTCTGTGGTGAGCTGTCAACTTTGACACAAACTAGAGTGAGCTAAGAAAGAACCTTAATCAAGGAACTGCCTACATTAAAGTGGCCTGTGGACATATCCGTGGAACATTTACCTAATTAATGATTCGTAGCACCACCTCTGGGCTGGTGGTCCTGAGTTCTATAAGAAAGCAGGCTGAGCAAGCCATGGGGAACAAGCTGGTGAGCACTGATTCTGCATGGCCTCTGCTTCAGCTCTTACCTCTAGGTTCCTACCTCTAGTTCCACCCCTGGTTTTCCTCAATAATGAACCTGTAACTCAAACAAACCCTCCTCTCTTTTGGTCATCTTTATTAGTGACAGAGGCTGAGACCCTATAGTGGAAGCTTCTCTCCTAGCCTGAAAAAATACAAACACCATGAGTACTTCGTGGATAGCGTCAGAGCTATGCCTTCCATGGGCCGATCCATGTCCACAGGTGTGGTGGAGGAACACATGGTGTCAGAGAAAAGGTGAGAACGGCAGTATGATGGTCTAAGCAGCCAGCAACAGCCGTCAGTGAAGGTTCTCAAGACCTTCACTATGCAGCTGCACACCCCAATCTCAAGGAAGGGAGGTGCTGGTGGCTAGCAGATGGCCAGGCTCGAGGACTTGGGACACAAGAACAGCCTTAGACAGCAGCTGAGAGAGGAGCTGGGGAACCCACTAGCATCCAGGGCCAGAGCCACTTTCACAACTTTGTCAGCACAGCACCACAAAGCCTGTTGCAAAGCTTCCGGTGCCAGCACTTTGAGGACAGACACAAGCCCACTGAATGTTCCTCAAGAGCAGAGACTGGGGCTCCAGGGGGCCTGAGAGTCAGAGCATCCTGCATACACCTCCATGGTAGACTGCACTAGAACATGGCCACCTTGGCTGCAGGCCCTGGTTTAGTGCTGTGACAAAAGCAGTCTGACACAGTGTTAGAATTGTGTAAATAAGCATCCCTGGGGAGAGCTGGTCACAGACATGGTGCTAGAAGGGGTACAGAGGAACCCATCAAACTACTTTTGCCATCTTTACATAAGTATAAAATTACTTTGCTATAGAACAGTCTCTTGGCTAAAGACATAGCTTCATGTGTGGCTCATAAAGAGAACCTGAGTTCATTTCTCAGCATCTCCATCAGACAGCTGCCAACTGCCTGTCACCTCACCTCCAGGGGAATCTGACATCTCCTTCTGACCTCCACGGGCCACACACATGCACACACACACATTTCTGTATTGTTGTGTCGTCATCCCATGGTGTGTGTGTGTGTGTGTGTGTGTGTGTGTGTGTGTGTGTGTGCGTGCGCGATGTCTCACTGTGTAGCCCTGGGTGGCCTGGTGTTCACAAAGATCCATTCATCTGCCTCCGATGACTGAGTGTTGGGGTTAAAGTGTGTATCATCATGTCAGGTACAATTCATTTTAATTATCTTCTTTAAAATGTTTTAATCATTTACAGTTTTTGTTTTGTTTAAAGGTGTGCCTGTGTGTGGGTGTGTACGCACATACATGTTTTGAGTGGTCAGAAGAGGGCATCGATCCGGAATTGCAGATAGTTAAGCTGCCAAATACGGGTGCTGGGACCTAAACTCTGTAACAGTTAAACCTGCTCTCTAGCCTGCTGGTGTTTAGTTCAGTCTACCTGGCACAATGGGAACTACGTAGGAAGAAAGTCTCAATGAGGGGCTGCTTCAAACAGGCTGGCTTCTGAGGAGCTTTTCCGGGCGACCTGCGATGGGAAAGCATACCTGCACACATCCACACCACCTCTGGGCTAGGCCTGGACTGAAGGAACAGGGAAAACCAACTGAGCACTGGTTTGTTACATTTATTATCTGCTCCTGACTGGATGGAACCAGCTGCTTCAGGTTCCTACTGCCTTGACTGCCCCCAACCCCTACAAACACACACACACACGCACACGCACACGCACGCGCACGCGCACGCGCACGCGCACGCACACGCACACACACACACACACACCACACGCAGTAGATTGTACCTGGAACTGTGAGCTACAGGCACTTTTCCCCCAAGTTGCTTCTGTCTAGGCAATTTAGCACAGCAACAGGTAAAGAAACTGAGACAGGCACAAGACAGTTAAAGGCATGTCACTGAGTCAGGGGGCTAGGTGTACTTAAAGACCTGCATTCCACAGTGAGAACTCCTCACTTGAGCCTGGCAGCTATGTGTGGATGACAGCAGACAGTGGAAGAAACGTACAAGTAATCCAGCCTCAGGGGTTCCTAGCCCCTCCCTGCTCCACATGTGCATATATACCTGTTTGTCCAAGAACCCTTTACCTTCGGGATCTGCCAAGTCCCATATCTGTGGAGACACAAAAGTGCCTGTTAGTGTGAGTGTTGCTCACCAACAATACACAGAACAGGAGTCACATCAACCACTTCTCTGTCATGGGCACTGAGACCAATCAATAGCCAACAGCCCTACCAGGCCAGGGTTATTTGGTGGCAGGGCCAAGAGAATGTCCTGTGCCCACTTAGCTCTCCAGGATGAAGGCACCATGAACACAGCAACATGAACCTATAGCTAACAAGACACCAAAAGCACTCTGCTCTGGTCTGCTGCCTATGCCTTGAAGGTGACTACCACCTGAGACTGACCAGGCCAGCCTCAAACTCAAGGAATCTATCACCCTCTGCCTCCAGAATGCTGGGATTGAAGGAGTGTGCCCAATACCTGCTGGCATTGTGGCTTTGGTTTATCTTTGCAAAGACAGGTACTATGTAGCCCAGGCTGATCCTTCTGCCTTAACCTCTCCAGTGTGAGGATAGGCAAGAAAGGTCAGATCTAACAGCTTCATCCAGGCCTGTCTTTACACCCACCAGTTACAGCTGAGAGGTGTGAATGTCCTGGCCCTGCTCCAGGGAAGGTCTACATAGCTGCTTTCATTCCAGGGATATAGGAGGCCATGCTTCATCTTCCCTACCTTCCCCAGAATGATGTCTGAGAGCCCCGATTTCTTCAGAAACAGCGCAGCCTCACTTGCTCCAACTCTCCCTGTGTAGGCAGGGTCCACCTGCAAAGGGACAGCAAGAGTAGACACATCCACTTAGAGACATCTCCATGTGTACTCACAGAAAGCTGCTTTAAATGCACACCCAACTTCAACTACAAAGATAACGTGTGATTAGGTGCATCTCAGTGGCTGAATTGCTCTGCAAGTAAGAGGCTCTGGGTTTTGCCCCGAGCTCCAACCCACACACGCACACAGGAATACATACACCACACCATATATAAATGCAATAATGGGCTGGAGAAATGGTCAGTTGGCAAAGGTGGCTGCCACCAAGCCTGACGACCTGAGTTTGATCCCTTAGACCCACATAGTTAAAGGAGAAAACTGACCACTGTGAGTAGTCCCCTGACCTCCACAGGCATGCCATGGCACAGGTAAACACACACACCTACACAGAAAAGAGAAAGAAGATAACACTTAGACATACCTGCTTGTAATAAGACTCGTATAATGGATTTCCACTGGGAATCTAAACAAAACAGAAGAGTCACAAAATGCTCACAAGCAGACATCTGGCCTGCCAACACAGAAGCACCCTCCCATCCTGGTCTTTTTCTCTTCAGGTACTACCCACGCTGGTCTTTTGCTTCATTTTTG
The DNA here is from genome assembly GCA_030674055.1 of Rhabdomys pumilio. Lineage (NCBI taxonomy): Eukaryota > Metazoa > Chordata > Mammalia > Rodentia > Muridae > Rhabdomys > Rhabdomys pumilio. The sequence goes on from JANHMN010000015.1 coordinate 58,199,511, forward strand.
TTGGGACAAAGCACTGCTAGATAGCCCTGGTTGGCCTTAAAGTCCTAATGATCCTTCAGCTTCAGGCTCTTGTGTGCTGACAAACAGACAGGAACTGCCACACCCAGCTTTGAGCCAAGTGATCTCTTGCCTTAGCCTCTGAAGTGGAGATGACAATACATAATGTTTTACCCCAAAATATGCACCAGTTCTAGTAAGGATGTGTGCACCCAGTATCTCTAGCACAGAGGGCTCACACAGGCAGTGGCAGAAGCAGGGCCCCCTTTCTTTGCCTCCTCCAAGCCCCAGGTGTTAGGGGAATATCAGCATGTGACCCTGGGTCACCAGCATGCACTTGGCTGTTTTTAGCTCCCCCTACCAGCTGCCTATTTACCAGTTGACAGTGTACAGGCTCCTGCTGTAAGGGTCCTCCAGGACACCATGGCCTTGTGCTGAAAGGACCCACTCCCACTTTGCAGGAAGCCAAAGCACACCCCACATTCAGCCGGAACGTGTCTGGCTCAGTCCAAGCTCTAGTCCACAAGTCCCACTTATTACCTCCCTCACTGGCCTCAACAGGACACCTCAATAGGGAAGAAAAAGTCATCTGAGGGACGAAGCCACCCCAATGGGGAAGTACAGTTCACAGCCACTAAGCAGCAGTAGGGTCTCCAGCCCTGGGGGAAGAGGTGGCTGAGGCAGGAGTCAGGACAGCTGGGGTATTTAGTGATATTCTGTCTCAAACAAAAAAATAAAACAAGTAAACAACCAAGCCACTATATGAAAGGGCTTTCTCTGTTGGGATTTTGTAAGACTGAAGTCCAGATACAGGGAGCATCAACACGACTGCGTAGTGGGGGAAGGGGTAACTTCTGGTTCAGCCAGGGGCTCCATACCCTGAAGCTTCGGGCTGCTACCACCCTGGAAATAAGTCCCCATGGGAGGGTATGTCCTGCCCACTCCCTCTGCCTGGCTAAATGTGGGTGTTCTGCTTGGCTGTCCCAACCACCAGAGTTTACAGGAAAAAAAGTCTGTTCTTGATCAATGGCCCAGTCTTGGGCACCCATCACAAAACACACCAGGGCTGAGTGAAGAGAGTGACCTAAGGGTAACTTAAAGAAGGCTGCCATCCACACAGCTGTGGGGAGATGGAGGAGGAGGGTGCCATCCACACAGC
>JANHMN010000015.1:58204106-58222243 GCA_030674055.1 Rhabdomys pumilio
GGGAGAGAGGGAGAGAGGGAGAGAGGGAGAGGGGAGAGGAGGGGGAGAGAGGGAGAGAGGGAGAGGGGAGAGAGGGAGAGGGGAGAGGGAAGAGAGGGAAGAGAGGGAGAGGGGAGAGGGGAGAGGGGAGAGAGGGAGAGGGGAGAGGGAGAACAGGAGAGAGGGAGAGAGGGGAGAGAGGGAGAGAGGGAGAGGGGAGAGGGAGAACAGGAGAGAAGGAGAGAGGGGAGAGGGGAGAGAGGGAGAGAGAGAGGGAGAGGGGAGAGGGAAGAGAGGGAGAGGGGAGAGAGACAAGGGGGAGAGAGGGAGAGAGGGAAAGAGGGAGAGGTGGAGAGGCAGAGAGAGGGAGAGACAGAGAGGCATAGAGACAGACAGAGAGAGGCAGACTGACTCTGGGCTTGGCTAGGACTTCTGAAACCTCAAAACTCAACCCCAGTGACACACCTCCTCTAACAAGGCCACACCTCTTTTTTATTACATTTTTAATTAATTATTTATTTATATCCCAAATGTTGTCCCCTCTCAGAGTTGAGTTCTTCACCCCATCTCCCCTCCCCTTCACCTCTAAAGGGAGTTCCCCCTGTTCCCCACTCCCCCAGGCAATCAAGTCTCTCCAGGATTAGGCACATCTTCTCCCACTGAGGCCAGACAAAGCAGTCCTCTGCTACGCATGTTCCAGGGCTTCAGACCAGCCCCTTTATGTTCTTTGGTTGAAGGTCATGCCTCTTAACCCTTACAATTCTTTTCAAATAGTGCCACTTCCTCAAATAGATGGTCTACAGTAAGGGCCATTTGCATGCAAACCACCACACCTGGTGACCTAGCTTCAATCCCCAGAACCTACATAAAGATGGAAGAAAAGGAGTGGCTTCAAATATGCACTGTGTCCTCTGACAGCTATACACATATTGTGCCCACTCTGACCTCCACACACAATGTGACACATGCTCTACCTCCTCTATAGAAATAAAATTATTTTACTTACTAGATTATTTACTATTTTAATAAATAATTAATAATATATGGAGAATTATGTTTAATAACATAATTAATAAATTATGGAGATTTATTACTCCATAGTAATAAAACAAACACACAAATAAAAACAAACAAGTCAGAGAAAGAGACAGGAGAGGAAGAAAGGCTAACGTGTCTGACTGCAGCTCTCTGCAGCCATGTCAATCAAGGAGATATAACGAGCAGGCAGAAGACAAGTGAGTGCCATTCAGCACAACAGAGCCTAGATACGACTGTGAGACACGCCCGTTAAGATCTGTTTGCTCATTATTATCATTATTATTTTGGCACTTTGAGACAAGATGTCAATATGTAGCCAAAGCTGGCCGTGAACTTACTATGCAGCTCAGGCTTGCCTCAGCCTCCGAAGCACTGGGATTACAGATGTGCAGGCAGCCCCACACTGCCCTACACGACCGCCTCCATGTTTGCAATGTTAGAGATGGAACCTTGAGTTTGGCACATGCTAGGCAAGGGCTCCATCGCGGAGCTACACCGCTAACCCTGTTCCAGTGGAGCCTAATAGAAAGTGGAGCAGAGGGACGGCCAGTGGCTAACGGTGCTCGCCCCAAGTCTGACCCGACTCTTGCAAGTTGTTCTCTGACCTCCACACAGTAAGTGTAACTTTTTTTTTTTTTTTTAGAGAAGTAGAAGCCACACCAGGAGCCTCATCCGAAGGCTGGAAGGGGGGAGGTAGCTTGGTAGCTGGAAGAAGGACAGTTTTCAGCACAGTGCTGGAACAACACAGAACAAAGTGGCTCTCGGTCTGCCAGTCACATATATAAAAGATACAGGTAAAAACTCAAATGATCATGACTTCATTCAGTATAAAATGTAAAAATATAAAACATTTAGGAAAAATCTTTAGAATTCAGGGATAGAAGAAGGCAGAGAAGCTGGGATGCCTGCTGCACCTGTACAGAACCTAGGCTGCACATCCAGGCCGGTTCATCCCCAACACTGACTGAACATGTCATGACCCAGGTTCCCATTAGCCATACTTCCTGAGCATGTATGGTACCAGGTTCCATCCACAGCACTGAAGTGACAAATAAAAATGGCCTGATACTACAGTGAAAGACTAACTCAAGCTGCTCGAATTCAAATGCTCAAAGAAGAGTGGGAAACAAGGGGCTCAGGGTGTCTGCAGAGCACTCATCCTCCTGCAAAGCACAGTCCAGTGACAGGTAAAACACACAAGGGCCATTCCAGTAAAGACACAGATGGGGAAGACTGCAAAGATTCTGGGTGTCAGGAGCCAGCAGAGAAACCAAAACTAAATGCCCCTGGGGCAGTTGCTGAGCATGGAGCTGCTAAAAACCCCCAACCTGTACAATGCTGCAGCAGTCCTGGGCCTCCACTCTTCAACAAGAAGAGCTGGTGTGTAAAGCACCCTGTCATTAGCCTACACATGTCCTACACGTGTCCATCTGTTCTACTGGAAGACACGCCATAGCTCCCAGAGAGTCAACTCAGCAGACACTGATGGAACATGTTAGACACAGCCCAAGGGCAAGCCAGTCACACCAGTCCTTGGAGGGTGAGACAGGGGAATTACTAGCTCTAGGGGAGCCTAGGCTCAGCACTTGCCCCTCCAAAAGAACATACTTGAAAGGCCAAGATATAGCTGGGAGGGAGGCAGAAGGAAAGGGACAGGGAAGGGGGAGCTAGGCTCAGCCCCAGACTGAGGAGGTGCTCGGTGGTAACTTGACTTAGATCCCTAGCAGGGTGTGGTTGAATACATCTGTACCTTTAGGACGGAGATGTGAGGATTCAGAGCTGAGAGGGCAGCCACTCTAGCCATCTATGAGCCCTAGGTCCAATCAGAGATTCTCAAAAGATGAGGCTGAGCCAGTGACATGGCTCAGCCAGTAAGGGCACCTGTCACAAAACCTTGACAACCTCTGTTTGATTCCTGAACCCTCCAAGGTAGAAGCTAACCTCTAAGCTCTACAAGAACACCGTGACAATCTTGTGGACAAGCATTATACATGATACAAAATTAAAAAATATTAAAGACAAGGTTGACAGCAATAGGAGACACTCAACACTACTCTCCCAGCCTCCATGTGCACAAGCACACACTCAGGTACACACAAAAATTAAAGTAAAAATGTACCACAGACATAAGCACAAAACATACAAATACAATAGGGTAACAGGATAATCTAGAAAACTACCACACAGACCCTATGGCTACACAAAACTGAGCACAAGGGCCAGTCCCAAAAGGTGACTGCTCGCTATCCGACCAGCAACAGCCAGTTGCTGACTGCTGAGGAACTGGAGGGAGGGGAGAGAGAGGGAGACCACTGTTCAGGTGCACATGACCACAACAATCCCACTGTTTCTTTCTGTGTCTGTGTACACACATGCACACACTTATGTGCCCAACTCTAAAGCCAAAGTCAAGGTCATTCTTAGCTACACAGCAAGCTAGAGGTCACCCTCAGCCACCTCCCATTCCATTTCAAAAGCAAGCAAACAAACAAAGACCTTGGAATTAAAAAAAAATAGGTCTGAGCTGGGATGGTGGTACCTGCCTGCATCTCAGTGAGGTGAAGGGCTCCAGGTCAGCCTGGGCCACACAGGAGACCACATAGTGAGACTCTGAGTCTACAATGAAAAGCAAAACCAAGACTGTGCATGTGGCTGAATGAGGGGCTCGGAAAGACTGGTGCAGAGATGGCAGAGTGTGACTACCTGTGGTGAGCTTATGCTGTCACTCAGCCCTTCCTCTCCGAGTTCCTAACATGTCAGGCCTCTGTATACAAGACCATGGCCAGGCACTTTTTTAAAAAATTTTTTTATTGGGTATTTTATTTACATTTCAGATGTAATCCCCTTTCCCCATTTCCCATCCACCCAGGAACCATCATTCCATCCCCCCTCCTCCTGCTTCTTCAAGGATATGTTCCCACCCACGATTTCCCCCACACTGGGGCGTCCAGCCTTCACTGGACCAAGGACTTCCTTACCCACCTATGCCTGACAAGGCCATCCTCCCCTACGTATAGAGCTGGGGCCATGGGTCCCTCCCTATGTGCTCCCAGGTTGGTGGTTTAGACCCTGGGAGCTCTGGTTGGTTGATATTGTTGCTCTTCCCATGGGGTCCCAAACCCTTTCAGCTCCTTCAGTCTTCTCTCTCACTCCTCCATTGGGCACCCCATGATCAGTTCAATGGGTAGCTCTGAGCATCTGCCTCTGTATATGTCAGGCTCTGGAGACAGCTATATCAGGCTCCTGTCAGCATGCTCCTGTCAGTGGTTGGAGGAGCTGGCAGAGGGTGGTGGTTTTAGTAGGTTTGGCCCCCGTAGGCTGATGTGTTTGAATGCTTGGCCCAATCAAAGGGAATGAGAAAGTGGAGCCAGGAAAATTTTTAGATTCCCAAACAGTTCCCATGAGCTGAATGATCTAGAAACAACCTAGTTGGGTGTGCTACCCCAACCAGAGGCCACTTGTCCTCTCTCCATGTGTGGAACTAGAGGAAAGCAGAAAGCATCAATTGCTACCAGGTAACCTAGGATCCCAGCCTCCTCTACAAGAAATGACCTCAGAGCGAAAATCACTTGCAGCAGCTGAGATAACAGACCTTAAAGCAGTCTGTCTGGCTCTGTGTCTTAGTTAGGGTTTCTATTGTTGTGAAGAGATACCATGACCAAGGCAATTCTTATAAAGGACAACATTTAATTGGGGCTGGCTTACACTTTCAGAGGTTCAGTCCATTATCATCATGGCGGGAAGCATGGGAGTATCCAGGCAAGACATCAGTGATAAAGGAGCTGAGAGCTCTACATCTTGATCTGAAGGCAGTCAGGAGGAGACTGGAGTTTTTTTCACACAGGGCCTAGCTTTAGCATTTTTAAGACTTCAAAGCCCTACCTCCATAGTGACACACTTGCTTTAACAAGGTCATACCTCCTCCAACAAGGCCACACCTCCAAATAGTGCCACTCACCATGGGTCAAGCATTCCAACATAGTCTATGGGGGCCAAACCTACTCAAGGCACCACCCTCTGCCAGCTCCTCCAACCACCTTGACTCACTAAGGCAAGTAGTCCCACCCTGACATTATGGCACATGCCAGTCACCTTAGCACTTGAGAGGCAGGAGGCTGGCTGTGAGTTGTGTAGGCAAGCCTGAGCCAAGGTAACTTTGTCTCAGAATACCAAGAGACAACTAAGCAGTCCTGTGGCAGGGGCCAATAGCTCCATCCAACAAATGTGGATTCCTTCCTAGCCCAGCCCTGGATTGTTGGGCAGCCCTGGGACAGTAGACCTCCTTTTGTTTATTTTTTATTTATATGAGCACACTGCAGCTGTCTTCAGACACACACTAGAAGAGTGCATCAGATCCCATTACAGATGATTGTGAGCCACCATGTGGTTGCTGGGAATTGAACTCAGGACATCTGAAAGAGGAGTCAGTGCTGTTAACCACTGAGCCACCTCTCTAGCCCTAGACAACATTTTAGAGTCTCAGTCTCCAAAACCCACCACCAAAGCCTGGTGGTCCTCTGCTGTAGTGATTCATTCACATCACATGGCTCTAGATGGAAGGTCATCCTGTCCCTAGAAACTCCCTTCTATCCTGCCTCCACTCAAGCCTCTCCAATCCTGCGCAGAAGACGTCCCCAAACGGAAGTAGGGCCTTGGCTCCACCACTCTTCCCCGATCCCTTATTCCATCAACCAGAGCCTGAGGATGCACTGTGCATGACAACGCTTAGGCTTCATGAAGGACAGCCCACAAAGGAGTCCAGGATGATAGACAGGGACCGTGTGGCACAGTAAGGGGCTTCACAACTGAAGCAAGGACTCTTCAGCAGAGAGCACAGAAGCCACATGTCACACAAGTCATCCCAGTAGTAGGGAAGTCCAGGTCAGCTTGGGCTAAAACAGTGAAGCCCCCATCCCAAACAACAAATAACAATGGTAACAAGGAGAGACTATGGTGGGTTGGGGTAGTATTCAATCAGGCAAAAGAGCACACGTTAGGTAACAAAGCTGTTCACACTATGCTGAGAGGCTGGGATGAGAGCCTTGGGAGGGGCCTGCAAACCAGAGGCCTGCTGTGGACTACAGCCCCAGCAAGACTGACCTCCCAGAAGCTGAGAAGCAGGATGACTCTGCTTCCCTCCAGGACATCATTATAAGCATCCAGGGCAGTAGAGAGGAAGACTCTGTGCTTCAAATAGCCTCCACACTCAATGTGTCCAAGGGACAGTGAACAGATGCAACAGTACCCAAAAGCCATGACTTCTCAGACTTCAGACACTACATGCCCACCACCCATCACAGTCCACCCTCCCCTCTGCCTGTTCTTGAACAGCATCCTGGAAAACCTGGGGTTTTTACCCCAAAGGGTACCTCAGCTCAGCAGGCTTGCCTGTCACACCCAGGGCCACCCTCCACCTTCTAGAGAAGCCCACTCTGCACAGCACTGTGTCTGCACGGATGCCCTGGACCTTGAAAGACTCCTTTCCTTCATGGCTCCCGGGGCCATCTTCTCTCTTCTACAGTGAGTCTACCTCTGCCTAACCCACTATCCCCTACCTGAGCACAGGGACCAGGATTTAGGTTTGAATGTATCTGGCCTCCATTAGGATGCTTCCTACCTGCCAGGACTCTTCACACCCACCCTGACCCTTGTAGAACCAGCCCACCCACCCCCCCTTCCCACTCTGGACACTCACTGGCATCATCAGCCTTGGTCACTGCCCAGCTACTGTCCTTAGACAGCAGGTGCTGAGCTCCAGGATCTTGAGCCATTGTCCAGTCAACTGACACAAACAGGAGTAAACTGGCCAGGTCAAAGGACCAGGGTCAAAGCCACTTCTAGACAAGGAAGAACAAAAGCCAGCATGCCGTCTTTCTGGCCACCACATGCTGCAGTCCCACTTGCCAGCATGAAGCCTCTCCTCAACCATTTCCAATGACAAGAACACAGCACTGTGGACTAGGCCTAGGAAGACAACCCAACCTCTCTCCTGCCTAACTAGAGGAGCAGGCAGAACAACTTCACCATCTCAGATTGTCTCTACTAAATGCCTCATATCAATTTCAGAAAACCCTAATGAGATCATGGCAGGCTAGTGCACTCCTGTACAAACTAACACACACTTGCTTGCTCAACCTCTGTCACACTAATGGCTGCATCCCACCCTTCCTTTCTTTTCCTGTCTGATGAGGTTCATAAAACATCGAAACACTGTCACCCCTGGATGTCACAATGGTTTCCGTGCTGAGTGCTGGGGCTGACTGCTCCCCAGCCAGAACTGAGCCACTGTTCTGGGCAGTGTGTCTCTCCCACCCCTATGCCTTGGGCCCCAAACTGAGGGAAAGGTGCTTCTTAAGTTCTGATTCATGGAGGCCAGTCCTGAACCCTCCTTCTCCTTGCATTTTTCACACTGTGGGAGTTGGCACTACAGGGGCAGAGATGAGGACTATTCCTCACATGGTCCAGGGCGAGCAGTAGCCCCACTAGGACCAGACTCCCAGCTCCTATCCCAAGTTTCCAATGCTCTTCAATTTTACATTTCCCGGTAAAGAAAATCGTCCTCAGCTATTTGTCTAGCATGTGCAAGTTGATGGCTTCCATTCCCAACCCCAAAAAATAAGGGCTAGGGGGCTGGAGGAAGGGCAGGCTAGTTCTCTGTGATGAGGCCCTCTCCACCCTCCAATGGACATCCGTGCCAAAGAGGTAAAGCAGGGGGGAGAAGTAGCCTGTGGCTGCCCTGGAGCTTAAGGCTGGTCTCAGCCTCTGGTGTGCACAGCCAATGGCTACTTCTTTCATTCATTTGTTTGCTGGGAGGACATGCATGGGCACAGTGCCTATGGAAGTCAGAGGACAACTCATAAGAGTTGAATCTCTCCTTCTAAAGATCTATTTATTTATTTTATATATATGAGTACTTCAGCAGTCTTCATACACACCAGAAGAGGGCATCAGATCCCCATTAGAGATAGTTGTGAGCCACCATGTGGGTCCTGAATTGAACTCAGGACCTCTGGAAGAGCAGTCAGTGTTCTTAACCGCTGAGCCATCTCTCCAGCCCCAAATCTCTCCTTCTATATGTGGCTTCCAGAACTGGATTCAAATCATCAGACTTGGTGGAAAGTGCCTTACGCACTAAGCATCTCAAGGTCCACAGCTACTGCTTCCTCTGGACTGTGTATCTGACACTGTACACCCACACCCAGCATGCCCCATGGCAGTGTGCCCCATCCAGCTCCACCCAGGGTTTCGGGACTCCTCTGTCAGCTCGCACAGAACCTGCAGCCACACCCTAGGATACAGAATGAATAATAAGGCATGGGCGAGAGAGGTAATATATCATGCATCAATCACTCTACCTAGGAACTTCCAAGCCAAAAACAGTGGCTGCTGTGGCCATCCAAATATTCAGGAGGCCGAAGCAAGGAGGTGAAAACTTTGAGGACAGCCTGAGCCACAATGCCTCAAAATAAAAATTTTTTAAACTTATTTTTATTTTATGTGCTTTAGTGTTTTGCCTGCACGTATATCTGTGTGAAGATGTCAGATCTTGGAGTTACAGACAGTTGTAAGCTGCCATGTGAGTGCTGGGAATTAAACCCAGGTCCTCTGTAAGAACACCCAGTACTCTTAACCGCTGAGCCATCTCTCTACCCCCCAGAATAAATTTCTTAAGATCAGAGCTATAGCTCAGTTGGTAGAGCACAGTCTTGGTGGTGTGTGCCTGTCAGCCCCACTCTGGGAGGGAGGGGCAGGAAGATTATTCTGCAAGGTCACCATCCTCTACTCGGGTCATTTCAGCCTGGGCACCATGACAGCCTATCTCAAGATATGTTTTGTTTGTTTTAAACGAGACAAAGAGACAGAAAGTTTACAATAATATAGAAATCACAAACAGACATGTAGCAAAGCACAGAGAGTCTATCACACTAGCCAGCTGTTTGTGAGAAAAGGCTCTCCTGAGGAGGAGGAAGAAGAAGAGAAGAAGGAAAGGGAGGAGGAGGAGGAGAAGACAGCTTAGCTGAGGCAGGCAGAGCAGCTGAACAGAGAGGAAAATGATGGGTATTCCAGTCAGGACACTGTAGGTGCCAAGGCCTCAGGACAGCCCACAGGGCAGGTAGTGCTAAGCATGGGAACCCTGGTGTGCCACCCGCTGATGGGGGCAGCCCTTCTCAGTCAGGGTTTCTTGTGTCTTTCACTGCCTTCAGTCAGTAAGAGGGTGAACTCTCTCCCATAGATCAAGCAGCAGAGGCCTGAGGCCCCAACTGTTGTGCCATTGGAACCTTGCTGGGATCACTGAGGATGGAGAGTAGAGGGAAGCACTAGCCTAGAATCCATGAAGGAGGCTCTGGTTCAGCACTCCTACAGCAAACCAAGCACAGTTGCTTCTAAGCCCACATCAGACACAGTGGCTAACGGCTTAAACTCCACAGGGAGCAGAGTCCATCATGCCCTGGACCATTGGAGTCACTACCTTGTCCAGTGGCAAGTTGTGGCCCTGCCTGAGACAGTGACTAGGTGTCACTCTCCCTGTAACTCTTGGCCTCAGGCCAGCCTCTAGACAAGCAGCCACTTGATCAGCTCTTGTCTAGGACTCATTTGCAGTCCAGGCACATACCAGTGTGCTATTTATCAAAACACCTTCCTCCTGCCATCCCTAAGTCACCCACAGTGACAAAGAAGTGTGGAGGCCAAATATGGTCGATGCTAGGCAGCTGAAGTTGCAGAATGGCAAGTTTAGGAGCAGTCTGGATAAAATACCTGTCTTAACCCTCTCCCCCAAAATGCATACAATATACACAGACCATAAAGATGGCCAGACAGCTGCTCAGCAGGCAGAATCCAGCCCTGGATTCACAAGGTAAGAGACGTGATTCCTACAAGTTGTCCTCTCACCACACACAGTAGTGGCATGTTCACACTCACACAAATATAAAAAAATACAAGGATATAAGCAATAAGCAGGTGTGCTGAGAGACAGTCACTGCAGACAGCCAGTGATATCAATGGCATACTGGTCTGAAAACAATCCTTCCAGGATAGGAAACTGCAGCACAATACAAAGAGCTGGGTCAGAGAGCCAGGCCAGGTGAGGCTACCAGGTACAACCTGCCAGGGACCAGACGGTTCTGACCTCAGCTTACCCCCCTACACAGTCAGCAACCACAACAAAGACCAGGGTGTCCAAGATGATTAACCTCAGACACCCAGCCCGCTGGCGCACACTCACACACTCTTTCTCCCTCTCTCCCCCTCCTGCCATCTCTGTTTACTGTTTTTGTTTAGCCAGGTTTAACTATGTAGTTCTGCCTCACCTGGAACCATGTAACCCAGGCTGCTCCTCAACTCAAAGACATACCTCTCTCTGCCTCTCTAATGCTGGGTGATAGGCTGACCACCTAGATCCACTGCATACAACAGCTTTCTATAGGGACGCTGGCTGCTCTAGTGAAGCCAAGCTGAGGAGGCCAAAGTGAAGCTCAGCCTCCAGATCCACCTCATGTAAAGACAGTTACTTGGCTTCTCAGAGCAGCTGACCCAGGCTCAAAGATAGTCATGGGAACTGGGGCTGAGGAAGAAAGCATGTGATCTTGCTTGACAAGGCCTCAGGAGTCAGCAAAAAGCAGGCACTGTAGGTCAACAAAGCAGCCAGGGACTCTGGATGGAGCTCCAGCAGAGGCCAAATCTGCCCTACCCTGCTCTCTGTCCATCAAGGCAATGGCACAGTCACCAGCCTTCCAAAAAGAGCCTTGAAAACAGCACAGGCACAAGGGGACAACATGCATTCAGACACACTAGCCTGGCCAGAGCCCTAGGCAGGGTGCTCAATAGGCTGTGAGGAGGAAGGGGATGGGAGGGGGCTCCACAGCGGGCGGGCAATCAATGGAAGAAGGGGATGGGAGGGGGCTCCACAGCAGGCAACCAATGGCTTAACTCTAATAGGACACCCATGGCTATGGGACTTTCACAAGTCACCTGACTACTATGGGTCTCAGCTTCTTCTCATCCAATAAAGAGATTCTTTTTACAGGGGCTGGGAGGTATAGCTTGCCAATAAAGCACCACCTGGCACATGCAAGGGTCTGGACTTCATTCAAAGCACCAGAAACAATCAGGACCTACAACCATGGATTGTGGCTCATGAAAATGTCACCAAATCCCCTGGACATAAGAAATACTGGAGGAGCTGGATAGCCTAGGGCACCCTTACTATGAACAAAGAACCCACAGATGCAATGGGCAGAATGAAATCTCAGGCCCAGGAGGGTGAAAGGGAAGTCAGCAGACTACCAGTACCCCACAGCACCAGGATCAACATTGGTGAGTGAAAGCCAGGGGTCAGGACATGAGACCAGAATAGCAAGGCCAGTCAGCAAGGTCAGGTGGGGCCAGAAAGAAGCAGAACAGGACTGTGGGGCACTAGCTCACAAGGCCAAGACTCACTTTGAGAGGGCAGGGACTACCACAGAGCTACACACCTAACCCCGTGAGGAGAATGCAAGCCACGAAAGGTTCTGGAGCCAGGGAATAGTAGTTAGAAGATCCCAGGGTGACAGCAGGAGGACATGGAGAACTCAAGACTGATAGACAGTGCGACAGGCCTAGGACCCAGTGTCAGAGTCTGCAGGAGGCAGGTTACAGTACTGAGCATAGAGGTTGGGACCAGAGAGCAAAGAGAAAGGAGGGAGACAGAGAGATAGGGGAAGCCTAAAAACCCTGAGGAGAGAGAAGGAAGCTGAGTGAACACAGGAGGAGAATGTGTAAAGATTCAGGCTCTGTTCCATAACCTCTGAAAGAGAAAGGGGGCCTGCCTGGAGGTCAGCTGTCACTCATGAGCAATCTGGTGTGAGGCAGGTCGAGATGGAATTGAGAAGAGAGCAGACAGAGGGCAACAGGAAACATCCCCTGGGGCTGAGGAGAAAAAGGAGCAAGAACTCTCCCTGGTCCTGTGGCTGGAGGCTCAACTACACCACAGCCTTCTGTTCAGAACACCTCAGTCAAACGGTATCCCAGAGTTCTCCATGCCGTTTCCCTTGTGATCCTATGTGAGCTGTTAGGCTTGCTCTAAAGGCCTGGGTAGTAGTAACATCTATATCTGAGCTGCAAGTACAAACACAGAGGGCTGGACAGATGGCTCGGCAGTTAAGAGTGCTTACTGCTCTTGCAGGGGACCTAGGTTCAGTTCCTAGCACCCACACCAAGGTCCAGTTCTAGGGGATCTGACATTCTCTTGCCTCCATGGGCACCTGCACACACTTGGTACAAATAACTCAGGCAGACACATGCACATAAATGTAAATTAATAAATCTTAAGACAAAAAGGGACAGGTAAAGAAGCTGAGCACGTGGCTCAGATCTGTGGTCCCAGCATTTAGGATGGTGAGGCAGGAGAACTGCCATGAGTTCAAAGTCATCTTGGGCAACTTAGTGCCAATGAGATGGTTCAGCAAGGACACTTGTCACCAAGCCTGACCACCTTACTTGATACCTAGGACCCACATGTTAGAAGAAGAGAATCAACTCCCAGGTTGCACTCTGACCTCCACACACACACTCACACACATAAATGTAGGGATTGATCAGTGAGTAGTGCCCACTATGTGAAACCCAGTACCCAACCGTTAGCACACTGCCTCAGTAAAAGCAGGTGTGGGGGTCCTGAGCCAGGCTTTCTGTTAACCAGGAGGCAGGGAGCAACCACGCACGGTCTGTGATCACAGTCCTCTAGAGGCTAAGACAGGCTACTCAGCAGAAGTTTGGGGTCAGCCTGAGCTACACAGAAAGATTGTCCTTTGACCACCGCATGCACCATGGTACATACCCCTCATACAGGAATAAATTAATAAATACAAAAAAATTAAAGAATCATCACAAAACAGAAGGGTGGAGGGAAAGCAGCTCAGAAGGCACCTGAACTTGTGAGCCACAACAGGTCATGTCTCCTCAATTACTGGTTCAACTCCTGTTCCCACCCACAGATTCATCCCACACAGGCACAGTCACAGTCCCCACGCCCACTCAGGTGACACTTTATGAGTGTCCTTCCACTAGCAACAGGTCTGACACAGAAACAGCAAACAGACATGCAAGTGTGTCCTGTGGACCACAAGAGGACTGTAGTGTTTTATGAGGTACACATGACTGTATGCCATGACTAGCAAAGGCCTCTGGGAAGGATGGTATCTGAGCTGCTGCTGAAAGAAGAGAAGGAACCAGGAACTGAACTAGACAAGAAAAGGCTACAGTGCTTCAAGGAACAGACTTCAGGGACACCATGACAGACGACACAGCTAGGTATGTAAGGAACAGAAAGCTGACCGAATCATGGAGCCACAGAGAGCAGAGGAGGAAGAATCAGGATTCTATTCCAGGAGGTTCTAACAAGGTCTGTCATCTCAGTATGACAAAACACCATCCTACTGTAACTAGTTTACCAGTAAAATAGAGCCCCCCAGCCTCATTATATAGCCCAGGCTAGCCTAAACCTGTTACTGGAGTGCTGAGAGTTGACATTATACTACCAGGAACTGCTTCCTTGATATTCTGGTGTTTGAAAAACAATTGACAGCCTTTTAAAAATTAGCCATAATTTAAAAAGACCTTCCTCAAAAACTCAGAGGTAATGACTGGACTGAAGACAGCTCAGTTAGTAACATCCTTGTCCTGAAAGCATGAGGATCCAAGTTCTATCCCCAGAGTTCACATAAAAGTGCCACAGGGTACACTGTGCTTACACTGGGGAGGAAGGGACAGGAGGCTCCCTGGGCTTGCTGACTAGCCAGGCTGACCTAACGGATCAACTACAGACCAGTGAGAACCTGTCGGGAACGAGGTGGACACCCACAGCTGGTCCCCTGTCTTCCTACTTGGAAGCCTGGAGCAGAAGGATGCAGAGAGGCCAGGACTTGGAAGTCAGCCTGGGAGACATAGTAAGGCTCCATCTCAATACACACCTCCTATCTATCTGGTCCTTAACCATTTATAAAGAACAATCACAGATGCTTTAAGAACATGTCAATTAATAACCACTGGTCTCCACATGTTAATATATTGTGTCAAGGCTGCTGAGTGGCTGGTTCTTCCAGGACTTAACAACCCTACATTTCCCTCTCCTTCAGACCAGGTGACCTGGGTGCATCAGCCTGCCAAGCAGTTCTTACTGGCTTTGGCATTCATACTTGCTGTGGTCTTAGTCCCAAACACCCAAACTTATTGATGGTAACAAAAGAGCTTCCGATATGTTAGGCAAAATGTGCTTTCCACAGTTTTCTGCTAATGCATTTTACAGCTCTATTTTCCAAATGAGGTAACTGATGTGCTGAGGCTAAGAAGCTTGCTTCAAGGACACTCTGGAAGAGTTGGGGCAGAAATCTGAATATAAAATGCTTCTTCACTGGTAACCATGACCCCGTGAAAGACGATTTTAGCAAAGTGTATATACTATGCTGTGGGGAACAAAGAGGTAATTTGGCAAATTAGCGGAACAGAAGTACTTTCTAATTCTTAGGGGTGTCACCTGCACGAGACCCGAGACCTTGTCAGTAAGAGACTGCTGAGCTCCCAAGCACATTAGAGGAGGGCTGAAGAATGAATGAATGAATGAATGAATGTTTCTGCTAGAAGCACAATGGCCTTCTCACGGCTTTTCTGTACGTCCCTGTGGCGTCTGATATGCTTAAGAAAAACATCTAGCGACTTTGAGGACGCAGACTGGAACCCACCTTTGGGGGCGTAGGATCCGCGCTTTTCGCACGGCGCAGAGCTGCGGAAGCGGCTCCAGGGGGAAGGCAGGCTGGGCGGCCGGAGGCGAAGCGGGCGTGCCGAGGGTCCCCTTGCGACTCCACTCTGGGACACCACCCGCCCCAACGCCCGACCCCGAGGGAGACAAAGACTGGCGACAGGCCCACCGCCCTCGCCCGCCACCGCGGGGACGAAGCGCGACGCGGCTCGCAGAGCATCCCCCACACACAAACACAGCCTGGCCAGGCCCCAGGAGGAGCAGACACGCGTAGCGGCCGCGCCCCAACACCTCTTCGCAGCGGCTCGGGGGGCGGGGGAGTAGCCGGCGCAAGAGTACGAAGGCCGCGCCGGCCTGTCACCTTCAGAGCCGCCCGGGCCCCGCCACTCCGCCTTCCGAGACTTCAGCGGGCGCCTCCGCGGTTCCCTGGAGCCGCGCTTCCGCGACGTCTTATCCTTCCCGCGGCAACCACCGTCCGCACCCCCCCGTGGCGCGCCCCTGCACCATACCTGCTGCGAGAGAGGTACGAGCGGCGCCGCCATCTTCGTGCGGACTCGGCCTCCGGAGGGCCGAAGGAACGGGGGCGGGGCCGTGCCTGCGCACTAGTACGAAAGAGGGACGTGATGCGCGCGCAGCACAGCCAGCGCAATGACAGGCCACAGGACCAGAGTACACGTGCGCAGATGGGAATCCAGGGGCCTCCCGAGATTTTTGCAGTAAGGAGGCGGAGCCGCGACCGCAGTCAGCTCCGGAGAGGGCGGGGCAATTCTGGCTGGAGGCGGGGCATTTATGGGGAAGGCTCCGGCGTAGAGCCTAACCGGAGTGGGCCGGACCGAGTGACGTCGAGGGCGGAGCCTAAAGCACAGAGTGCTCCTGTGAGGCAGGGACTCCAAGGGACAGTAGGGCTCCCTTCTTGGCCGCTGGGCTTCGGCTCCCTGCCCCTCCCAGTCTGGGTCTGTGAATCGGAACTTGGCTAAACCCTGCACCGTCTTAACCACTCTACTCTAGCAGCCTCTACTAAGGCCTAGAGTTTGCTGAACTTTCTCCGGGGAGATGGGAACAGACAGGCCACTGACACACAACAAAGTACCATGGTACCCAAGTCTAGCTTGGCCCATGTGCAATGTTAGTACCACCCAGTATGCTTGTTAAAACAGATTTGGGTTAGCCGGGCGGTGGTGGCATACGCCTTTAATCCCAGCACTTGGGAGGCAAAGGCAGGCGGATTTCTGAGTTCGAGGCCAGCCTGGTCTACAGAGTGAGTTCCAGGATAGCCAGGGCTACACAGAAAAACCCTGTCTCGAAAAAACCAAAAAAAAAAAAACAAAACAAAACAAAAAAAACAGATTTGGGTTCTGATTGCTTGCAGACATTGTAGCCTGAGATTTGGGGGGAGGAGGTGTTTGTTTTTTAATGTGTGTATGCCTGCCATGCTCGTGCCAATGCCTACCCAAGAGAGAAGAGGTTGTTAGATGCCACTGAGCTGGAGTTAAGAGCACTTATGACTCCCCGACCCCCGATGTGAGTGAGAACCGAACTAGGGTCCTCTGGAAAAGCAACAAGCACCCTTAACCAACTAACCATATCTTCAGCTACCCTGGCATTTCTTTCTGTCTTTTTTTTTTTAAGTTACATTTTAACTTACATCTTAAAAGATTTGTGTGTTGCCTGAATGGATGGATGAGCACCACCTTTGTGCCTAGTCCCCACAGAGGTCAGAAGAAGGCATAGGGTTCCCTGGAACTGGAGTTTCCTGTAGTTATAAAGCACCACGTGGATGCCGGGAACCAAACCTGGGTCCTCTGAAAGAGGGAACAAGTGTTTTTAGTTAACCACTGAACCATCTCTCCAGCACCTACATATGTGTACTATCCTATTATTTAGTGTGTGGGTATGTGTACAAATGCATGTGTTCAAACTGCATGTGTACAAATCAGAGGACAACTTCTCTGGAAGTTGGATGGCCCCTTCCACCATGAGTCCCAGAGATAGGACTCAGGTTGTTAGGCTTGGTGGCAATCATGTTTACCCACCAGCCATCTTGCTGCCCCTTAGGACATCCTCATTCAAACCACTACATAGGTGCTGGGAAACATGGTGCCCACCACCACACTCAGCACACTTGGCTTGTGAGGTAGTTGTGACTGACCCTGATTGCCAGCTGCACAAGATCTAGAATCATGTAGGAGACAAAGCTCTGGGTTACAATCGTGAATTTCTAGACTAAGCTGAGGAAGGAAGACCCACCCCGATGTTCCATGTGCTGGAGACTGGGAAGATGGATGCTGTGTGACCAGCTGCCTCAACACACGTAGAACACAGATCTTTGTTTTAAAAGCTCTGTGTGTGTGTGTGTGTGTGTGTGTGTGTGCGTGTGCGTGTGCGTGTGCGTGTGCGCGCGCGCGTGCAGGTGCCTGCAGAGGTCAGAAGAGGGCATCAGATCCCGGGAAACCAGAGGTTGTCCAGTGCCTGGTGTGGGTGCTGGGAATTGAACTGAGATTCTCTGAGAGAGGGGCAAGTGCTCTTAATCACAGACTCATCTGTCTAAAACTTAAAAAACTTTTCTAACTAGGTGTGGTAACACATGCCTTCAATCTCAGCATTCATGATGCAGAATCAGAGCTCCGTGTGTTTGGTGTGTTTGTAGGCAACCTGGTCTACATAAGGAGCTATAAGTTAGCCAGAGCTACATGGTAAAACATTGTCTCAAAAAAAGGTTTTTTAAGGAAATATAGCCATGTATGATGGCACATACCTGTCATCCTAACACATGGTATCTTTTCTATTGCTATAAGACACCACAACCAAAGCAACATATAAAAGAGTTTATTGGGGGTTTATAGTTCCAGAAGCTTGGAGTCTATGACCATGATGGCAGGAAACATGGTAGCCAGCAGGAATGTATGTCACTAAAGCAGTAGCTGAGCCCTTATGTCTAATCCAGAGGCAGTCCGAGATGCTGGGCCTGGTGTGGGCTTTTGAAACCTCAAAGCTCACCCCGCCCCCAGTGACACACTTCCTTCAACAAGACCACATACCTGCTAATCCTTTCAAATAGTGCCACTCCCTAACATTTAAATATATGAACCTATAGGTGCCATTTTTATTCAAACCACTACAGAGACAAAACACTTAAACGTGTAAATAAATCTTTAAAATAATTTAAAAGAAAAATAGACAGGCTGGAGAGATGGCTCAGTGGTTAAGAGCACTGGCTGCTCTTCCAGAAGACTTGAGTTCAGTTCCCAGCACCCATGTCATTACCCATGACACACAACCAGCTCCAGCTCCAGGGGATCTGATGTCTACTTCTGGTCTCCACAGGCAAGCGCATGTAGTACAAACACAGATACACACAGACACACGGATTCAATACAAACACAGA
>JANHMN010000015.1:58222253-58239737 GCA_030674055.1 Rhabdomys pumilio
TACAAACACAGATACAGACACACGGATTCAATACAAACACAGATACACACAGACACACGGATTCAATACAAACACAGATACACACAGACACACGGATTTTACTAAATAAATAATAATCTTTAAAAGTAAAATAAATTTTTTTTTTTTTTTTTTGGTTTTTCGAGACAGGGTTTGTCTGTGTAGCCCTGGCTGTCCTGGAACTCACTCTGTAGACCAGGCTAGCCTCTAACTCAGAAATCCGCCTGCCTCTGCCTCCCAAGTGCTGGGATCAAAGGCGTGCGCCACCACTGCCCGGCAAACAAAATATTTTTAAAATTTATCTTACCATCTTTTATTTCACGAAAATAAGAGGTTCAAAAAAAAGCACATTGTTTAAAACCGTGTCTCACTATGTGTCCCAGGCTGTCCTAGAACTCACTACATAGACCAGGCTGGCCTGGAACTCACAGATCTCTGTCTGCCTCTGCCTCTCAAGTCCTGAGATTAAAGGAGTGTGCCAATGCATGCAGCCAACAGAAACTTTTTGTTGCAGACACTGGGGTCATAGGAGTCTATAGAAGACACAGGGGTCTGGGGAGAACATGGGGGATCCTAACACAAGCAGGGGGTTGTTTTTCAGAATCTGGACAAATGACCACGCAGACATGTGATCATTCAGATGTGTATTAAAGTAGAGTTGCAGCTGGGCCAGTCATCAACACGCAGAGTTGGGATGACTACAGTTCGCCCTGCCTGTGGGATCTGCTGAAATGGTTATGCCTGTGAAACCTCCCCATCAGCAAATCCTCCTCATCTTCCTCACGGGCTTTTCTCACTTCTTCCTTGGCCTGTATGGCATCCATCTCCTTTTCTGGACCCTGGAGGAAGGGACAAAAATAAAACAGGCTGGAGCTCATATAATAGAGTGCTTGTGGCTCAGTTGGTAGAGTGCTTGTAGTTGGTAATGCTTGCCTGGCACTGGATTCAATAGCTAGCATAGGAAAAAAATGGACATGGTGGTGCCCACCTGACATACAGGCCCAGAGGTCCTTAGTCCAAGGTCACTGTTTGTTGCAGCCCTAGCTGCCTTAAGCTTGGGGCCAAGATATCTCAGACCGCTCTATCAATGTTGGAACCTACACTGCCAAAAGCCTTGGGGGCTAAACTGTCAGAGTGTGCTCAGCTGTTGTAGGCTAATGTAATCAAGTCTCTTGTCAGGGTATATGGCTCAAGATGGCTGCAAGGGTGATAGCCACCTTCTGTCGGCTCCCCACAACTGTTGACCACACTGCAAGGTTAAGGCCAATCTGGGAATGCATGAGACCCTATCTCTAAAGAGATGAGAAACTGACTACTGTAGATACCCTGTCTGTTTACTGGCGTACATCTGTGAACCCAGTACTTGTGCAGAAATCAGAGTGAAGTCTCCTAAGTGGTGTGGTGCATCCCACCGCAGCCAAGGCTATACAAAGACCCCTGCCTCTACAAAGAGAAAAGACAAGGCCAGGGCTAGAGGGCTGGCTTACACACACTGCTTTTCTAGAGGAGCTCAGTTCCCAGCACCCACTTTAGACAACTCACATCTGCTGTGACTGTAGTCAAATGGTCTCTGTTAGTACTGTACTCATGTTCACAGACACAGAAGTACAGATTTTTTTAAAGGAAGCTGGGAGTACAAGCACATCTTAATCCTAGCTATTGGAGGCAGAGGAAGGCAGATCTCTATGAGTTCAAGGTCAGCCTGGTCTATGTATTGAATCCCTATCTCAAAGGGGGGAAAAAGGTGTTTGGGGTCTGTGCCTACCTTAGTTTCCCCCCAGGTGGCCTTGCCAAACTCCTCTGCATAATCTTCGTCATCTGTGATCAGGAAGTTATCAAAGATGGTCCCAGATCTCACCTGTGGATAGAAGCAGGCTTTCATGAGTGGTGGCAAATATACAACTTTTCCTCCTTGTCCCCTGACTTAGCTCAATATCACACCTATGATCAGCTATCAACGACTGACTGCTCAGGATGGTCCCAAGGTAGAGCATAGTCTTACTAGGTAGGAAGACCTCGCTTGCATTGCTAGCACCTAAGTGTGGGTTGTGGGTATCAGTTGGAGACTAGTTGGGACTGCAGAAGGACAGGCTCCACCCCTATGCATATCCGACAGCTGACAGGAGCAACTGCTATACAGAAGGGACCCCGAGGCACAGAAATGTCAGGTCCATGTGGTCTACAGGCCGCATGCAAGTGCCAGTGATTACAAAGGCCCTTAGTGAGGAGTTACAGTTTGGGGCTGGAGGGTGAGGTTGCTTATCACTCTTGAAGTACACCATAGTTCAGTTAATAGGATCTGTACCAGGTATCTTACAATGGCCTATGACTCCAGCTCCAGGGGATCAGATACACTCTAACCTCCATGGGCACTGCACACATGTGCACACACAGACAATACACATACAGTTTTAAAAAAATAATAAACCAAGGAATGGAGAAATGGCTCAGTGGGTAAGCTCTCTCACCGTGAAAGCATTAAGGACCCTGAGTTCAGATCACCAGTACACACATAAAAAGCCAGCATGTTTATATAGGTGCCTATGACTTCAGCATTTGGAGGCCATAAAGACAGAAGGATGCTGGGGCTCACTGGATGCCAGGCTAGCTCCAGGTTCAGTGAGAGACCCTATTCAGTGAGAGTGGTATAGCTAGACACTGAATATTCTCTTCTGGTCTCTGCCCATATGCAAGCATCACACACTGACACGTGCACACATATACATTGACAGACACACATGCACACACACACACATGCACATTGACACATGCACACATACGTACACAGTAACACACTGACACATGAACATATACACACATGCACAATACACACATACACACACATGCACAATACACACATGCTCCCATACACCCACATGCATAATACACACACATTGACACACACACACTCATGAAAAAAAGAATTGTGTACCAAACGGGTCACATTAAAGTTCAAGTCATTAAATCAGCCAGCCATGGTGGCATATGCCTACCATCCCAGCACTCAGGAGCTGAGGCAGGAGGAGGATCATGATTTGAAGGCCAGCCTGGGTTACACAGCAAGGCCATCCCAGAGCTATTAAAGTAAAGAAAGCTCTGAGCTGGAGAGATGGCTCAGTGGTTAAGAGCAACAACTGTTCTTCTAGAGGTCCTGAGTTCAATTCCGAGCAACCATGTGGTGGCTCACAACCAACTGTGATAGGGTCTGATGCCCTCTTCTGGTGTGTCTGAAGAGAGCAATAAGTCTGGTTTAAAAAAAAAAAGAAAGCTTGGAGCCAGGTCACCTGCCACAACTCTAGACCAATGGCGCCAATGTTCTCAAACTCTGAGAGGTCGTACTGTATCAGGTCGCCAGCAGGTCTCATCTTCTGGTGGAGCCACACGTCCTTGTCGATGCCCTCAGCTTTCAGGCCATCCTACAAAAGCAGAGGTTAGCCAGGCTTGGATCACAGGATAAGGAATGGTTTTAGTTTGCTTTTTGTTTTTTGTTTCCTATGAAAAGTGGCTAGTCAACCAAGGACCAGTATTCCATAAATTACACTGCAACTCAAAATTTTATGCAAAGGAATTCAAGTCTTTTCATTCCTCCCACTTGGTAAAAAATCCATGCAAATTGTGTGTCTATGTGACTGTGTGTCTGTGTGCAGTGAAGACACAGCGTCAGAAGCTTATCAATTTACTCTCCCCCCCACCCCTCTTCTAATATCTCAACGCCCATAATCAGCTTGAAGAAGTTAAAGAAGAGTCAGCGCCCCTATTCCCTGGACTTGGGGACTAAGGTGGTTAATATTGGGCTGTCTCTCTGGGGAAAAGTAGTGGTTTTGTTGGAACAGGGAAGATTAGCTAGGATTTATGGCATAGCCATAACCTATCGGTAGAAATCTGTATAATTTAGTATCAAGATGAAGTTATAATTTCTTAAATGGTACAAAATTCACTTGGATTTCAAATTTAAGGTTTTCATTGGTATAAGCTTCTTATCAATATGAAAGTGAAATGAATATTGATACTCTCATGGGCATTGTGCCTGTATAACACATTTAGAAATACAAAGCTTAGACCCAGTCCTTCTTTAACTTTTTTAACTGACTTGGGATGATTAGCCTGTGAGTTAAGGGACTATAGCAAATTCATGACTTTGAGTTTATTGTTAGGGTGTTTTCTATATTTTATTTAGAAATAGCTGACAGGAGATAACAGACAACAGTCCAGGTTACCTTACAAGCTTGGCTTGCTGGCACCCGCATTCAAAATGTCAGAAATCCATAGAATTGATGTCACAAATATTTCTATATTAATGTTCATTTTGATTAGAGACCTGTCTGCTCCTGACAGCTTCCTGTCTTGGATTCTAAGAAGAAATTGAGCATCCTTGGAGTTACTCCAGTTGTGGTAAGACAGACACTAGGCAAGAAATGCTTCTCTCCATCTACAGACAAATTACTGTCCAGAAAAGGACACACTTGCAGAATAGTCGACTGATTATATCTGCCTAGACAGAGTAACCAGCCCTTAATAATTCTGCAGCACTAAGGTCTGTCAGATGAATTTGGGCCAGAAGGCTGAAGATTTGATGCTTCAACGTTCGGAAGTATAGGGGTTGTCCAGGTGTTCAGCGGTCTCTATAAATTGGCTAAGTTTTAGAAGCTATGCTTAGTGCTTCCCATAAATTCAGTTAATTTAGTCATTCTGGATTTCTGATGGCATTGAAGACCTATAGACTCATAGCCAATCCAGGCTATTTACCTTGAGAGAAAAGATCTGAGTGGAGGGTTCTCAGCTGACATTCATTCTAAAGCCAAGAAAAAGCCAGGTTCAAAACTAAGTGTTCTAGTCAAGAGAGACGGCAGAGGTTCTGGCTAGTCAACAAAAGGATGGACTGGGTATTAAGACTATCTTGTACCTCACTGGTACAAATAGGAATAATTATGCTCTAATTGTATTCTGAGAGAAAAGCTTTATTTTAACAGGAAGGGTAATATGTAGGAGGAGCTAAGGGGAAAGGAGCACCGAGAGGAAAAGATGGAGTAAGGAGAGGAGAAGATGAAGTAGATGAGAAGCTTGGTAAAGAGAGAGAAAGAGAGAGGGGGCATGGAGGCAGAAGTTCACGTGTCTCCACTAGTCAAAGATAATTTACATAGGCATTAGGTTGGGCATTAGGTTACACTTCTGATTGAGCATTACCATACTTATAAAGCCCTTGATTAACATTTAAAAAAATTGTATAAAAGCCAAATGGAAAAGGGGGGGCATGGGATAGGGGTTTTCTGGGGAGGGGAAATGGGGAAAGGGATTGGCATCTGAAATGTAAATAAAATATCCAATAAAAAAATAAATAAATAAAGGCGTACGCCACCACTGCCTGGCGAGAATATTTTTTCTAACAGCACAAATGGGACAGGAGTAAGGGACAACCCAAGGACCCAGGGTCCCTACAGGAAGAAGCCACATACCTCGTATGGTGGCTTCTGCAGCCAGTCTCCATCCAGCTCACTGTTCCAGTCGCTTGGCTTGCTGGCACCCGCATCCAGAAAGTGCTTTTCCCAATCCTTCAAAGACAGAAAGAAAAGTATGATCCCAGAGGCATACTGGGGAAAAGAAAATTTTTGTAAAATATTTTTATTACACCTATTATGCATGTGTGTATGTGTGGAGGTCAGAAGACAACTTGCTGGAGTCAGGTTTCCCCTTCATCATGTAGGTTCCAGAAATCAAACTTGTGTCTTCATTGCTTGGCCACAAGCACCTTGTCTTGCTGAACCATCTTGCCACCCCTTGGAAATTCTTTAGTGTAGGTTGTGAGAGAAACTTAGGGAGTAAACATGCTCAGTGGGGCTGGGATACAGCCCAGTGACCTACAGAAGATGGCAGACACTGACACCTAGACAGAAGATACTTAGAAATAGATTAGCAGCGCAGGTCCCTAACTCCTGTCACAATGCCCTTTTCCTATTCACTGGAGTTGTCTCCACGTATGCTGGATAGTTTTATGACAACTAGACATAAGCTAGAGTTATCTGAAAGGAGGAAGCCTCAATTAAGAAAATATCTCTGTAAGATCAGGTTGTAGGCAGGCCTGTAGGACATTTTCTTAATTAGTGATTGATGGGGGAGCGCCAGCCCATTGTGAGTGGTGCCATCCCTGGGCTGGTGGTCCTGGGTTCTATAAGAAAGCAGGCTGAACAAGCCATGGGGCACAAGCCAGTAAGCAGCAGCCTCCATGGCCTCTGCATCAGAGCTCCTGCTTCCAGGTTCCTGTGCTGTGTGAGTACCTGTCCTTCAGTAATGAGCAGTGATATGGAAGTGTAAGCCAGATAGACCCTTTCCTTCCCAAGTTGCTTTGCTCATAGAGTTTCATCACAGCCATAGTAACCTTAACTAAGACACCAGGCTGTAGGATTACCATTCCACCAAGTGGCAAGTGCATACTTCCTGGCTCTTGTTTGTCCTTGGGTTTTTTGTTATGGCCATGGTAGGTTGTGCTCCCTGTGACTAATCTTAGAGTAGGGGCATGGGATGAAGAGAGAGAAACTGTATCAAAAGACAAGTGACTAAACTTCAAAATTATGGAAAGTTAGAAAGTTGCAGACCAGAATCAAATTATCTTGATTTTAGTCACTGTGATCTATCCCTGCATCTGACCTAACATTTTTGTAACTATCAAAACCCTGCAGTAGAGGATGGGGGGGACGGTAAGGGGGTGACCAGGAGTGGGAGCAGCAATTAGGAAGTAAAGTGAATAAATAAAATAAAAGTCAATTAAATTAAAATTAAAAAACAAAAACTCTGCCATGGCCAGGTATGGCACACACCTTTAATCCCAGCACCTCTGAAGCAGGGGCAAGCAGATCGAGGCCAGCCTGGTCTACAGAAGGAGTCCCAGGTCCTTCAGGGCTAAGTAAGACCCTGTGTCAAAACCAAAGGAACATCCCATTAAATTTGATTTTACAGCCAGGTGGTAGTGTTGGCGCACGTCTTTAATCCCAGCACTCGGAAGCAGAGGCAGGAGGATCTCTGAGTGAGGTCAGTCTGATCTACAAAGAGAGTTCCAGGACAGGCAGGGACACACAGATAAACATGTCTCGGAAAAGAAAAACAACAAATGGTTTTTGCAATACCTTGAAATGTGTATCCAGGTTTTGGGTGTGAGGTCTGAGTGGGCAGGGGCTGGGTGGGCAGGAGCTACAGTGCAAGCAGGCCTTAGAGAAGGGCTCTGTCAACACATACCTCAGGCTGTGCTCACCTACCTGGGCTTTGCTGCCTTCCTCCTGATCCCAGTCCCTAGACTCCAGTGTTGTCTTTTCCGTCTTCTTCAGCGATGTCAGGTTCCAGTCATACTCAATGCTGCCAGACTCAATAGACTGACCATCGACTTTTACCTCGTACGAAAGATCTGGCCTTAAAATCAGGGTGTAGAGATGTGTGAAGCCATCCACCTGCACAAAGGCCACAGTGAGGGACTCTTCCATTGTGTGTCTGATATGTACTTTAAAACAGGAACTATGATGGGAGACAACTCAGTTGGTGACAGCACTTGCCACCAGGTCTCGTGACTTAAGTTCAATCTGTCAGACCCTCACTGGTAGAAGGAAAAAATAACTCCAAGATGTCCTTTCTCTCTCTCCCTTCCCCCCCCCCTCTCTCTCTCACACACACACACACACACACACACACAAAGTGGGGGCAGACCTAAGTATGTTGGAGGTGGCACAGGCCCCTCTGCTTCTAGCATTTGGAAGGCTCAAGCAGGGAGATCATGAACCTCTAGCTAGTCTTGGTTACATTGCAAGACCCTGTCTTAACATCCAAACCAACAGGCCTGTGTAGTGGCTCACATCTTTAAGGCTAGCTCTTGGAAAACAGGCAGGGAAATGGGGAGTTCAGAGTTATTCTCCACTATATAATAACCAAGCACGTTTTCCTTTTCTTTGGTTGTTTTCTGTGCATTTGTATGGGGGCCATAAGCTGATATTAAGTCTCTCCCATTGTTGCTGCCCATTTTATTTTCACACACAGGTTCTCTTGGCAAACCTGGAGTTTAACAACATGGCCGGAATGATTATCTCCTTACAACACAGACCTGAGCACTGGGCTTGCAGGCTGGGGCTCCAAGTCAGATCCCCAGGCTCGTTCAGCTAGCAAGTCAGCCCCTGAGCTACCACTGGAGCCCTGCTTTTGTCTTTATAGGCTCACTCTATATGCCTCCAACTCCTGCTTCATTTACCCTTCTTCTTCTTCTTCTTCTTCTTCTTCTTCTTCTTCTTCTTCTTCTTTTTTTTTTTTTTTTTTTTTTGGTTTTTTGAGACAGGGTTTCTCTGTATTGTCCTGGCTGTCCTGGAACTCACTCTGTAGACCAGGCTGGCCTCAAACTCAGAAATCCGCCTGCCTCTGCCTCCCAAGTGCTGGGATCAAAGGCGTGCGCCGCCACCACCACCCGGCTAGTATGGCCTCTTTTTGTTTTAATTTAACTTAATTTTTTTTTATGGAAAGTATATCTGACCCTCTCTGCCTACAGATCAGGATATACCTCCCAGTCACTTCTCCAGCACACTGTCTGTATGCATGCCATCATGTTCCCACCATTTTCCCTTCGTGCTC
Organism: Rhabdomys pumilio; assembly: GCA_030674055.1. Taxonomy (NCBI): domain Eukaryota; kingdom Metazoa; phylum Chordata; class Mammalia; order Rodentia; family Muridae; genus Rhabdomys; species Rhabdomys pumilio. The sequence goes on from JANHMN010000015.1 coordinate 58,230,870, forward strand.
CCACAATGTGCCCTCCATGTTCTTTCCATGTTCCCTCCATGCTCCCTCCATGCTCCCACCATGTGCCCTCCGTGCTCCCACCATGTGCCCTCCGTGCTCCCACCATGCTGATAATGGGCTAAAGCTCTGGAATTGTAAGCTAGCCCCAATCAAATGCTTTCACTTATGAGAGTTTCCTTGGTCTTGGTGACTCTTCACAGCAAAAGAACAAAGACTAAGACAACAAAAGAGGCCGGGCGGTGGTGGCGAATGCCTTTAATCCCAGCACTTGGGAGGCAGAAGCAGGTGGATTTCTGAGTTTGAGGCCAGCCTGGTCTATAGAGTGAGTTCCAGGACAGCCAGAACTACACAGAGAAACCCTGTCTTGGAAAAAAAAAAAAGACAACAGAAGAAATCTTAAGACAGTCTGACTTGCAGGCTGTGGCCTTTCTGCTTAGGTGTAAGCCACCATGCCCAGTTTCCTTCACATTCATCATGCAAGAGGCACAAGGCACATGTGGGAGGCTGAAGCACGAGGATCATGAGGTTTGAGGTTCTCTGGATCATCCAGGGAGATAAATTATTTCCCTACATGATGTGGGAGCTGGAGAGGTGGCTTGGGCTAAAAGAACATTCTGCTCTCACAGAGATCAGAGTGTGGTTGCCAGCACCCATGTCAGGCAGCTTCAGGGGATACAATGCCCTCTTTTGGCCTCTGTGTACACTGCATTCAAGTACACATGCACTCACATAATTCAAATAATAAAATAAAACTTGAAAAAATAAAAAGGGAAGGAAGGGAGGGTAAAAAGGGAGAGAGATGGAGGAAGGGATGAGGGGCAGGCAGAGAGAGCTGCTCCTGGTGACATTAGCTCTCTCACCTTGCATCTGATTGGCTTCTTATTTTCATGATATTGATTCTTGAAATATAAGATAACATGAACTTTCTTGATATCAAATCCACAAATATCAGGTCCTACAAAAAAAAAAAAAAAAAGAAAAGAAAAAGAAGGTGGGGAAGAAGAAGGTACTCTCAGTTCTCTTCCATACTGTTTCTGCATATACACACTGGCCTCCTTAGCATGGGGACAGTAACTTCATCTATCTGCAGGTGTTCTTGAGTTCACCAGAAGACATTGAAGCAAACCTCTGATGACTGGCTCCCTCTTGCCAAAGTCACCTTGCACTCAACTGTGAATCAGCACAAATGAGAAAGCAAGGCCAACTGGACATCATGTCAGACTCCCACAACAGAGCACTGGGAGGCTGAGGGAGAAGATTGCCAATCCCAGGCCAGCCTGGGCAACTTGACAAGCCTGGCTCAAAAGGCAAAACACTGAGCTGGAGAGAGAGCTCAGAAAGTGGTGTTGCTGGTCATCCAGGCTGAGGACCAGAGTTCAATCCCGGGGACCCAAGGTGGAAAGAGATGGCTGCATCCAGAGTTCAATCCCGGGGACCACAAGGTGGAAAGAGATGGCTGCATCCAGAGTTCAATCCCGGGCACCACAAGGTGCAAAGAGATGGCTGCATCCAGAGTTCAATCCCTGGGAGCCACAAGGTGGAAAGAGATGGCTGCACCTTGCCATCTGACTCCACATGTGCACCACAGCACACACAAGCCTTCCGTAAATAATAATTATTACTACATTTGCTTGGTTGGGTTTTTTTGAGACAGGGTTTCTCTGTGTAGCCCTGACTGTCATGGTTCTGTAGACCAGGCTAGCCTCAAACTCAGAGATCTACCTGCCTCTGCCTTCTGAGTGCTGGGATTAAAGGTGTGCACCACCACTTCCCAACAATACTTTTTTTAAAGTTTGTTTTGTGTGACTCTCTCTTTCTCTGTGGATGTATACATATGCATGCCAGGGGCTGATTGTCTGCATAAGCTGCTCTTAAAGGGGCCAGCAGCTTTTTTGGGCTTCTACAGTAAGGGAGCTGATGGCTGTTTTTTCCTAGAAAATTCTCTCTGACTGTGTTTATTGGGTTCAGCAAGTGACAAGGTGCTTTTCTCTTGAAATTACAACTAGAAAAAGTAAGAATTTTGTCTGGTTTGTTTGGTTTAAATAAGTAAATGTGTGTAGCCACTTTATTTTTTGTTTCTGACTGGTTTTAAAAGTATAAATAAGTTCTGTATATCTTGGTTATAAAGTATTGGCTTTGTATAAAGCCAATATAAAGTATACTTTATGTATAAAGTATAAAGTTGTTGGGTTGATTAAAAATTTGTAACATTGAAAACAGAAACCAGACTTATAAAAGATAGGATTTAAAACAATGTCTCTCTCTCTCTCTCTCTCTCTCTCTCTCTTTTTTTTTTTTTTTTTTTGGTTTTTTCAGATAGGGTTTCTCTGTATAGTCCTGGCTGTCCTGGTACTCACTCTGTAGACCAGGCTGGCCTCAAACTCAGAAATCCACCTGCCTCTGCCTCCCAAGTGCTGGGAACAATGTCTCTTTAATGAGGTAGTAAAAGCTGCACTGTCATACATTCATATATAAGAAGTGGAAGCCAAACTTTGTAATGTGAAAGTAATGCTCTTGGTACTGATTTTTAAAGAGAATGGATTGTTTAAAACTGGGTTTTGTCTTCTAAGGTTTTCAGTGTGCTCTGGTATTGCAGGGGAGACTTAGAGGTATGGTTGGACTGCCCATGTTCCATTGGCTGCAGTTTGCAGTTCAATAGCAGGCTTGGGAGTTTTGACTCACCCATGTTTGTAGTTGAGAAGAGGATTGAGCAGATGGGGACGAATAAAAGAGTTAAAGACAGCTGTAGCACAGTACAGGCTGCTGCCCCTTTTACACAAGCTGTATTGGATACAGTGATAAAAGCAAATTTAGCCCCCCCCCCCCAAGATTGGAAAGGAGATCTCAGTGGGAATTTATCTAACAGGGTCCCAATGAACTACTAAAAGCAGCTGGTAGAATTTTTGAGACCCTCAGGCAGGAGTTCCTTTTGTTACACAATTGGCTTATGTAAATGCTAATGCAGCCTGTGCCTCCGTCCAACCATACAAAGCAAAGACAGACTTACCCGGATACAGTCGTCTTTGTGCAGAAATTGGATCCTCATACAATCAGGTCTGGCTATGGCTGCTGCCTTGCAGGGACAGTACAAGCAATGCTTTAGCAGCACAGAGATGATAAGGGATGTTTTAAGTATGAGGGAATAGATCATTTTAGGAAAGATTGTCCAAAAAATAGAGGCATAGACAGGCAGCAGAATCACTCCCTGGAATCTGTCCTCAGTGCAGGAAGAATAATCATTGGGCCAGGCCTAAGGAAATAGGCCTAGATTAAGAACATTAACACTTGCTGGGCAGTGTGGTGCACGCCTTTAATCCCAGCACTTGGGAGGCAGAGGCAGGTGGATTTCTGAGTTTGAGGCCAGCCTGGTCTACAGAGTGAGTTCCAGGACAGCCAAGACTACATAGAGAAACCCTGTCTCGAAAAAACAAAAAACAAAAAACAAACAAACAAAAAAAAGAGCATTAACAGTTGAGTTAATGCAAATCTCTCAGAGCAAGCTTAGCAGAGGCTTCTATGGCATTGCTTTTGTCTTGGTCATTCTGACTATCCCCTAGAAAGGTATTTAACGGATTTTGTTTATTGCCTTGCTTGTTACAGAGATTTACAACCGGCATTAGCTGATAAAGGACTACTGATCTATCCAGGAATTATAGATAACGATTATCCAGGAGAAATTAGAATTACTTTTAGAAGTAACCAGAAAGTCCACCATCCCTTACCTGACAATCTGGACATGTTTTAGAGAGTTTGTCACTTGGGATATATATATTGACTGCATCTGTGCAGGGTCCCCCTGAAATACCAGACTGTGTCACTGTTTGGCTCTCTGGAGGCAAGGTCTTGGTATTCTGGCCAGGCTGGCACCACACTCTCCACCCTCCTGCTGCCCCTTGTAAGTGCTGGGATGGCAGAGGTTTACCACCATGCCTGGCACTAACATCTCACACTCTTCAAAATTTGATATATTCTAGCCAGGTATGGTGGGACACACCTTTAATTCCAGCATTGGGATGCAGAGACAGGGGGACCTGTGCGAATTAAAGGCTAGCCTGGCTTAGACAGTAAATACCATTATTGCCAGGACTACACAGAGACACCCTATCAAAAAACATTTTTTTCAGTGTGTGCATGTGTGTGAATGCAGGTGTGTGCCTGGCTAAACGTGGTCTCAGCACTCAATAAGTTTCAGGTCTGAGTTTGTAGATGAGTGTTGTGTGTACAAGGTCCTGGGTTTCATACCCAACACACAGCTGTGTGAGATGGCCCAGAAAGCAAAAGCACTTGCCATGAGGCTTGAAGGTCTGAACTCAGATGCAAGAAGGAAAGAATTGACTCACTCAAGCTACTGGAACTGTAGAGATGGCTCAGTGGTTAAGAGCACTGACTGCTCTTGCAGAGGACCCAGGTTCTGTTCCCAGCACCTGCCTGATAGCTCACAACCACCTTTAATTCCAGTTCCAGGGGAACCAACAACCTCTTCTGGTCTCTACAGTCATCTGCGATGGCATGTTGCACATAAACTCACCTAGGCACACACATCCACGTAAATTAAATGAATAATTTTTTTAAAGCCAGGTTCCGATTCTAAGTCCTTTGGTTTTTAGGTCTAAGAATGTTCAGCCTGCATTAGTTAGTTTAAAAGTGCTATAAGCTTTAGGTTCAATGCTGTTATGTTAATTCCAGTCAGCAGAGCCTCTGTATAATGTTGGAAACACTTGGCTTCTGCTGCTGAACTTACCAAACATGATGTAGTACTGAGACTTTCCATTCATATTCTTCTGATCCAGGTCAGACGGGAACACCTTGATGTAACCGCCACCGCAGTCCATCTTCTGCTCATGCTTCACTGTGTACTGGATCACGAGGGTCTTCCCTTTGTTGCTGAATGGCTTGAAGCTCGCAGAGATGGCGTAGAATCGGCTATTCTGGGTTGTCTGCAGGCCTTCCAACAGAAAGCATGCATGAGTGAGTCAGAATGACATTACACTCAATATTCTGTAGGGACCTCCAACTCCTGTCCCCAGTGACCCCCAGTAACAGAGGTGTGCACAGAACCACCACTGTACACAAGTCACAAAGTGTACCACATGCACACCATTAACAGGCTCTCTGCTTTCAAGCACCTCTGCTCCACACACCTTTGTGCACGATGCAAGCTTTGCTAGGGCCCAGTGGGTGAGGCACTTACAGCCAACCTGATTACATTTTTGGGGGACACATGGAAAGTGGAAAGAGGGGACAACTCCCAAAGCTGTCTTCTAATTCCCACATGCATGTGATGACACATGTATGTACGCGTGCACGCACACACAGCTAATTTTTTTTAAAAAAAAAGACTCTTACTAGTTTTTTTATTTTGTTAAGACATAGTTTACCTGTATAGTCCTGGGTGTCCTGGAACTCCATCTCTAGACCAATGTTGTCCTCAAACTCAGAGACCCACCTGCCTCTGTCTCCCAAGTGCTGAGATTAAAGACATTTGCCAATACCACCAGCTTGTCATTTTGTTTGAATTGCTGTTGTTTTTTATACTGGGGACAGAGGGGACACAGGACCTGACACATGCTCAGCACCTGCTCTCTCTCTGGGCACACCCTCAGTCCTACCATTGGCATACTTTAGGTAACAAAATTACCTTCCTGAAGATGTGGCTCAGTTTTAAGCTCAGCTAGTGTACATGAGGCCTGGGGTTCCATTCCCAGCACCATATAAAGTGGGGTTGATGGCACACATCCATGTATTTGGGAGGAAGAAACAGGAGAGTCAGAAGTTTGAAGTCAGCCTCAGGTGCATGGCAATTTGAGGCTAGCCTGGATTACATGAAGCCCTGTCTCAATCAACACAACATGCCCATAAGATGTCTCAGCAGGTCAAGGTACTTGCTGCCAAGTCTGAGCTTAATGAAAGGAGAAAACTGACTCTTACATGTTGTCCTGTGACCTCCACATGTGTCTTGGCATGTACATACACTTAAAAAGCAGGGGGTTGGAGAGACGGTTGAGGATTGAGGATGTGAGAGTCCTCACTGAGGTGGCAGCAAGAGGACCTGAGTTTTAATCCCTAGGGCTCACTTAAAAAAGACTTAAAAGTGGTGGCCACACAGAGAAACCCTGTCCAAAAAACAAAACAGAACAAGCTAGGTGTGGCTGCACATGCCTGTAATTCACCATGTGTTTGTGTGTGTGTGTGTGTGTGTATATGTGTGTGTGTGTGTGTGTGTGTGTATGTGTGTGTGTGTGTGTGTGTATGTATGTGCATGTGTATATATGTGTGCATGTTTGTGTGTATGTGTGTGTATGTATTTGTGTGTATGTGTGTGCATGTGTATATGTATGTATGTGTGTGCATGTGAGTGTGTATGTGTGCATGTGTAGATATGTATATGAATGTGTATGCACATGTGTGTGTATATGTATTTGTGTGTATGTGTTTAAGTGTGTGTGCATGTGTGTGTGAGGTGGAGATTGGAGGAAGCTGGGGCTTCATGGCCATCACTCAAACTCCAGGTTCCGTGAGAAAGTAAGGCTCAGTCTTAGGGAGTGAGAAGAGTGATAGAGCCGGATGCCAGGTGTGCACTCTGGTCTCCTCAGTCACTCATGGACTCATGTATATCCACTGCATGCGCCTGTGCATGTGCCACGCACCTCTAGGTGTGTAAAGCTTAGTTCTGCTTCCTTAACAGAGCAGGAACATACAATGAAGGCTGTATAGCTGCTAAAGAAAACCGCCGGGTGATGGTGGCGCACGCCTTTGATCCCACCACTTGGGAGGTAGAGGCAGGCGGATTTCTGAGTTTGAGGCCAGCCTGGTCTACAGAGTGAGTTTCAGGACAGCCAGGGCTACACAGAGAAACCCTGCCTCGAAAAACAAAAAAACAAAAAAACAAAAAAAACAAAAAAACAAAAAAAAAAAAAAAAAAGAAAGAAAAAGAAAAGAAAAGAAAATCAAACACTACTTTCTAAGACAGGATCTCATGTAACCTAGGCTAGCCTAAAACTCCCTATTTCACCAAGTATTTTAGTCAGTTTCCATTTCTGTGATGAACACTATGACCAAAAGCAACTTGAGGAGAAAGGGTTTGTTTCGGTTTTTTGTTTGTTTGTTTGTTTTTGTTTTTGTTTTTTTGTTTTTCGAGACAGGGTTTCTCTGTGTAGTCCTGGCTGTCCCAGAACTCACTCTGTAGACCAGGCTGGCCTCGAACTCAGAAATCTGCCTGCCTCTGCCTCCCAAGTGCTGGGATCAAAGGCGTGCGCCACCACCACCCGGCCCACTGGAAAATTTTTATTGAGGTGTCTGTAACGCAGATGAAGCAGTCACATCTGCTCATTTACATAGTGATACACAGTAGTCCCTTGGATGTTACAAAGTAGTCAAAGAATTGAGATAGAGACCCGGTGACACACTAGGTCTAAAATATCCACCATCTAGAGTCCAGTTGGGGCTGTCTTGCCTGGCATGCACAAAGCTTAAGCACCACAGAATCTGGGTGTGACAGCAGGAAGGGTGAGGGTTCTAAGTTTCAGCTAAGAGGCCTGGTGGCAAAGGCCTTTAATCCTAGCACTCAGGAAACAGAAACAGGAGGATCTCTGTGAGTGTGAGCCACCCTGGTCTACATAGTGAATGTAGGACAACCAGGGGTACAAAGTGAGACCTTATGTAGGGGAGGGGTAGTAAGATAGTTATATAAAATAATTTAGAAACAAAACTTTTTCAGCTTTATGACTGAAGTGGATGAAAAGAGCCAGCTATGGCATGAATGAGCCAGAAGATGTGGTTGCTGTTTGCCCACCGTCTCCCTTTCAGAGTTTGTATCTCATACATCCCCTCCAAACCCCATTGAGTCTGAAGAGCAGCAGGCCTGGTGCCAGGGCTCTGGAAATCTAGATTTCCCCTGTGTGGTCTCCAGGGACCGTAACTTCATAGTCACAGATGGAAAGATTCAAGGAATTAAGATGGGGTGGAGATGACAGGAGAGAATAGGGCCCTTGGGCCTGCCTGGAGCCTGAGGTAGGAGTAGGATGGGGGATCTGAATCCCATGAGAAAATGCAGAATAGAGAGAGATGTTAGAGTAAGGAGCCAGCTTTGAGCTGAGGCTTGGATGTGTGAATGAATACCCAAGTTTGGGCTGCTGACATGAACCAGTGAGTACAGACCTCACTCTGAGTTTGAAGCCTGGGATCCACATGGTGGATGGAGAGACCTGATTCTCCACAGTTGTTCTCTGACTCTCACGAATGTGCTGTGACACATACTTCTGTTATCCTAACACATATACAAAATAAACTCAAATAAATGAAAGAGCTGGGTGCAACAGGACCAGAGAAACTCTGTCTCGAAAAAAACCAAAAATAAATAAATAAATAGATAGATAGATAAATAGATAGATAGATAGATAGATAAGGAAAGAAAGAAAAAAAGAAAGAAAGAAAGAAAGAGAGAGAGAGAGAGAGAAAGAAAGAAAAATTCCCAGTGGGCTGAAGAGATGGTTCAAAGGTTAAAAGCACCATCTGCTCTTTCAAAGGTCTTGAGTACAATTACCAGATACCACATGGTGGCTCATATACTGATCATATACAGAGCTCTATACTGAGATCTGGATCTGGTGCCCTCTTCTGGCCTGCAGGCATAGATGCAGGCAGAATGCTGTACACAAAATAAATAAATACTTAAAAAAACAAACAAACAAAATTTCCCTGCATAATGGCTCACACCTGTGAACCAACCAAGCATGGACTGAGGCAGGACTTGGAGTTCAAAGCCAGCCTAGCCTTCATAGACCTTGTCTCAGATAAACCAAGTTCTCATGTATTCTCTCTCTCTCTCTCTCTCTCTCTCTCTCTCTCTCTCTCTCTCTCTCTCTCTCT
>JANHMN010000015.1:58239747-58252414 GCA_030674055.1 Rhabdomys pumilio
TCTCTCTCTCTCTCTCTCTCTCTCTCTCTCTCTCTCTCTCTCTCTCTTCTTCTAGACAGGGTTTCTCTGTGTAGTCCTGGCTGTCCTGGAACTCACTCTGTAGACCAGGCTGGCCTCGAACTCAGAAATCTGCCTGCCTTTGCCTCCCAAGTGCTGGGATTAAAGGCATGCGCCACCACTGCCTGGCTACTTTGGCCTTCTCAATTCTCTTGCCATTTCTCTCGAGTGTGCACTACGCCCCGTTTAGGCTGTACTGGAGCTGGGATCCAGGACTTTATAGATGTTAGACAGACGTATTAGCCTAGCAGGTTTTGTTGGTACATGCCTTCAATCCCAGCACTCAAGAGGCAGTGGAAGGGGCAGGCAGATTTTAGTGAGTTTCTGGACAGTCAGGGACACATAGAGAGAGACCCTGGCTCAAAACAAACAAAACTAAATTAAATAAAAATACAATTTACATTTATTTATTTATTTTGTGGGGTTGGGGCATGTGCCAAGGTTAACGGACAACTTGTGGGCATAGGTTCTCTCCTTCCACTCTGTAGGTTCTGGGGATCAAACTTAGGTCATCAAGCTTGGCCAGAGGCCAATCTTGCTGGCCCCACTTTTCATTTTGATTTCCCCTCTTTTTTTTTTTTTTTGTGACAAGATCTGGCTGTGTCTTAGGGTGGCCCAGAGATCACTCTATAGCCAGGCTGGTCTTGAATTTGTGATTTTCCTGCCTCATGAAGACCCCTGGAGTGCTAGGATCCCAGGTCGTGCTACATACAGCCTGGTTCCAATTTTCATCAAGTGAGGTGATCTTGGGTAACTACTGAAAAATGCCAACACAGTCATTCCTGTTAACCCCAGTTGTCATTCCAGCACTTTCTGAGCATCTCCACTGTCAATCCAGTCCGCACTCAGGGTGCATACTGCCCCCCAACCCCCAACATACACAGATACGGAAAAAGTAATCAACACTTGGGAGGCTGGGAGTTAGAGCCATCTAGGGCTGCATAAGACTCCTAAAAAACTAAAACAAAAACAAAAATACCCTCCACTAATCTTAAACTAATGTAAACCCGAACAGGGCATTGCAGAGCGTGCATGTGCCTCAATGTCCTGGCTTGAACAGTGGGTGCGCTGTCAGGGTGCCGTGCGGTTTCTAACTCTACTCTATTTACTCCCGATTCTACACTAACCTTTGTCTTTCTCTTTATGCCCATAGAACTTCCCCGATGAGACTCTGAAGTGCCCGAACTGGGAGTCATTGGTGGACTGCACCCAGCGGTTCCTCCAGCGCTCTGTGGGGAGACAGGAGGGTTAGTGGTGCAAAGTACATGGGTCCAGATCACAGATGGTGGACACCAAGGCACCAGCCACCACGGTAATCGCCTTCACCTCCGTCTAGAAACTCCTCCTGGAAGTACACAGTAGCCAGTGCCACGCGCAGCACGCAGATGGCCCAGAGCGACACGCGAGCCGAGACCATGGCTGCACGTGCTACTACTGCTCTCTGATCTCAGGCGTCCGTACCGGCTGACAGGCGCAACTCAGAAACTACAACTCCCGGCATGCCTTGGGATTATGACCTGAGGCCGCTGAATGGGCGCGCTAGAATTACTGGTCCCGTGACGCCCCGCGATTGTGACCTGAGGCGTTCATTGGTGGATGGAGCGCGATGGCCGACGGGAAATGTAGTCTCTCGAGTCTCTGGCGCGGTCTCCTGGGGCAACCGCACACCGGGGCCTATACTTTGAGGCCGAAACCTGGCGGGAAGAAACCAACGCAGCTACTCAGGTGACCTCACAGTGATCAACTGGGTCGACGAGGGGTTGCAGGAAAGGGGGCGGCATTCCCACACCTGAGTTTCTAGATCTGGAGAGCGCTGGAGCATGATCCCGTAGGACTTGCTAACAAAAGCGAGGAAACTGTGTCAGCAGTGTGTAATACTTAGTGCCTTTATTTTTGTGTTTTGCTGGTCGATTGAGACTGCATCTCAGGTAGCGCAGGCTGGCCTAGAGCTCCCTGTGTAGTAGAGGTTGGCCATCATCTCTTGCTCTTCCTGCACCAATACCCGAGTGCTGAGATTTCAGTCACGCACCCCCACGCTCGTGAATATATAAAACTTTTAAAGAAGCATATATAGTAGATTTTTACATTTATTTACGTGTGGTCAGAGGAATCAATTCTCTCCTTCCACCATGTGGGTTCTGGTAATTCAGTCATGAGAAAGGGCTTAGCCAGTTCCCTTCCCCTCTGTTTTAAAAGTTGAGTAATGATCCTACCCTCTGCCTGGTTCACTCAGTAGTTCATAGGCATCAGGGTTGTTTCCGTTTTGTATGTTGTGAATGATCTATGAACGTTTGCGTACATTTCCGTTTCTCTTGGGCTCCATCTGAGTGGAAGTGCTGCTGTCTTACATAGCAACTCCAGGTCAATTGCCCTGTATCTTTTTTCTTCTTCTTCTTTCCTTTCCTTTATTATTGTTTATGGAGATTAACCTTGTTCAAACTCTAGCAGGCAGTGTGATTTTCTGCCGTATGGGAGCTTTTGAATGTAGGAGAGGAACTTAATGGACTTTTAGAAGAAGCCGTGCTGTGAGATGTGCCTGTGAGATGGCATATTGGAAAAGGTGTGTGCTCAGTTCCAGGAACACACATGGTGGAGGGCGAGAACCAAATCTGTTTGCCTCTAACCTCCGCCTGTGGGAACACACAGGCACACGCGCAATAAATGAAATTCCGTCAAGTGCTAAAAATAATTTTGTTTTGATTTTTTTTTGCTAAAAAGAATTTTTTAATAAGAGCTGAAGAGATGGCTTAGCAAAGGAGCACTGACTGCTCCTGAGTTCAATTCCCAGCACCCCCATGGTGGCTCAAAACCATCTCTAATGGGATCAGAAGCCCTCCTTTGGTGTGTCTGAAGACAGTGACAGTATACTCATACACATAAAATAAATAAAAATAAAATCTTAAAATAAAAAAAAAAAGAGTAGCTGGAAGTTTGAGGCCAGCCTAGTCTACACAGTGAGATCCAGGACAGTCAGGGCTACACAGAGAAACCCTGTCTCCAATGGAAAAAAACAAACAAACCCAAAAACAAAAAAAGAAAGAAAAGGAAAAAAAGAAAGGAAGAGGAGGAGGTAGAGATGCCTCCACAGTCGGAGCACTGGGTGCTCTTGCAGAGGACCTGGGTTTCACTCCCAGCACCCACATGATGGCCCACACCTGGCTGTAACTTTAGTTTCAAAGGATCCCACACCTCTTCTGACCTCTGAGGGAATGCTCCTGCATACATGAGGTACACATACAAACACTCAGCCATACACACATATTCACATAAGTTTTTTGTTTTGGCTTTTTTATTGTTGTTTTGGTTTTTCAAGACAGGGTTTATCCATGTAGCCTTGGTTAGCCTAGAACTCACTTTGTAGTCCAGGCTGGCCTCAAACTCAGAAATCTACCTGTCAGCCGGGCGGTGGTGGCACACGCCTTTAATTCCAGCACTTGGGAGGCAGAGGCGGGCAGATTTCTGAGTTCGCGGCCAGCCTGGTCTACAGGGTGAGTTCCAGGACAGCCAGGACTACACAGAGAAACCCTGTCTCAAAAAAAAAAAAAAAAACAAAACAAAAAAAACAACAAAAAAAAAACTACCTGTCTCTGCCTCCTGAGTGCTGGATTTTTTAAATTTTTTTTTTTTGGCATTTTCAAAACAGGATCTCCTTACATAGCCCTGGTTGGCAAAGAACAATAAGCAAAATAGAAAAAGTATCAGGTTTTTAAAGAAAAAAGAGCTAACCATTGAAGCTAGGTCCTTGGGGGTAGCACTGGGGAAAGATAAGTGGAGAGCCACTGCCCAGGTTGGTCTTGAACCCATAAGAGATCCACCTGCCTCCTGAATACTGGGATTAAAAGTGTGTGGCTTTCCAGCTGACTGTCATACTGCTTCTGCAGGAGGTTAGGGGGAGGCAGAGCAAAGGCTGGAAAGGGAAGTCTGTGTTTCCCTTCAGGGTCTCAGACACTGCTACACTCCACCAGAAAGGGAAAACAGGATCTGAGACAAACGTAGTAGTTTCCTGTCTCCTCCCTGGATACCAGATGTACTGCCAGGACAAGTCAGGAATGAGATCCTCATTACACCTTTCCCTGCAGGGCATCTGCACACCAGGAAGAAAAAGGGAGGTAGAGCCTGGCACTAGTGGGATCTGGTCTGATAGGGAGTGAGTGCTGAGTACCTGAGGTCTGAAGAAGGGAAAGCCTTCTTCAGACTCTTAGGAAGGGCTCTTGTAGGCAGAGGCCTTCCCCATGGTGATGTTTAGTGAAGCAGCTCTGAGACAATCCTTGTTTGTTCATACTGCTTTACTGGGGATGAATGTTAGTGCATGCACTTTATTCAGTTGAATCAGAGATTACATATCTCTTGAGGGGAAGGACCTGAGAAGACCCAGGAAGGGAAGGTCATTGGCTGAAGGCTAAAGTCATCTGGATACCTCATTAGCATGGAGGAGGACTGCAGGTGCTGTGATATGGAAATGAGTACCCATGGTCCTCTTTGTTGGGTATCCTGGTTACAAGTTCCAGAGCAGGTACAGAGACAGAATCAGCTGGACTCCTGTTCTCAAATCCCTGAGATTCCCAGGTTTTGAGCTCACTCAGCCTTACCAGTTCTTATGCCTGTCTGGTAGCATAGTCCCACATGCCCTATAGCTTACTTAAAGACTTTTATCTGGGTGGTGGCATACACCTTTGATCCCAGCACTTGGAAGCAGGCCTGGTTTAGGGAGCTTCCAGGAAAACCAGAGCTATACGAGGAAACCTTATCTTAAAAAAAGTTAAACAAAACAAAAAAGTAAATAAATAAAATGAAATAGTTTTAAAGGCTAAAATACAATCTTTGTTTTCCTAGAATGGCTTCCACAAGAAGGCCCTTTGGCCCTCGACATGGTGTTTTTGACTTCAGGGATATGTTCTTAGATAGCTCGAGGATGGAAGAGATCAGAAACTTACAAGCCCGAAGTCTTGGCCAAGTGGCACCTGGGCAGAGCAGAATCCTAAAGAAAAACCAAATGATGGACGAGAAGTATTTGATACCTAAAGAGGAGGCCATGACAAGGAGGGGGGCGATGCTGGGCTCGAGGCCCCCCACCATCTCCTCCAAGACCAGAGCCAGTGAGGCCCTTAGGAAACTGGCCCAGATTGAAACCAAGATCCTGAATCGGAAGCAGGTGCCCACAGCTTGGTCTGACATGGAGTCTGACTCCACAGCCAGCGAGCAGAGTCTTCCTAAGGGGACAGATGCAACTTCTGTTTCTTCCCAGTATCCACACAGAACTTTTCACAAACAAGTGTACAAAACATCTGTGGCAAAGAGTGATGGACAGAGTGGAAATGGTAGCAGGTTTCTGAAGAAGAAGGAGGTGCCCACTGAAGCTAGGTCCCCAGGGCCAGCAGTGGGGACAGGGAAGCAAGGTCTGCTGCCCACACAGAAAGAGCCCGCCAGAAAGTGTGATGCTCCTGACAGTGACGAGGAGGAGATGAAAGTGTTGCTTGGAAGCTTGATGGAATCTTCTAGAGAAAAAGAAACAAAGAGAAACCGGGAGCGCCCTGTCACCAGAGTCAGCAGGAGCAGCCTTGGAAAGGAGCACTTGGTAACGTATTCTTTTGTTGGTTTCAAGTTTTACCTTTTTGTTGTTTGTTTGTTGGTGATTCTGGGACCAGAGCCCAGGGCTTTGTTTGTACCGTAGCAGACTCTCCCCCCACTTCTGTACATATATGTCTGTGTGTGTACCCCACATATGCACAGGTGCCTGCAAAGATGGAAGAGGGCATGGATCCCCTGGAGCTAGAGTTAGAGGGGGTTGTGAGACGCCTGATGTGGGTGCTGGGGCCAAACTCAAGGTCCCCTTCAAGAAAGAGCCGCAAATGGTTTGTCTAGTTAGTTTAGTTTAAGGCCTCAATTGAAGGACAGCCCACATTAGAGGAATTGTCTTGATTGGTTATTGATGTAGAAGGCTTAGCCCACTGTGAACTGGTGATGCCTGTGTGGGCTTGGGTTATGTGAGGAAGCTGGCTGAGTGCAAGCTGTGGGAACAAGCTGTTGCTGTGTGACACCTTTGCCAGGGAGATGTGAACAGACATCTCCTTGCCTCACACAAGGAGCCAGTGACAAATGAAAGCACAAGAGGACCTAAGACCAACTTGGAGAACCAATCAGTTTATTGGGCTTACTTACAGGAGTAAAAGGCTGAAAGACACTGATGGCCCGAGCCTACCCAGCACCGGTGACAGCTTGTGGTCATAAATACAAATGCCGGGCAGCACTTTGGCCATTTGGCCCTATTGTTTATTAGAAACACAGTTCTCCTTTTCTCCTAGGATGTTGCGTGAAATTTTAATAACACACTTGCTCTATTCGACTCTAAGTATCCAAAACCAAGGGACGCGCTCCCACAGAGAACCCACAGGCAGGACTCGTTGTAATAACATGAGGTTTATTGATACTGGTGCACCAGGACTCCCTTGTGTGCAGGCAAAAGAGAGTGTTGAATCAGAGTTGGGGCCTTTATATACTAATATTCACAAGACTCATAAAGGCAGTTTTACCTCTTAATCAATAACTACAAAGGCTGATTTTAACATCCGTTCTCAAGCTTGGTTTCCTTCCCAGTCTCTGTCCCTATTTACATCTGTATCTCCCTCAGGGAGAATTCTTTTAAGTGACTGTTAAGCCTCTATCTTGGGTCCTTTGTTCTTTTGAAATGCTAGTCCAAGTCCCTGGGGTGCACCCCAGGGGCAGCTAACTCTTGAGTGTAAATTGAAACTCTGAACCTAGCCAGGGGTGGTGGCCCACGCCTTTAATCCCAGCATTTGGGAGGCAGAGGCAGGTGTATTTCTGAGTTCGAGGCCAGCCTGGTCTACAGAGTGAGTTCCAGGACAGCCAGGGCTATACAGAGAAACCCTGTCTCGAAAAACCAAAAAGAGAAAAAAAGAAAAAGAAACTCTGAACGTAAGAATCGTTCATGTTGAGACCTAAAATTTCATTTTTACAATTTATTCTCACAGCTCTTTCTTAGTTAAGAGCTTATTCTGAGCTCTCTCAACCTCTGGCAGCTAGCCCCACCCAGCTACCAACGACCCCCATGGCTGTGCCCTTTCTCCTGTCCACCTTAGTTGCCGTGGCTGGAAAACACCAGACAGCCTTAATATTTTAAAGCTAGCCAGATAACTCAATGGCTGGGCAAAGAATATCTTGCCCTATCCTCCCTGGCCTCTGCCCACGGGGGAGGCTACAAACTCTTAGTGACCCTGATACCCACGTATCTGCAGCTTCCTGCTCCACTGCCTGCTTTGCCTCCTCCCTCTCATCTGCTTCTCTTCCTCCTGGAACCCAGAAGTCCCACCTTTTCCCCATCGCCCAGCGATTGGCTTCGGCAGTCTTTATTGACACAATCAAGAACCAATTAGGGAATGGATACCTCCCCTACACTAGCCTGACTCTCCTAACTGCAGGTTTTGTAGGTTCAAAGTAGTAACCGTGAGTGTCCCCTGTGGAGCCGCCTTAAGTCCAGCTGGGAAGTTGTTTCTATCTCTGACCACTTTTGCCCCTGTCTTGATAGCTAACACTGCTCTCACCCCCACCCCCCACGCGGACAGGGTTTCTCTGTGAAGCCCTGGCTGGCTTGGAATTAGCAGGATTGACCTGACTGGCCTCAACCTCTGCTAATTGCCTGCCGCCGCCTTCCGAGCACTGGGATTGCAGGCGTGCGTCTGGCTCAGTCCTAGAGTATTTTTCCAAGTCCTGCAACCAAAGCCTTTGACATCCTGAGCAGTTCAGCCTCACCATCCAGGCTTGCAGTGTCACTAACAGCCGTGGCAGTTGTTTTGGGGAGGTCACCTGCCCCAGCCTGGAAATTTCCATATCCTTAGTGCTCCTGGGAGCAGTCGTTCCGCTCTCGAAAGGTCCCCATTCCCTGTGTCTCACGTGCAGCAGGCTCAGGCTGTCGCAGAATGTTTCCTCTGTCACCTGTGGGCGTCAGCCATGTCTCCTAGGGCTCACAGCTGCGCTGGGTTGTGCCCTGTGTGGACGGGTTCTGTCCCCCTTTCTGATGCTCTCCCAGGTGTCTCATGCTTGTCTCTGAATGAAGAGAACACAAATGTGTTAGTGTCATGTTCTCTGTATTTGGAGAGGACAGCAGAAGAAGCACAATCACAAACAACTGGTGAGGCGCTTTGGAAGACCCTGGCATCTGTTGTAAGTGAGTGTCCAGTGGTTGCAGATTCTGTCACTCAGGAAGACACTTAGCAAACCGTTTGCAAGGTGTGCTGCAGCTCAAGAAGCTCTAGCCATTGCTTTGTCACCTGCTGGCTCCTTCTGGGGCTCTGACTTTCATAAGTCCACCATCTGTTTTCCTTACCACCCTCCCACCATGAGCTCTGTGGAGCTGCCTCTAGATGGGGCCAATGTGGGGGGCAGTAACAGTTGCCCTCCTCCTTGGCTATGCCTGTGCTTGCCCCCTGGCTAGGGGAGGAATCTGCACCAGGAGAGAAACTACCCATGGTAACTCCGGAGACAGCTTCCCTTCCTTTGCTCACACATAATCCATAAACCTGTGCTTGGTGTTGTTTTGCTTGTTTGTTTGAGACAGGTTCTCTGTGTAGCCCTGGCTACCCTAGAATTCCCTGTATAGACCATGCTGGCCTTGAACTCACAAGACCTACCTGTCTCTGCCTCCTGAGTGCTGATTAAAGGCATTTGCTCCCATGCTGGACACTAACCTGTACTTGCCTATGTCTGAGTCTAGAGACGTTCTTGGCCTTGGATGCTTGGGGAGCCTCCAGGAGTCCAGGAGTACCCTCCTTCCAGCATCCACAGAACCTGAGGGGTTTTTAATGATTTATTTATTTTTATTCTATGTGTATCTGTGTTTTACCTGTATGTATGTATATGTTAGGGTGTCAGATTCCCTGGAGTTGGAGTCACAGACAGTTGTGAGCTGTCATTCTGGGTTCTGGGATTTGAACCTGAATCCTCTGGAAGAGCAGTCAGTGCTCTTAACCGCTGAGCCATCTCTCCAGCCCAATTTTTTTTTTAATTAATTTTATGGGCTGGAGAGATGGTTCAGCGGTTAAGAGTACTGGCTGTTCTTCCAGAGGTCCTGAGTTCAATTCCCAGAAACCACATGGTGGCTCACAACCATCTATAATGGGATCTGATGCCCTCTTCTGGTGTGTCTGAAGACAGCTACAGTGAACTCATCACATATATAAAGTTAAAAAAATATATTTTATGTATAGAGCGTTTGCCTATGTTCACCACATGTGGTCTGGTACCTATGGAGGTCAGAAGAAGATGTCCAATCCCCTGGGACTGGAGTTGCAGGTGCTTTTGAGGCAACTTGTGGATGCTGGGAATTGAACACGGTCCTCTGCAAGACCAGCAAGCAGTCTCAACTGCTGAGCCATTTTTCCACACCCAAACCCATATACTATTTTGTTGTTGGTTTTTTTTTTTTTGAGACAGAGTTTCTCTGTGTAGCCCTGTCTGTTCTTGAACTCACTCTGTAGACAAGACTGGGCTTGAACTCAAAGAGATCCACCTGCCTCTGCCTCCCCAGTGCTGGGATTAAAGGTGTGTATCACCACAGCCTGTTTTCTTTCTTTCTTCCTTCCCACTTATTCCTTTTATTTATTTGCATGTGCGTGTGTGTGCGCGTGTGTGTGTGTGTGTGTGTGTGTGTGTGTGTGTACGTACCTCCACCAAGTGGGTCCCAGGGTTGTATTCAGGTCCTGAGTCGTGGCAAGCACTTTTGCTCCCTCAGCTGTTTCACCAGCTAGTCTCTCCACCATCAGTGACTCTGTGGAATGGTAAAGAGTCATGGTATTTAAGTTTGGTAACTTCACATCCTTTCTTTTCACAAAAGTAGGATCTGACTCCAGATCAGCCAGGAGTCCTGTCTGTGCTTAGTGTGGACCAGTCCAGCTTAAAGTCTTCTCGGCCAGTACGGTCAACTGACATTGGTTTGAGAACTCACTCCCTACAAACTCGCAGTGCTGGGGACACAGTCTCCATTACAGCCTCACCTGCCATCCTCGATGACCTCTCCAAATCAGCATCTTCAAAGATGGGGTGCATCAAGCTGGCTTCCTCCCCCTGCAGGATGGAGGCGGAGTCTTCTGAGGAACCAGTCTCAGAAGCTGCTGCTGACAGCCTCCATGGTAACCCATCACCTTGTGGGGAAGGGGAGGCTACCTTCAGTGTATCCAGTCTGCTGTCCCAGGGCATCGGGTAACTGGGTGATGAGTTCTGTCACTCTGGCGGCAGTCAGAGGTGAGCTGCCAGTCAGAGACCAAGGCTTACACAAGACACATTCCTTGCTTTCTTGAGTGTTGAGAAGACAGACATGGACTGCCAGCCCTGGCTCTGAGCCAGTTCTCACATAGCCACGTATGCCATGGTCAGAGAACAGGAAATACACTCAAAAACCTAGGACTGGTCAGAGACACAGCTCAGGTCTTGCGAAAGACCCAGGTTTAGTTCCCAGCACTCTTATGACGGCTCACAACTGCCTGTAAATGCAGTTCCCAGGGACCTGATGCCCTCCAGACACATGTGGTGCACTTGTGCACCTGCCGACAAGTAAATATAAAAAAAGAAAGTAGTCTGAAAGGCCACGGGTATTGTTGGGTGTGCTAGTGCCATCTGTCACCATCTGTCATCCTGACACAGGAGTGTAGAGGATGGAGGACCAGGCCTTCTTTTCTTTATTGGATATGTGTGTGAGGGGAGCCCATGTCCGTAGTGCCCATGGGGAGTTAAGGACCACTAGCAAGTTGGCTTTCTCCTTTCACCCCATGTGGGACCCAGGGGCTACTTGAGGGCTGGCAGGCTTGGCTGCAAGCACCCTTACCCACTGAGCTACCTCACCCACAGTGCACTTATTTTTTAATTACAGATTTTAGAATTAATATTTTGTCCATTGATGATCTGGTTCTGGCTGATGGAGACAAATCAGATGGGGAACAGAAAGTAAGTATGATGGGGTCCTTTTTATTGTGTTAATTTACCTTGGTTTTTGATTAAAGATTGGGTCTCACTATGGAGTCCAGACCAGTCAGAACTCACTCTATCCATCAGACTGGCTGCAAACTCACAGGGATCTGTCTGTTCCCCACATATTTACTCATTTCGGGTGTGTGATGAGCTTGTACTCACAGTGCATGCTTGTGCATCACACCCACACTTGGTGTCAGAGGAGGAAGCTTCCTTTATCTCCTGTGAGTCCTAGGATGATACTCAGGCAGTCAGGTTCCTTTATCATCTGAGCTATCTTACCAGCCATTCTTTACTTTCTGTGCAGTGTTGGGGACAGACCCAGGGTATGGCCTATGTTGGACAAGTGATCTGCCTCTGAGCACCACTCCCCATGAGTCACTAAAAGTGTAGAGAGTTGCAGCTGTCATGTTCTGTTTAGGCCATAGGGCTTAGCAGCAGCAGTCTGGTCCCCCGGGGATATTGGCAACATTTGAGGACCTGTTGGTGAGATCCGGGGGACAAGCATCTGTAGGGGTGAGAGAGCAGGAGACTGCTCAGTGTCCCGCAGTTGTCATCAATCCAAAGAATGTCAAGAATGTCACAGTTGCTGGTAAGGACAGGAAGAGACACTTGGTCCAGAAGGGACCCCACAAGGCTCTTAAGATGCTTAGCAGGTCATGGTGTTTGCCTCCAAGCTTGGCCACCTGAGTGCAGTTCATAGGTCCCACTAAGGGAAGGAGAGAAGACTTGTGGCTTTGTCCTCTGACTGTCATACGTGTTTGCATGTGTTCACACACTGTGCAGCATGCATGCTCTCACATGTGCACACATAGCATAACACATACTCTCATTTGTATGTGTATACACTATGTAACACAAATGTGTTCACATTTGCACCATACTAAATAACACATGTGTTATAGAAATTTTTAATCCCAATCTGGGGTTTCTATACTACCTTTGACCGTTTAGTTCTCAGATAAGAGACATTCACAACCTTTAAATTTATAATAAGCCTTAATCAGCACTAGAGCTGGGCAGATATCTACCCTTTATGTTATTAAAAGTTATTTCCTATTGATAACCCCCAGTTATTACTTACTGTGTTTCATCTAGGCTGCTCTTAACTCCAGTTGGCCAGCTCTCAGATTCATGCTTTCTTGACTCCTAACCCATGGTGTCTTCCTTCTCCTCATTCACTTTCTTCTCTTCCTCCTCATAGTCTCCTCTGACCTCAATGCTGGGAACACCAAGCCCTGCCTATCTCAATTCTGCCCAGCTATAGGCTGTAGGTATTTTTATTTACCAATCAGAAATAACTTGGAGGCAAGATCACATATTGTTACTTGGGTCTATATGTGGACTCTGGGGAAACCAGGTTCTGCACTCAGCATTATAACTCATAACAAAAGGCCAAAATGCAAAAGATGCACTTGCATATGCATACACATATACACTAAATAACACATGTGCTTGCATATGCATACACATATACACTAAATAACACACATGTGCTTGCATAGGCATACACATATACACTAACATACATGTGCTTGCATGTTCATACACATATACACTAAATAACACACATGTGCTTGCATAGGCATACACATATACACTAAATAACACACATGCACTTGCATAGGCATAC
>JANHMN010000015.1:58254746-58297193 GCA_030674055.1 Rhabdomys pumilio
TCTAGCAGAGTGGGACAGCATGTGCTAAGCATGTACAAGGCCCTGGGTTTCGTTTCCAGCTGCACGCCTCCCCGACAGCATGGAGTTTCCCTGTTTGCATAGAGTATTTTTATATT
Source organism: Rhabdomys pumilio (assembly GCA_030674055.1). Lineage (NCBI taxonomy): Eukaryota > Metazoa > Chordata > Mammalia > Rodentia > Muridae > Rhabdomys > Rhabdomys pumilio. Next base: position 58,254,863 of record JANHMN010000015.1, read on the forward strand.
TTTTAATTATGTGTTTCTGGAGGTACATGCATGTATGTGAGTGCAGTGACCACAAAGGCCAGAAAGAGATCTCATGGAGTTGGATTCAGACGATTTTGAGCCATCTCCTGTGGGTGCTGGCAGCACTGGCCTAAGAGCTGCTCTCCAGACTCATGTTGTCTTTAAATGAAAGTGGACTTCACAAGCTTTTCATCTGTTTGACTTTTTATACTTTTTCTGGTTTTTAGATTGATTTATCTTCTGTATATCTATCTGTGTTTTGCCTGCATGTATGTCTTTGTAAGGGTGTTGGATCCCTGGGAACTGGAGTCACAGACAGGTGTGAGCTGCCACACAGGTGCTGGCAGTTGAATCCTGGTCCTCTGTAAGAGCAGACAGTACTGTCAATAATTGAGCTGTCTCATTTCACACACACAAGAATTTTCATTGTGTGTGTGTGTGTGTGTGTATTCTTGTGCATGTGTGAGTCAGGTCAAAGCATAGCTGTGGGAGTCTTCATCTCTATGCGAGTCCAGGAGATCCAGGTTGTTGGACTTGGCAGTGAGTGCCTTTACCTTCTGAGCCATCTTTTCAGCCCACAAATAGGATAGTTTTAATTATTTTCTTTTGAAGATTAGGGGGACAGGGTCTTAATCTATAGCCTGGCCTGGCCTGGCCTGAGACTAGGCAGTCATCTGACCTCTGCATTCCAAGTGATGAGATTACAAGTATGATACACCTTGGCTGTCTTTATTTTTACTTTTGGTTTTCTGAGAAAGGAAGGGTCTCACATAGCCCAGGCTGGCCTCCAAATCAGTATGTAGCTGAGGCTAGCCTTGAATTCCTGATCCTTCTGCCCTGCCTCCAAAGTGCTTGGATTACAGGTACATACTGCTCTGCCTGGATTACTTCTTGTGCTTCTGAGAGAGGGTCTTGCTGTGTAGCCCACAGGTGTCTGCTGCTGTGACTGGCTGAAGGAAGCACTGTTCAGCTCTTCAGAATCTCCTTCAGCTCTGTTGCCTTGTTCCTTTTAGGAGGAAGACTCTGTAAGGGAAGGGATTTCAGGCAGAAGCTCTCTACCCATGTCACCTGCTCGCCTGGAAGCGCAGAGGGCTACGTTTCCCAAGAGTTCTGTGTTTCAGGGGGTGACTACTGTGGCTGAGGATGAAGAGGGTCTTACCACTGAGAGTGAGGTCTCAGAGCACCCAGGTGCCAGCTCCTCAGCATCTGCCCAGTCTCCCAGTATGTCCAGTGCATGCTCCATGGAGGCACCCACTGCACTCACGGCGAGCCCAGCTTACTCAGAGGATTTTGAGCAGTTCTCTGGTTCCTTGGCTTTGAAGGAGTCGATTGACAGGACGCTGGACACTTTGTCAAAGTTTTCTTCCAGTGGACAGACAGATATTGTTGCCAGACAACCTCTATCAAGGACAGAATGGGGCAGAGGTGTGACCAGAGTCATGAAGGAGACAGCTGTGCAGACACTTGATCCTGCTTTTGCCTACCAGTGGAGCAAGGGTAAGTCAGGGGCCTTAGGGAACCTGGGATGCTGTGGTGTCCTTGGGTGTAGGCTGTAATTTAAGGAGGATAGTCTTATCTTTTCCTCTTCTAGCTCCCAAATAATTGACACAAAGACCTATTAAGTTTATTAACAAGCTTTAAGTACTGTGACTAGGCTCATCTATTCATCTATCCCACAAATCTAAGCAGACATCTAAGCCATCTGCTTCCCAGTCATGTGGCCCTTTACCTTCAAAGATGAGTCTTGCCCTGTCTTGTTCTGGTCAAATGTGTCCTCATGTCTGCTCTCTCATCGAGACCTCCTGTTGAATCCCTTGATGACCTTCACAACTCCAGGACCCTCCGGCCCTTAATTCTCTCTACCTGGGACCTTACTAATAACATCAGAGGTTCAGCCTAGTCATAGGCTGAGTCAGCTATTTATTGATCAGTCAGAGGTAATGGAAAATGACTTTTATGTAACACTAAGACCGAGATGCTTGACCACACCACAGTCTAGACTATAAACAGATGTCAGCCTCTGCATACACAGTGCACAAGACCAACTCCCAACACATCCTCTGGATCTGGGCTGTTGTCATTAGCCAGTTTTAGGGGGAAATCTTAGAACCCCATTTCCATTTCCTCTTCCCAGGACAAGAGGTGGTTGGTAGCTAGGGTGTTCCCAGTGGCTTCCAATCCTGGGAAGACTTTGAAGTCTGTGGACAGTTCAAATGCCAGCACTGAGGCAGAGTGCTGCTGGCACCCAAAAGCCTGCTACAGGGAATACAGGGCACTGGGGAAGGGGACAGGAGGATACCCACCAAGCCAGTGTTCAGCCACCCAAGTCCTCACTAACTTCCATCAGGACCGCACAGAAGTGGCAGGGGCTGCCATGCTATAGGCCATGTGTTTGGCCTTAGTGGTGAGCATATTCTGAAAGCAGCTCTTCTCATCATGCCCAGGACTTTCCAGATGTTTCTGTCCTTCCCATTTGTGGTCTCTGGTTCCTCCTTTTCGGTCCAACATTGCTCTAGGCCTTTTTCTTTGTTAGTCAGCTGCTGACCCCTTCCTCTCCTGTGGGGAGAATGGCTGCAGTTCTCTAGCTTGTTTTGAATCTGGCACTTAACTGTGACCTTGTCAACCTTGTGGAAGCCAGGGTGACACACATACACACACCCCATGTGCACGCCTTTTAGGGTTTGTTTGTTGACACAAGGGTCTCATGTAATCTAGGCTGGCTTCAAATTGCACATGTAGCTGAAGATAACCTTGAGTTGATCCTCCAGCCTCAGCCTCCTGAGTGCTGGGATAACTGGTCTGTGCCACCACTCATGGTGCAAGGGATTGAGGGCTTTGTACCAGGTAGGTGAGCTTTGAGGACTGAGTCACACTCCAGCCTGTCTTTGGGGAAAATCTGAATTAGCTATTTAGAAAGTCAACAATGAGCCGGGTGGTGATGGCGCACGCCTTTAATCCCAGCACTTGGGAGGAAGAGGCAGAAGCAGACTGATTTCTGAGTTCGAGGCCAGCCTGGTCTACAGAGTGAGTTCTAGGACAGCCAGGGTTACACAGAGAAATCCTGTCTCAAAAACAAAACAAAACAAAACAAAACAAAACAAAACAAAACAAAAGCAAAACAAAACAAAAGCAAAACAAAACAAAACATTTCAACAGTGGGGACGGAGAAGACAGCTCAGTGGTGAGGTGCTTGTGTTGAAAGTGTGAGGAACCAAGGTTCCAAGGTTTGGAGCTCTAGATCCCACATAAATGCTAGGTGGTGACCCAGAATAAAGTGGACACATGGGGCGATTCCTGTCATCACTTGCATGCACCCCCACCCACCAACACAGCAAATGCATAGAAACAGCATAAAACTACCTATGCATAAGTGGGGCTGGAGGCTAAGAGGATGAGGCAGGAGGATTTCTGGATCCCAGGAGCTCAAAGGAATCCTGAGCACCATGATTTCCAGACCCGTTTCCAACAAATCAGTAAGCAATTCAGGAAGCAGAACTGGGCAGCCAAGCTCAGTTCATTGTCATATGTGTTCTAGAAGCACTTGTAGCCCCTCAACAGCTTCTTTGTCTTGGGCCAGCTGGCGGCATGGCAGCCATTGGACCTGCCCTTGGAGGTGCTTATGTGGACCCAGCACCCATCGCCAGTCACATTGTCAGCGCAGACGCCATAGAAGGTAACAGACAGCTGGGGGCTCACTCCTTCCCTTCAGTTCCTGGCATTACCCTCTAAGGGTGGCTTTGAGGGATCTCTGGTCAGGGTGCTTGTCAGCAGCTGATAGGACCTTCTTGGACAGCCTAAGGGTGGCTGGAACCTCTGTCTCTGGTGAAGGGACAAGATTTAACCAAACCCACAAGCCCAAAAGCAATTCAGGGCTGGTGGTCAACTCAGTGGAGGAGCCCTGAGTCTATCCAGCCCTACCTACCAAGAGAACACTATTGGACCATTTTGCCCATATAAGCCTATAATCAAGGCTACTTAGGCAGCTGAGTCAGGAGGATCATTTGAATGTAAGAGTTTATAGTGAAATCCCATCTCTTTAAAAAAATTTTTAAAATGTGTCTTTGGGGTGGGGTGGGTATAGGAGTATGAAGTTGCAGCATGTAACCCAGGCTGGCTCAGAGTTCCAAGTCTTAGCACCTCCTACTCCTTTGCTTGAGTAGCAGGCATGTGACACCATGCCCAGCTAAAGAAAGGAGTAGAGCTAGCGTGTGATTATTGTACCTGGTTAATACAGAATGGAGCCACAGGAAGAGCTTCGTTACCATTAGAGGCAGACTGTCCAGAAAGTAGGTCAGTGGGAGTCTGGGCCACAGGGCCAAGAGGCACAGGTGGCACGTGAAGACCCACGTGGCACTGGGCAGCCACTGAGTGACATGGAATGTGTGTAGCCCTGACAGCCTACAGTCCTGCAGTGCTGGCGTTGAATGACATGTTGAAGCAGCAGTTGAGCCTGACACAGCAGTTCATCGAGGCCAGCCACCAACTGCATGGTTCCCTCCTGCAGTCCCTGGATAGAGACTCGTTTCACTACCACACCTTGGAGGAAGCAAAAGAGGTAACTGGTGCACAGCTACATCTTCCAGATGGGGAGGAGAGATCATGTCAGAGATGGCGGTGGGCTTGGGGGTGTCTAGACTCTCATAGGCTGGGGCTCCACGGGGACCTGGACACTCTCAGGGGATGGGTCCTGTGCCCTTCGAAGACCTGAAGTGTGGCAGCTGCCTCTCCTTAGCACTTTGTTTCCAAGACAGGGTTTCTGTGTAGCCCTGACTGATCTGGCCAACTCAGAGATACTGGCTGTGCCTCCTGAGTGCTGGGACTAAAGGTGTATGCCACCACCTTGCTAATTCTTATTTTTATGCACGTTTTGCTGGATATATGTCTGTATATCCTGTGCATGCCTGGTGCCTGAGGATGCTAAAGGCACTAAATACCCCAGAACCAGAATTGTTGGCAGTCGTGAACCACCAGTGGGTGCTGGGAACCAAACCTAGTTCCTTTGCCAAGGCAGCAGCTGCCTAGCTGGTTTGTTTTGTTGTTTTCATTTTTTGACATTAGGTCTCAATTTTTGTAGCCTAGGCAGGGCTCAGCCTCCCTCCAATGTGCTATGATGGCAGGCATGCACCATCACAACAAACAGTTTCATCTTGTCAGAGCACAACTACTGACTGGAGTTTGGTCTCCTAGGGATTGAGGTCAGGTCATCAGCGAGGGCTTTACCCATTTAGCTATCTGGCAGGCTCCACAATATTCTTTGATGGGTCTTGCTACACAGCCTAGGCTGACTCACAACTTAACACTCCCCAGCCTCCCAGCATGCGCTACTTTTCACACACAGTTCACAGTGAGATGTTTAATGTGGCTTCTCCAGCCTCTTCCCCTAGACTACCCTCTTCCCAGTCTGGCCATGTTATTTCTACCCAGTCTGGCTCTCCACTCCAGGACTTCTTGAATGTAGCACCATGGCCTTTCTTGCCCCATTATGCTTGAGGGCACCTTAGGGCAGTGTTTCCCAGGCTAAGGCCCAGCACCAGAGTTCCCTGTGTGCATGCATTGTATTACTTATGGTCTTGTGTTCTACAGTACATTAGGTGCCACAGGCCTGCACCCCTGACCATGGAGGCTGCCCTGAAGGAAGTGAGGGAGGAGCTCCAAGTCCCAGCAAGTGAGGCATGCCTGGGTACCTGTCCACCTTGGAATCAATGACACCCATATGGAAGCAGGCAAGGTTGGGGGCCTCCCTGCTGATACCTGCTTGGCAACAACCATATAGGAACTCTAAGCTCCCATCAACCCAGCTGGCTGTTCTGAGGACACAGCACAAGAGCAGGTGAAAATCCACCACAGGACAGTGGTGTGGGATGGAGCCATGAGCCAATGCCACAGACAGCATGTTCCAGGCATCCCAATCATCCAAGATGAGACCGGCTGCCCCACAGGAACACTCCATGCCAGATGCTGAGACAGATCTTCTGAGCCTAGTGCCTGGCACGGCCTCCATCTACCCAGAGCAGCCTTCAGTTCTTGTGTGCACCTCTCACCCACAGCTGGAGTAAATCTTATACAAAAGGCTTTATTGGAAGGCAAAACAGTAAAATCCACAATCAATTTTTAAGAGCACATGTGTGTCTGCTTGTTTATCCTGAGTCAGACACATCTGAACGTCACAGCTATGGTAAACCTAAAACAAAAATCAAGTGTCTTATATGGTTCTGAAAAGTTGTAGAGGACTCTGCATTTTATTTAAAAGAATGTTTCAAAAGTTTGTGTACAAACAATGGCACCAGACTGCTGCTTCTGGGCCTCACCTCCCCCTCTCTGGGAATGGCCAAGGAACCCAAATTAAAGGATAGCACAGGAGGTACTGGCTGGCTGGAGCCCAGCACCCCATGCTCTGCGCTGGTATTGGCTTCCCCACGCAGAAGCCCCAAGCTAAGGTGCTACATTAGGTGGAGGGGCTCTGGACGTCATCTTCCCCTGACCCATGGGAGCTTAGCCCAGTGTCAGAAGCTATGTCCAGGTAATAGAGGCAAACAGCTAACATTTGTGGAGATGGATGATAAAAATACAACTAAACAATGAACCAGGAGTCAGATGATCCTTGCCTCAGGGGGCCAGTATTCATTTTTTTTCCTAACACAAAACCAGGTGGAGCCGAATCGTAATTCCTTCTGACCTCTGCGGCTCAGAGGCCAGGCTATTCTGGTTGCTGTGCTCAGTGCAGGCAGCCTTCTCACGACTTGGCTCTGGTGGAGTGGTGTTGAGTTTTGCTATCTGGGCACTGCAAGTAGTATCTGCAGCACCTCCTCCAGGGCAAATGCAGGACAAGCCCTTCCACACTGCGAAGCTGAGGCCTGTGGTCAGTCTTCCTTCTCTTCCTTTCGAGCCCCAAATGTGGAAACTGTGTGAGAACAGGGCTGTCACCCCTTCTGTTCCCGCCTGAAGCCCACTGTGTCCACCCACACCTACTGTCACCTACTACTCACACTCATCTCGGGCTTTCATGCGGGCAATGAAGGAATAGCTCTTGTTGCGGCGGTAGTTCTCATAAGGGTCGTCCAGAGCCACGCCCACACCCTTGTACTGGTCCCATTTATCTCGGACATCACCACCCTTAATGGGGTCCTGGATGCCCTGTTCCTTTGCACCAAGGCCACCAGACCCGCTCCAGCCTTCAGAGGGGAAAGAACATACAAGGTAGGTCTGTGACCATGTCCCCTGGGAGTGACTACCTGAACCCCCCAGCAGGATCCTAACACGTAGTCACTCCAGGAAGCTGGCACTGGTCTGGGTATACTCACCCATCTTCACCAGCATCTGATGGCCTTTATTCTCTTCTCCAAGCCTGGAGTCTGGTATGGGAGGCGCTGAATTAGAACCCAGGCCGGCTGCAGAGCTGGAATGAATAGCTATGTTACAGCTGTCAATCCCTACAACAGTCCCCTGAGAGTAGCCAGTTAAGCATGAAAGGAAAGGGCCCAGTGGTAGGAGGGGTGCCACCCCACTCTCTGGCAACTCCCACACTAGTGGCTTACGGTGGGGTTGGACTCCGGGACCTGGAGCGACGCCGCCTCCCGGGGGAGTATGACTTGGACCTGGACCTGGACCTGGAGCGTGAGCGGCTTCTGGAGGACCTCGACCGGCTGCGGCTTCTGTGGGAACAGCAAACAATGGGGCAAGGGCAGGAGCAGTGCACTCGGGCTTCCTGAGGCCCCACATGCCTACCTGGACCTAGAGCGAGAGGAGGAGCGGGACCGAGACCGGGAGCGTGACCGGGAGGAGGAGCGTGAGGACTTGGAGGACCGTGAGCTGGAGCGAGATGAGGAGCGGCCTCGGCTTTTAGACCGGCTGCGTGACCTGGAGGGGCCGCTGCAGGGAAATGGCACAGTGAGGTCGGCAATTTCAGCAACTACTTGCCACAATGCCAGCCCCAAGAAACCAGCAGAGCTCACCTGTTCCTCTTCTCCTGGCCTTTGCGCCGCCGTGCTCGCATTTTGGCTCGAAAGAACTCATAGAGGCCATTCTGCTCCCAGCCCTCACTGCATGACATGGTCCCCATGAGAGGCCCGGGTCAGATTCAATGTTGGGAAAGGGGCCAGGAAGGGGTTCCCCTTGCACCAGGAAGCTAACCAACCAAGAGGCAGCTGGGGCTCTGATGGATGTCCAGCCCTCCTCCCAAATTCCAGGTGACCTCATAAACATGCCCATTGCTGCTGTTAGTGTCTGCCATGGCAGGCTAGGTCGAGGCTGGATGGAACCAGGCCACCAATCCATGCCCAATGTAGTGTTCAGAGGCAGCCGTTCCTCATCTGCCAGACAGACTTAGAGGGTGGGGGGCTCCTTAGGGCCCAGCTTCCCTACCTGTTCCTCGGCCTGTCATGGGAGGGTGGGCTGTAGAAGGCCTCCACAGCTGCAAGCAGCCTCTCACTGGGAGGCATGGGGGGTGGCAGGCGGATGTCTTTGGGGTCCAGAGGCTTGTACTCATGGTCCTCCAGCTGTAGAACACAGGTGTTGCCTGGGCCCTGAGAAGTCCTACTTGGCCACCCAGTAGAATTTAGCAACAAGGCAGAAACTCAGCCTGACAAAACCAGCATACCCCTCTCCCATGCTCAACCTCCCAGGCCAGGGCCCAGTATCACCTTCACAAGGGGGGCCATTAACCCCGCTGGAAGATCGAAGTAGGGCACATTGGGGACCAGGCTGGGGTCATCATGGTTGATGTGAGGTGGGCCCTGTCGACGCATGTGTGGAGGCTGGCCATTGAAGCCATGGGGAGGAGGGCCAAAGTCAGGGTGCTGGGGCCCAGCCCAAGGCGGGTGCTCATTGATCCCAGGGTGTGGCATGCGGTGGCCAGGGTGGTGATGAGGGGGTCCCATGTCTGCAAAACAAAACATTATCTTCAGCTGGCCGGAATAGTCAAATCAGGTGAAAGGGCCATCAGGGTTCTGCAAAGGAGTTAAGACAGAAGCACTTGGGGTCTCACAGACATGGGTGCAGCTAAGGAGACTCAAGTGAGAAGACTGAAGGACCACCACAGCATCCAGTTGTAGCAAGCTGAACTTACACCTTCTCACTGAGAATGTGCTAAAGCCTTCTTTTGCTAAGCACTGGTGAGCTAGCAGCTGGCCTCAAAGGGTAACATTAAAACCAGGTCCCTGGGGGACTCTAACCCAACTGCCTAGGGCCCTTTGAAGAGAACAGGGAGGACACAGGCAGAGGGAGGTCAGCTCTGAGCCCCGAGGATCATTAGCACTGAAGTGCACCTCTGTCTGGGGCTTCTGTGTGCAGCTCAGGCTGATAGCAATCAGAAGAGATGAGACACAGGCAGAGCCTCAGGCATGCAAGCAGCCAGCCACATGGCCAGGGCAGGAAAATGGTACTTGAACTACAGACTAGCAAAGTCTGGCTGGCTGCTCCTCCTGGCCTGTGTGCCAGGGGCTCCAGAGATGCCTTAGCACCCCTGGTAGGGGGCCTGGTTCCTAGCACGTGTGGGCACAGGGTGGAGGTTATCCCTGTCTGCCCGTTCCACACTTGCCCTATGCTTGTCACTTCCACAGAACTGACAGGCAGATGCAGAGGGGCAGGCAGGAGACACCCTCAATGGACCATCCTACATTTCCTACTCACCTGCTGGGAAGTCTCCCTGGGGATAGTCAAAGCGGTGAGGGTAGGGTGGCCTCTCAAAAGGATGACGAGGGGGGAAGTCATCCTGCATGAAGCGGGGTGGGAAACGGTTGAAGTTGTGAGGATGTGGAGGCTGGTTGAACTGTGGGTGCTGCTGGTGGGGTGGGAAGGGCCCACGGAAGTGGGGGGGCCGCTGCATCCGGAAGGGCGGCTCACGCTGAGCACCCCCCCAGGGCGGCGGCTCATGCTGATTGTTCCATGGTCCTTCAAACTGGTTGTTCCAATTGGGGTCCGGCTGGTTGTTCCACGGAGCATCTCTCTGCCCGTTCCAGCCAGGGTCCCCTCGCTGCTCACCCCACATGCCCTCATGGCTGTTGTTCCAGGGTGGGCAATGAGGAGGTCCACCTTGGTGGTGTGGGTACGGGGGTTGCTCAGGGGGCTGCAAGGCAAAGCACAGACATGAGCACAAGGGTCTGGAGTTACCTATCTCACTCCAGGTCCCAACTGCACATCTGCAAACTCACACATAAAGCTGCCTCTGGCCACTGGGTCTCTGTACCAGTGCCTTCCTCCCCCAGTCCCAACAGGTACTAGATCCCTATTGGGACACAACATAAGTGCACTGCATACCATGACTCAGAATACCCCAGCATGCTGGATTATGAGTCATATACCACCCATGCTGTATCTTGACCCCACTCATCCAGAACATTGCCTAAGGTTAGCCTGGAACACCTGTCCTTGTTTCTTTAGCCAGAAAAACAGATGCACGTGGCTCAAGATATTCCCAGCTACTGCTCTGACCACTTACAGCAGGGATGGCAGAATCTTAGGTTTGCGGTAGAAATTCCACAGGAGAGGCCAATAGGTCCCTCTGCCCATGACCCATGCATGCTAGGCTGGTGGGATGCTCTCTTTCTGACTTCCAAGAGCAGAAGAAAGATGTATTCCCAGTAGCAATCTCTAAGGTGCCATGAAGGCAGGATTAGAGAAGCCTGGCCAGCTTCAAAGTCTTTATTATTAAGTAGAGGTGGGGGTGGGTGCAGGTGGCATGCCACTCTAGTTCCGAGACAGCCTGGAACTTAATCCCCCTGCTTCAGCTTTCCAAAGACCAGAATTAAACATGCTCCCTTGTCCTGGCTCCAACCCTACTTCTTTTTTTTTTTATTTTGGGGGGTGGGGGGGGTTTCGAGACAGGGTTTCCTCTATGTAGCCCTGGCTTTACTGGAACTCACTCTGTAGACCAGGCTGGCCTCGAACTCAGAAATCCGCTTGCCTCTGCCTCCCAAGTGCTGGGATTAAAGGCGTGTGCCACCACTGCCCGGCTTCCAACCCCACTTCTAAGGATGGAACCAACACCTCTCCAACTACCTGGACTGCTTACTCACCCCAGACCTCTAGTTTTGTTGGTGAACTGCCACACTGGCCGGGAAGCCGCAGTGGACCAGATGTCCAGCCCCCAGATCTTACTGAGCCTACACAGTAAGGCCTGATTTCCACCTTCCTCAGAGGCTCCTATGTGCCCACCCCATAAGGTTCACAGCTGGCACTTTCAGAACATGAGTGCGGTCTACAGGGAGTATCCATCTCATGTCAAGGAAACCTGTTAGTCCTGAAGCTGAGGGGTAGAAGGCTCAGATTTGAGACTTGACGTTCTTAGGGCAGGGCCACATGCCTAGTACCCATAAATGTCCTCTACAGTCAAGAGTCACCAGGAAGGCCACACTCAACAGATAAAAATAGGTCATGCCTTGTTGAGGGGAAAGTTTGTTACACCTAGATACTCCAGTCAGTCTCACCTAGCAAATTATAAAGAAGTTTTGGTCATACACCACATGACCTCTGCCCTAGTCTACAAGTCTCCTACCCTGAGCCACCAGAGTCCTGGCACTGTAGCCACCACATACAGATTCCTGGAGAAGCCCACCAGTTCTAATCTTCCTTCGGTCCCTTTCTGAGGGACCTGAAAAGCCCACATAATGATAGCAGAGATAGGGGTTTGCCTAGGCTCTATTGTCTCTCAGCTACTATGGCTGCACCTGCCTGCTACGCCACAGGACCCCACTAGGTGCAAGCAGGCCTTTTTCCCCCAAGACAGGGCTTTTCTGTGTAGCCCTGGCTGTCCTCCAACTCATAGAGATCTGATTGCCCATGCCTGTTGAGTGCTGAGATTAAAGGCATGTGACACCACTCCCTGATATGAGCAGGCTTTTGACTCAGCCATGTGTGTATGCCAACAGATTTTAGAAGTACCTGCTGTTGACCCCAAGGGGCAACCGGATGAGGCTGATCAAACCAAGGGGGCTTGTTTGGTGGGATCTGCTCATGGGGGCCAGGACCTCGAGGGCCAGCAGCTGCAGGATCCTGGACGCCTGCCGAGGTGTCGTACTCTGAAGAGCCAGGCATCTGGATGGGAGGCTTGTTGTCATCTAACACAGGTGACAGGCAGTGAGAGGTGAAGTGGTCAGTCAGCAGGAGAGGCTGTGGACCCTCAAGCACTCCCACGCCAGCCCAGGACAGCCTAAGCTCACTGGAAGCCGCTCCTGCCAATGTCACCACCATTATCCTCTAGAGATACAAGAGGGGACATTCTCTACGCTCATGGCATGTCCTGTCTTGTCTATTATTCACAGAATTATTGAGTTACTTTTAAAGTAACAGCTGTGTGCTTACAGGCACGCACGTGTGTGCATGTATGGTAGATAGAGGGCAACTCTTGGCAGCAGGCTCTCTCCTGCCACCCTGCAGACCCTAGGGCTCAAACCAAGGTCATCAGACCCTGTAAACAAGTTCATGCCTACTGAGCCATCTTCTGGCACTCCATCTATTTCAGAGTCTCTCAATGAATCTGGAACGCAGTGACCATCCAAATGAAGTCCTTACATGTGCACGGAAAGCACTTTACTGACTGAGCCATCCCTGTAGCCCCAGTTAAACATGCTTCACCTCAGTCTTTGGGTTGAATATTTTGAGGTACAGTCCAGGCTGGTCTTGATTCAGGATTGAGATCACATCCATTAGCTACCATATATGGCTAGAACTCTTCTGAGATACTAATTCTTGCCTTATAGCCCAGTCTAGTCTAAAATCTTCGTGCCTCAGCTTCCTAGCTGCTCATTTCAGATCTTATCCAGGTTTCTTCAGACATGGTCCTTTACACACACACACACGTACACTACAAACACTGTTATATGTCTGTATCTGTGTCTGTTTAGGACTCCACTCTATGTGTTGAGTCCACCCAGGCTTGAACCATACTTTTAACCATGCACCAAGTGTGGATTAAGGTGCAAGCCTGTCGGGAGTGTTTACCTGGCCTGGACACATAAGCAGATCAATCTTGGCCCAGCAGTGGGCAGGCTGTGGAGCAGGTGTCCAGGAGGGAAGAGTGCTCTTTGCCATTCAGGGAAGTCAGTTTCAAGAGGTGGAGAGAACCTCATACCTGGCTGGGTAGTTGGTGGGATGGTGGGGGCAGGTGCTGAGGCTGGTGGGGGTGCTGGTGGTGGGGGTGTGGCCTTCACGTCCGCTTCCATCTGAGGCAGCTGAATCTGTGGTTGTGGCTGTGGCTGCTGCTGTTGTTGCTGTTGCTGCTGCTGCTGCTGTTGGGCTAGACTGCTGACGAACTCCTCATGCTGTGTCTTGAGGCTCTGGATCTGCTGCTGGAAGGCAAGCTGCACAGGCTGCACCACTGATGAGTACTCACTGATGAGAGTCGCCTGGGGGAAAGGACAGGAGCACTGCCACTCAGGACACCAGTCCAGGACTACAAGAGCCAATGGCTGTGTGAGATGTAGCCAAGACTCAGTGATGAAAACGTCCGTGGGCAGTTTCAAATGTCCTGATGATGGGTGGCCCCTGCTGTGTGGTGCTTACCTGGTACTGACCAAGTCCCAGGGCAGGGCTCTGCAATTGCTGAATGATGGAGTCATCAAAGTAGCCATTCTTCTCCCAGAGCTGCAGGAGCTGGTGCAGAGGGAGACTTGGTAAACAGGCTCAAGTTACCCAGCCACCTGGCTGCCCAGCCACCCAGCCCCAGCAGCCCCATACCCGGGCAATCTTCTGCTGTTTGTCCTCCTCCACAGCCAGGAAGCTCGTGCAATAGATGGGTACTACCACCTTCTGTAAGGCGGCCAGCAGCTCCCGGGCCTGCTTGCGCTGGCTGTGAGGGAGAGACCTTCCGCGCATCAGGGCCCTGGGGCAGGACCCGGCCATGCACCCGTTACCATGCGGCTGTGGCCACAGCACCCTCTCCTCAGGAAACACCCCCCCCCCCCAACCCAGTAGGGCAATAGCTAGATTATCTACAATGTAGGTGTATTGTTTTGGGAAACAGGTAGAGGGAGAGTGTGTACCCCGGGGCTATTCAGAACAGGACCCTCATTGTCAGAAGGGCTCACTAGAGCCCTTGCATGTGTCTAATGGGTGAAACTGGGCTGCTGTGGTTAGGACCTGGTCATCACTATGCACAAGCAGGTTCAACAATCTGCTCAGGAGGGATTCCCCAGCTTCATAAGGCCACTGAGAAGGCTATCGAGAGCCTAACCACCCATGAGGGTTGCGGTCAACCCAGGGCACAGCATTTGCCTGCTAGGTACAAGGCCCTGGCTTCCATACTCAGTGTCACTGAGAGGGGACAAAGGGGAACAAGCAGCCCAAGAAGGCCCCCCCAGTTCTGCATTAAAGTAGATCCAGTCCTCTGGAGTAGTAATGGCTCAGCAAGACAGCCCATATGCAGACCCAGGAAAGGTGCAGGCAGAAGCTAATAGCTTCAGCTCCCACAGCTGAGGTCAAAGGGCAGCAAGAGTTGGCCAGGAAGTAGGCAAAGGAAGGCAATGCAGGCCAGGGCTTTGTGTGAGCCAGGTGAAGAGTGTCCCGGTGAGTGAGAGAGAGGCCATCTGCGCAGAGGCCCTACCCTAAGAGGCAGGAGCAAGACACTTCAAGAAGAAAGAGAATACAAAGCAGGAGGGTGTGGACGGCAGCATGACAGGGAGGGGTCACATGGAGACAGTTAGGGCTGTTCTCATGGGAGCCATATACATTTATCAGCTGTCCTGGCTTCATAACCATGCTGAAAGGCAGAGGGCAGCCAGCCCAGATGACTGACTGCATGGGACCTCTGCACCTGTCTCTGACCAGAGTTCTGGACTCTGGTTTCCTCCATAAACTTCACCCACTGGCCATGCAGAGACACATCTACCAGGCCCTAGGAGGCTGGAGCCATGTACAGTGTAGAGAGAGGTCTGATGGAGAGAGCATCAGCAAAGGTAGCCCCCAGGATATGGAAGAGCAGAGTCACCACAGTGCATCAGCTAGGTGTCTGGCTGTGCAGTCCGAAGCAGACACATGATGGCTACAGAGGCAGAAAAGAGGCAGCAGTGCTCAAGGCCTGCCTTGTGGGGTGCCAACCACTGTCCTGGGAGGGCAAGCAGTGGACCAGTGTACAAACGCAGCAAGGGTGGGGACTGAATGAGTTGTGGAGACCATGACAAGTGTGGGCTCTTGACTGAGTGGTCAAATACTCACCAGTGGTGCAGCACGTCGTTGATCAGATAGATGAGGTGCAGCCGCAGCTCAAAGTGTGCGCCATCAGCAGTGATGCGGTTGCGCAGGTGGCCTGCCATCAGCTCACAGTGTGGTGGGGACTTGGCATTGCTGAACATCCAATTCTTCCCAGCCTGAGAGTCAGGCCAGGGTGAGTGGGTGGTCAGCTGGGCAGGTGACGACACCCCCACCCCACACTGAGTCTCACCGAGATGGCGTCCTTTGTGCAGGTGTCAATGATGGGCTGTAGCAGGTTGTCAAACTCGCTCATGTCCAGCTGTGTCTCTTCCAGCAGCTTCTGCATCTGCTGTTCCACTGCATGAGCCACGGCTGTCGTTACTTGCTCCTGGGAAAACCATGAGGGACAAGCGGTATGAGCAGGATCCTTACACAAACACTGGTGTCTGTGTTTACATACACCAAAGCCTGTGACAGTCCATTGTCACAGCAGGCAAGATAGCCTGGCCTCAGCGAAACAGAAAAATGTGAAGCTGAGGAGGCAGGGTGCTCGTGGATCTCCTAAGAAGAGCAAGGCAGGGAGTAAGGGCTAACACATGTAGTAGGTGCCTGTGACCTTTGCACTTGGGAAGCTGGGGGAGGCTTGACTAGATGCTGTCTCAAAACCAAACCAAACTAAACCCAACCCAACCCAACCCAAACAAGTAAATGGTAGGTATTGGCCACCAAGCCGGTTAATAGTAGAGGCCAGTTCTGCTGTCCAAGACCTCCCTGTCCAGTCTATGACTGATGGCAAACATCCATGCATGCTGTGTGATGGTGGTAAGCAAGGAAACCCTGAGTGGGGCTGGCACTCAAGTCCATATGTCGCTCGTTGCTCCTTTCACTTCAGATAGCTCATCCTTATAGAATTTGACAACAGAACCAGCCAAAAATATGGGGCCAATAAGGTCCCTCCCTACTCATTAAGACTGGTAGATACTTAAGTCACCATGTAGAGGAATCCAAAATGGGTACAAGTCCACTGAGCGATGACTGTGAATGACCCACAGACCTACTAGAAGGTGACTCCAGGGTCACTGGCACTAGATGCAAGCATACCTGGCGCAGGGCCAGCAGGTGCTGCTCCTGCTGTTGGAGACTCCATTGGCTCTGTTGGATGAGCTCGTCCATTGATGGGGTGCCCTGGGCCGGAGTGAGGGATGCTGTAGGAGCCAGCGGAGGTTGTGGCAAAGGGGGCATGGCTGAGGTGGGCTCCAGCTCTGGTGCCTGCTGCTTGCAGATTACTAGCAGGAAAGAGATGGGTCCCGTGAGCTCAGAGTGCTCCAGATTACCCTCAGTGGTCCATCAGGTTTGGCCTCCAGAGAGGGACTGATGGAGGAAGCTAGGTCCACTGTCCACTTCACAGGGCCACCCTACCTGAGCATCCCTCTGTTGTGCCTAGTCTCCATGGAGATCCTCAGAGCTGCCTTCTTCTGTCCATCTTCCCCTCTCAAGCAGGCCTGATGGAGCTACTATGTACTGCAGGCCATGACCAGTGCCGGAGATTGTGGCACCTCTCTCAAGGGTTTGTCTGTTCCATGCCACTAATCTCCCCTTCACTCAAGACAGCCAGTATTCTGGAGGTCTGACCAGCATACACAGGGCTGGAGTGCCCCCAAGACCAGCCCCACTTTCTGTGGTGACCCTCCCAGTCTGTGGCCTTTGAACTAGACCTTGGACTAGCCTGAACCACCAGCAACACCCTGATATGACAGTATATGAGGCTGGCATGTACCCAGACAAGGTATAAGTGTATCTGGAGAGGAGGGTCCCTACTCGCAGGTAAGATTTTAACAATATGGCCACCTTACTCTCTACTTCTGGGCCCTGCCCAGCCCCAACTGAACATAGCTACACTCTTCAGGAGCCCCTGAGACTCACCCAAAACAAATGATGTTTGGATAAAAGTTTGGATAAAAGGACAGGTATCACTTGGGCCTTAACAGCACCCTACATGTCTGCCTGGTTTAAACTCTAGACCCCATACACCTTTGGGAAGCTCCACTTTGGAGGAGTCACCAAGGGCCATTGGGTTTTCACAGACTTAGGCTTCTTAAAGTCACTGCACTGCCTCCCAGCCTAGTACAGCAACCCACTCAGAGGAGCAGTATACACACCCCTCACACTAATCAACAGCAATGCCAGCTACATGCACTATTCCACATCACTGCTACCGATCTGCCTTTGCCTGTATCACACCTAATAAGAAATTGTGTCCTACTCCAGAGTAGGCCTTTACCACAGCAGGCAAAGCGGGCTGTGAGCAGTTCTGAGTATCAACTGCTGTGGAATGAGCAACACCCCACAGCCCACAGCTCACATTTTTATTGTGCTTTACAAACACAAGACTATGGTAGGGGTGGACTAGAATTTTTTTCCCTAGAAAAGGTTTTTCTGTGTAGACTGTCTTGGAAACTCTCTGTAAATCAGGCTAGCCTTGAACTCGAAGAGATCCACCTGCCTCTTCCCCCACCTCCCAGTGCTGGGATTAAAGTATGTTCCACCATACCCAGAGTGTCATTTTAGAACAGTCCTTCTAGAGCTTTGTTACTTCTAAGCAATGTTCATAGCTCCTCAGCAAAGCAGGTCCTCTCTCCTCCATTACCTCCCTTGTGCCAAAACCCAAACTCTCTTCTTGACTCCCACCACCCTCAGCCTGCGCATATCCCTGACATGTTCAATATATCCCACTATGGTATGGCTGGCTAGCACAATGTCCTCTTACCTCTCAATCTCTAATGTGCCACGGCTTTCATGTACTCTCCTTTTCCTGCTATGGTTTTAAGTCTACAGCCTGAACAAGTGACTGTATAGTAGGCACAGACTTCCTGTGTAGCTTTCAGGGTCACACGCTACAGCACTGTCTAAACTCCCTCCACTTACCATCCCTTACCCATCCTCAATGGCTCTACCTTTGACCCCTCCCACTTCCACGTTCAAAATTGCCACTCTTCCTAATTTTAGCCTATCCATCCTAGCACACATTGCTGGAACCTGTTTCAGCCTCTGTCTGCTTTAGGATGGCTATAAACTTGGTGCTCTAGGGCTAAGGAAAGACCTCTGTAAACATGCATGAGGACACAGACACCTTGATGGTGATGTCAAACAGCCAACCTCTACCATAACTGAATAGGAAGCAAAAACTTATGATTGGCAGAATCTAGCCCTACCCTGCCTTGGCATATGAAAACCCCCTCCATTCACATGTGTGGTGTCTCCTCTCTGAACACACACCTCCTTCAAGTCCCAGTTCTCCATGGACTCAAGTCTGTCTGCCATACAAGCTTTCTATCAATCACCCAGAATACATTGTTAGAGTATGACATAGTGTTTGGCATCAGAGAGGACAGTGTCTCAACAGCTATCACCTTGACTACCCATTGGCTTTGCAAGTCCATACATTTATTTCCACAGTTTATTTAGAGACTAGAGAGCTACCCTGGATATGACAGATGTGAGTTCTGCCCCCAGGACTCATAACATCTGCTGTTATTATTGGAAGCTGGCATATGCTTATAATCCCACCACCTAAAAAGCTGATACAAGAAGGTTGCTTTGAGTTGGAAGCTAGGCTAGATAACATACTGTCAGGCCAACCTGGGATACAGTGTGAGGCCCTCGGATACCAGCTGTGCATCTTCACTCTTTTTCCTTTGTTTTTTTTTTTTTTTTTTTTTTGAGGCAGAGTCTATGTAGCCTTGCCTGTACTGGAACTTGTACAACAAGCTGGCCACAAACTCACAGATACACCTTCCTCTGCCTTCTGAGTGCTGGTATTAAAGGGGTGGTCCTGTCATGCCTGACTCTAAACATTTTATTTCTATTACTTTTATTATGTTTTTCTTGAGGCTCAAATCTCTGAGTCTGTAGCCAGTCTAGTTTACAAAACTAACTCCAGGTCAGGGGCTACACAGAGAAACCGTCTCCAAAACCAAAGAAAAAAAAGGAAAGAAAGAAAAGAAATGGAAAAACACTGAAAAAACTAAAGGGAAAGCTTCTTGATCTATGCACCTGAAATGCAGAAAGCTATGGTCTCAGCCTGCAGACAACCCTCCCCTTCCCGCTCCTCTCAAAGCTCGGAAAGACAATCTGATAGTCTCATGACACACAGACCCAGCAGTCTATCTTGGTACAGGGCTCCGGGAAGGACAGAGGGAACAGCCGCTCTGCTCTGCAGAGGAAACAACATGCGACTCCAAAGGAATTGGCTGCGGCAGGGCCCGCATTAAACCTGGAGGCGGCCGAGGGCTGGAGGGGGACTCACGCTGCTGCTGCTCTAGTGCCAGCTTGCATTTGTAGTAACTGTAGAACTCTCCTCCGAACAGAAACGAGAATTTAGGGTTGTCCTTCTGCTTCTCCATCGTCATTTTCTCGAACTCGGGTCCGTTGCGAGCCACAAACTGAGCGAGTTTGTCGATGACATTTCGAAGCTCCTGATCTGCAAAACAGAGGAAAAGGCGTCAGTGGGGGCAGCACGACCGGGGGACCAGGCCGGAGTCCTCTGGGGCGGGCCACAGCTAGGCGATGGTGTACGGGTCCTGACTAGGGCCAAGCGCGCGCCAGGAATGCGGGACCCACGGAGAGGCCGAGGGATGAGCGGCGAGGCCGCAGCGCGCTCCGTCACCGGCCTGGCAACGCGGGGAGGCATGGCCGGCCGGCGGGGGCACAGGAGAACAACCCAACGACCTCCACTCAGGGATAGGCCTCACCGTCTGGCGGCAACGGCATCTCCATGGCTGCAGCCGCTGGCAACGTCCTCCGCCGCCTCACGATCGCCTACCAGCACTGGCCCCAGAAGCCGGCCGGAAGTGGCGCAAAGGGAGACGTTTACGACAGCCTCGCGGGACGCTTCGCGCGCCATTTACGGCTGTCGCTGGGAAACACCGGAAGTGAGGACTAGAGGAGGGCGGGAAGAGTCTGCCTGAGGATTCAGGAGTGCGACGGCCTAGCGAGGCGCATGCGCAGTCCGGCCGCTGTGCCCCGACCCGCTGTAGCGAGTGGAGCTGCTCCGGCTACATTTTCGGTTTCTGTAGCGTTCTTGTGAACTCGTGCACTCGCGGGCCTCTGCGTCTTTCACAGCCTTTTGCACCATCAAGAAGGTGGGATCCGCAGGTCATGGTTCTGGCGAATCACACGATCCTGGCTTGGCTCCATTTGGGTAAGAATTTTGAGTATTGGGGCTCTCGGCTCCTCCACATGGGCCTCAGACCGACGTGGAGCAAAGACAAGTCTTCTGAAGTAACTATACGCGTTCTACGGAAGGAGAACCGGAAGCTGCGTCGACACCCCAGCCTTTCTGTTTACTTATTACTTAGTCCTGCTTTTTGGACGTTAGGTCTCAGAAAGCCCAGGCTGACCTCTTAACTCCCCATATAGCCTTAGATAACCTTGCATTCCCGATCCTCCTCTTAGTTCTTGTGTACTGAGATGACAGGCGTGTGCCACCACCACGCCGGGGTTTCGGGATGCTGGAGGTGGAAGACAGGACTGGGTGCACTTAGGCAAGCACTGAGATATATCATCGGCCTTTAAAAAAAACCGATTTATCATATTTTGCTATGCATGGTGGCTTACGCCTTTAGTCTCAGCACTTGGGAGGCAGTGGCAGACAGATCTTGAGTTCAAAACCGGTTTGGTCTACAAAGAGTGCCAGAACTATACAGAGAAACCTTGTCTCGAAAAACAAAGATTTATTTCAATTATGTGTATGTGTCTGGTGGGTTTGTGCACGTGACTTCAGTGCTTAAAGAAGCTGAAAGAAGACACAGGATCTCTTGGAACTGTGCCTACAGCACTGGCATGATTTACTTTCTGAGTTTGTGCTAGCCAAGCCCTAGTGAGCCTCAGTGTCTTTGAGCCTGTTCTGCCAGGATCTCCAACTTTTCCTAATTCTCTTGCCTCATTGGATATTCACACCTAGATTCTACGAGGAGGGAGAATGAAGTTGAGCCTGGAAGGTATCCTGATCTCTGTGCCCTTCCTGTAAATCCTGTTTTGTCTGCTGTGAAGGCCTTTATGATATCCTCATTTTGGAGCTGCAGAGATAGCTCAACGGGGATGTGCTTGACATGGGAGCAGGGCCACCTGAGTTCAGGTCCAAGAATTCAGTGTAAAAAAATTCAGACAACAACAGTGCAGTCTGTAATCCCCAAAGAATATTGTAATCTTGTAGGGGCTGTGTGTGGCTCACAGTAAATAGAAGTCTGTATCTGCTCAGCCTGTCTTCCTCAGTCTCACCTGAGACAGTTCCAGAAGATTCTTTTTTTTTTTTTTTTTTTTTTTTTTTTTGGTTTTTCGAGACAGGGTTTCTCTGTGTAGCCTTGGCTGTCCTGGAACTCACTCTGTAGACCAGGCTGGCCTCGAACTCAGAAATCCGCCTGCCTCTGCCTCCCAAGCGCTGGAATTAAAGGCGTGCGCCACCGCCGCCCGGTTTCAGAAGATTCTTGATGATGGTATGGGGTCTCCTTTCAGAACATACGTTGCCTTCTTTCCTGACAAAGCCCAGGCCTTAATGTCTTGATTCTGTCGGTACCCAGGCTGTCTCAGATCAAGGGCACCATGCTTTGCTGGGTCACAATTCAAGCTCGAGCCTGTATCTACTGAGCACTCTGCTTAGACCAGGATTCTGGGCCAAGTTAACTGACTGATAAAACTAGTCCCCACCTACACACCCACCCGAGTTCCCTTCAGCTGCCCCCAAGCTCTCCGTAGCTCTGTCCTGTCCCAGCACACTCAGCCTTTCCTTGACAGTTTGGGACAATGACCACCTGTCACTCCCTCAGTAGGGACCTCCAAGTATCCTGTTTAAAGCAATGGAAGTGAGGGAGGGGTTTTGGGGAGATGGCTCAGCTGTTGAGAACACTGGCTACTCTTGTAGAAGACCCTAGTTTGATTCCCAGCACCCACATCTGTAGCCCACACATGCAGTTCCAATTCCAAGGCATCCGATACCTTAACAACATGGAGTCAAAACACAAAATTAAAAAGCAATAGGAGGGCTAGGTGGTGGAGGCACACACCTTTAATTCCTGCACAAAGGCAGGGCAGGCAAGGCCAGCCTGGTCTACAAAACTAGAACAGCCAGGGCTATTACACAGAGAAATCCTGTCTTGAGACCAAAACAAAACAATGAGAGGGCCAGTTGACCATTCAGAAGGTGACTATTTTTAGAAGTTTCTTCTGTTTTACTTATTGGTGAGGGAGGTTGCCTGCTTTGGCCCATGTGCAGAAATGAGAGGATGACTGGCTCGTGGTTGTCTCTAAATTGACCTTAGCCTGAGCCACCTCAGCAGCCTGTATCACACATCCATTCCCAGCTCTGCACAGTGCCTCTGCCTCCCCAGCACTGGGGTTAAGGGTGCACACCACCACACCTGGCCCCTTGATGCTTATTTCCCAGCGCACCCCTGTCTCTTGCCACTTCTCTAATAAGTCTGGGCAACTAGGTCCTGCCTAGGGAAAGGGCCCTCAAGCCCCTTCCTAGTATTCCTCAGCTGGCTCTTGCCTACCTCCTACTGAGCCCCTTTGGGAGCCTGAATGAGTCCTCATTCACTGAGGCTGAGACCAAAGCTTTGCAACACATTTGGTCCCCTCACTGTGGTAGCTTCCCTGACTGCTCACAGAATCCTCCAAAATACAGAGGAAACTTAAACAGCCAGAATGACAGGGCCAGGGCTGTGGATCATTGCTTCCCTAGCATGTGTGAGGTCCAGGGTCCCTTTCTGGTCTTTTGACAACCACATAACTCCTAAAACTGAAGGGTGTGGCTTCAGTTCAGTGGCCAGCACACCCATATCAGAGGCAGAAGATACACAGTGAGTTCAAAGCTAGCCTGAGCTCCGTGAGGCCTGTCTTAACACGGCAAAATTGCCCAGTGGGTAAAGGCATTTGCTACCAAGCCCGATGACCTGGGACTCACACAGTGGGAGAACTGGCTTTTATAAGTAGCCTTCTGACTTCCACACATGCGCCATAGCATGTGTAACCTTCAATGCACCCCTACACCCCCAGTCCCATACACTAAATAAATGAAGTGGCTAAGAGTTCGATTCTACCTCCAAACTCATTAAAGCCAGAAGTGGCTGTGACTGTTATGTCTGTGCTGTAGGAGCTGAGACTGGAGGATGACGGGCTCACTGGCCTCATACACACTGGAGCTACAATTATTGAATTCTAGGTTCAGTGAGTAGCCCTGCCTCAAGGAGTAAGATGGTAGACCTATTGGCACACAAGAACACCTGAGGCCAACCTCTCGCCTCCACATCCATGTACAGGTGTCTGTTGTCCCCCAACTATCTATAGAGGTCTGGCTCAGGATGAAGTGCTTGCTACAAAGGCATGAGGACCTGAGTTCAACTCTTTGCGCCCACATAAAAAAGCCAGGGGTGGTGAAGCATATTCATGCTAGCACTGGGAAGGCAGAAGCAGGGGGAGCCATGGGGCTCATGGCCCACCCTCCAAGTACACAGGAGGAAACTTGCAGCTCATCCTGAGGCTGAGGAAGAGGATCAGTGGAAGTCAGCCTGGCTGCAAAGGAAGTTAGCTAAGGAAATGGGTTCCCTGACTGGCCTTGAGTGTAGCTGAACCTGGACTCTTGCAGGAACTGAGTCCTGGTGCAGCATAAACTAGCTGAAGCCATAGAGGTGCTATAGGAGCCTCAGCAATAGTAAATTTTTATGCAGACATGCACTTATGCACATGTTGTAGAGGGCCGTCCTTGCCAAATGTAATCGCTGTGGGCACAGGGTCTTAGGGCACGCCTACTTCCCGGCGTCACGCCATTGAACTGCGCATGTATATCGCAAAGGAACCTGGGAATTTGAGTGAACAGCTAACCATGAATGACCACGCCCACGGGCTATAAAAACGAGACGCGCCATGCGGCTCCTCCTCTCTTTCGGGTAACCCTCTCTGTACTTCGGTTCTTCCTCTATCTTACTCTTTCTGTCTCCCCACTCAGGTTAAAAGAATAAAATCACCACGAAAGGATTCCCCACGTGTTCGTGTGAGTTCCTGCGGGCAGGGATACCACGCGCGTTACAACATGTATGTACACACATGAAAGTGCACACATGCATGCAAACACTCCACACCCTCGTTAGACAATCAGGCATGAAAATAAAGGCAAAAACAGTCGTTTTGCCTTGCATGCATATATGTGTATGGTTTGTGTATGTGTGCAGACACTTGTGTTTGTTTGCATGTGTGGGTGCCCATATATTCAGGGATGTGCGTGCGGAGGCTGGTGATTGGCATCTGGTCATCAGGTCCTTCCTTAGCTGCTAGTTTATATTTTTCTTTTCTTTTTGGTTTTTCGAGACAGGTTTTCTCTCTGTAGTCCTGGCTGTCTTTGAACTCACTCTGTAGACCAGGTTGGCCTCAAACTCAAAGGTGAGATCAGCTCACCTCTGCCTCCTGACTGATGAGACCAAAGGTATGTAACGCCATACCCAGCACACTTAACACAAAATTTTTGTGTGTGCATGGCAAAACAAAAATGTGGAGGTCAGAGGACAACCTGCAGGAGTTGGCTTTCTCCGACCATGTGGGTTCGAGAGATTGAACTCACATTTCAGGCTCGGCAGTAATTGCTCTTACCTACTTAGCAATCCCACTGGCCTTTTCTACCTTATACATAAAGCAGGTTTCACGCTGAACCTGGCTAATAGCCAGCTTTTGCCCATGATCCTGGGACCTTTATCGACTCTCCCACTAAGATGGCAGGTGGAGCTGGATCTGCCCAGCTTTTTTTTTTTGGGGGGGGGGGGGGGGGGTTCTGGGGAATCCCAACTGATTTCCATACCTCTGCCAGTCAAGGGCTGACCAAGCCATTTTTCCAGCCCTGAATTTTGGATCTTTTACTCCTTTTGGGTTGTGCTGATGGGAGCACAGAGCAAGACCCTTTCTAACAAACCAGAACCAAACTCAAGCCCCTGGAGACCATCATTTATTTTTGGTAAATGCCAACCAGGAACACAGCTACTCCCATAGGAGAGTTTGACACAGGAGCCTCAAGATGACGAAGATGGAAAGCAAAAACATGACAGATTTCCTGTTTCAGACCTGAGGATTTGGGGCTTGGGGTCTGGCCATGAAGAGCCCACTGCTCAGAGTCCTCCCAATATGCAGAGAAATTAAGTTTCAAGTGCTTTCCTGCCTCAATTCATCTGGCTCCTATCCTGTCAAGGGTTTCCCTAGAGTAAATGATATGAAGTAAGGTGCTGGATGTGGCAGCTCCTCCAGGCACATAGGCTAAGGCTGGAGGAGTGCCTTCTATTCTATGGCCAGCCTGAGCTAAATAGGCAGAGAAATAAATAAAAGCCCCAAGTGCTCTAATAGTGAACAGACATTCACAACTTTAAGCCTCAGTTTCCCCTTCTGTAAAATGAAGGAGCTGGTTAGGTCAGGATCTGTGTTTTGGCTAAGCCACTTCAAAGGGTATATGGGGACAGCTACATAAATCCTCAGATGAACCCTAACAGGTGGACTAGGTCAGACCTGCAGAGGGAGATGAATATAGACATGGGAGTAGGGCTAACTTGACTTTGAATGGACAGAGGTAAATTGTAGATCAAGTCTGTTTTGTTTTCTCATATAGCCCAGGCTGGCTCCCAATTCACTATGTAGCCAGATATTACACCGAAGTCCTGGGGTAACATGTGCACTGCCACACTGTATGTGGTACTGAGAGTGGCCAGGACTTCATGCATGCAGGTGAGCACTGTTGTCAGAGTTGCACCCCCAACTGTGTGTCTTTTGATCTGAGAATCTGGTCTACCCTGATTGTCTCATCCATTCCAGTGTTCAAATTTGCTGTGAGCCTTTGAACAGAACTAAGTATCCCATTTATTAATTTATAAACCGTTAAGAAAAGTGAGATGGGCCTTTTTCCTCCCCAGAAAATGAAAAACACATCAATACACAAATTACAGGAACATCTTAGTAATCCAAAAAGACATAATTCATTCTGAGTTCAGGGCTGAGTCAGTCCCTCATGGAGACCTCCACAGTGCCAAGTGTCTCAGGCCAGTCTTCCCCAGTGAGCAAAAACCCAACAGAAGACCTTATCAAGGTACTCCTACAAACTAGTGAGCAAGGCAGATGGCACTGTCCAGAGGCTGGGGCTGCCATGTCTCAGGCAAGCAGGAGGCTAAGTAATAAATGAGCCTTCAGCATAAAACTCTAGTCAAAAGTGGAGGACCCAACGAATCAGGAGTCAGGAACTGGGGTGCCATAACGTACCTGTGAGCTGTTTTTAGTGATGGAGGAGGCACAAATGCTGAGAGTTAAGGGTCAGCCTGGGAGGCTTAGTGAGGATGACTCCATCTGGCTATGGTGCCCATGCTTTTAGAGAGTCCGAGCACTCAGGAGGCAGAGGCAGGTATATCCCATGAGTTCAAGGCCAGCCTGGTGCCCCCCCTACCATTTCCTGCTGTGCCACTTCTGCTTACCAGCAGGTTCTCCTTGAATTGCCACACTGACTTTGAGCTCATGGGCTCAGAAAGCCTCCTACTTCTGCTTCATGAGCACCTGAGACCATAGGCATGGGCCACCAGGATGAACCCCTAAACTTTGTTTTTCAGAGAGAGCCTCATTATGTAGCCCAGACTGACTTCAAACTCATGGCCATCTTCCTGCCTCAGGCCCTAGATGTGTGCCACTAGGGCAGGTCCCTAAACTGATTATTTTCCTGAGACAGCCTCTCATTGTAGCCCCGGCTGGCTGGAAACTACTATGTAGATGAGGACCTTGTCCTCCAGATCCTCCTAAATATGCTTCCAGAGTGCTGGGAAGGCAGGCCTGTTCCACTGTGTGGCGTTCTGTGGACAGAAGCTAAGGCTGCACGCATGCTTGGCAGGCATCCTACCAACCCAGCCTCAAAGTGATTCTTCACTAAAAGACCAGGTAGACCTGCCTGGTGTCCCATTTACTGGGACACAGTTCAAATCCTGACACACATGTGGCCTCACTGACAAGCAACACTACTTGGAGTGTGAATGCCTCCTCCTGCTCCTTTGGCTGCAGCTTCAGTTCCCTTCGGCATTGCCTGCTACCACTGAGCTGGGAGGGACTGGCTCCAACAACAAACATCCCATATTTTGAAATGAGACAAGATGGTTTCCACACGCTGACTAGCCATGGTACTGTAGTGCACGATGGGACCCAGGCACCAAAGCTCCTGTGGCTGACAAGATGCTCCCCAGAGAAACTTAGGTTCTGAGGGAACTGCCATCACCACCACCTGGCCTGTGCCATTAGAAGGGTGGGGGACAGCCAAGCTGCTCCTCTAGCTTCTCTGGAGTCCAAGGGCCCCCCAGGCCAAGGTCTATGTCCTGCTTTGGCACCCACATGGCAGAGGAGGGTCACAGCTGATG
Source organism: Rhabdomys pumilio (assembly GCA_030674055.1). Taxonomy (NCBI): domain Eukaryota; kingdom Metazoa; phylum Chordata; class Mammalia; order Rodentia; family Muridae; genus Rhabdomys; species Rhabdomys pumilio. The sequence goes on from JANHMN010000015.1 coordinate 58,282,402, forward strand.
GGCTGATGGTCACTGTAGATCTGCCCTTGGGCAGCAATAACTGCAAGTGGCCTTGGGGCATTCTGGAGCTCTATAGCATTGGTGGGGACAGTAGTGCCACCCATGTGAGCCCTCCATCCCTCTGGGCTATATGATGCCCCAGATGCCACCTCCTGTTGGCTTCCAGGATTGCAGCCACAGAGATGCCACTTCTTCAAGAGTCCCTACTTTCACCAGAAGTTCAGACCAGACCTTTGCAATATGCCAGGGGCAACCCTGTGCACAAATATGGTGTGGCCTCTCAGCAGAGACATAAACCAGGGTCTCTCTGTGGCTCTTTTTCTGCCCCAAGCTTGTGGCTGTTCACGCTATGGTCACACCCTGCAGCCCATCAGGGACCAGGACCCAGAGCTCCCCTGATGGCCTGCCATGTATCATATGCTCAGTCAGGCTGTCAGAATATTCTGAAGCTGCTGGGCTCAAGAAGGGGATGCAGAAGGCCTGACCTGGCCTACACATCATGTCGGCTGAGAGCATAGGAGTTTGGGTGGCCCTGGCGGCCATATTGGAAGTGGTCTGTGAGGAGGATATTTCGGTACTGGAAGTCACCCTGCTGGGGGAACAGTGCACCATTGTGGGGCTTTTCCATTGGGCTCCGCAAGTGTTCTCTGCTGCTCAGGTCTGAAGTAGAGATGGGAAGGAGATGGCGCCGGGCCTGCTGGTTCGCATCATACTTGGTCTGTGTGAAGAGAGCAATGAAAAGCACAAGGGAACTCTGAGTGTGGAGGGCATGTCATCCCAGCTCTATGGAGGCAGAGTCAGGAAGGGCAGGAGTACAAGGCTAGCCACACAGTAAGTTTGAAGCCAACCTAGGCTACATGAGATTTTAAAAACCAAACTAAAACAAATAGGAAGGAAGGAAAGAAGGAAGTAAGTTGAAAAGAAAGAAAAGAACACTAGCAGCAAAGAGGTCACCCCAAAGGACTAGGGATGCTTCTGTGGTAGAACACTTGTCTATAATACTGATGTTCTAGGCTCCATCTCCAGCACTGCATAAACCAGGGTACAGATCAAGGTACAGACACCTGTCATTTCACTCCAAGGGAGGTTGAGCAGGGGGTCAGAAGCTGAAGGCCACTCGGGGCTACACAAGACTGTTCCAAAATAAGTAAGACACAAAGAAAGCTTCTGATCCCTGCACCGATGACCCTAGAGATCAGGGTGTGGAGGCAGGAGGATGGTGAGTTCTAGAGTAGCCTGTGCTTAGAATCCTACTGCCATGTTCTGTCTAGCACATACAACCGACTCACCCTGTAAGGTACTCCTGGAACCTACAGCCAGAAACCCCCTCCCCTCTCCTTCCTTTGGCTCCTTGTCCCTCCCTGAGGCTGTGCCTGCTGGGGGACTGTAGCACCCAATGCTTACCTTGTTGTACAGGAAGACACCCAGAATGGCAGTCATCATGCCCAGCACGTTGGTGCTGGTCACTGGGTTGCGCAGCATGATGAGGGACACGGTGATGACCATGATCCTCTTGGTGGCGTTGGCCACTGAGTAGCTGAGTGGGCTGATGAGGTTGAGAATGCTGAAGGCGATGACATTCTGTGCAAAGTTGCAGAAGCCACTAACTGCCAAGAGCAGTAGTGTCCAGGGCCACTGAGACACATAGGCCTGTGGAGATGGACAGGGAGCATCAGTGGACGAGGGGCACGACTACACTCTGGCAGATGATTGCCATGGCGCAGCAGGTGGTTAAATTTTTTTGAAACAGAGTCTCATGCAGTCCTGTCTGGACTCAAACTGGTGGGCAACAGGTTTGGCAACAGGCACCTTTACCCTCAGAGCCATTTCAGCAGTTCATGTGGTACTTGATACACGTGACCTCTAACCCTCCTGACTACCCCACTGTGTGGTGCAGTGATGGAGGACCATCTCTCAAGTCAGAGATACTAAACCAGCCACCAAAGGGCTACAGAGATGGTTCAGCAGTTAAAAGCACTAGCTGCCCTCCCAAAGGGCCTAGGTTAGATGCCCAGCATCCACATGGCAGGTCATAATCATCTGTAAATACCAGTCCCAGGGGATCCATGGCCTCTTTGGACTTTTGAGGGCAGCCAGGCACACATGTTGCATGTGGACATACATGCAGGCAAACATTCAAATATATAATATTTAATAATTTTTCTTAAAAAGGCCATCAAGACAGTGTTTGTGGCAGGGTACAGTATGCTGCAGGGATCCTACCCTGCCTCCTAGTGTCAACCTGTTCTCACAACTGCACAAGCACTTTCCCCACCGCACCATTTCCACAGCTCCGTGGTGGAGCATTCTGAGGATGCATGAAGCCAGGGGTTTCAGCCCCAAGCCCCACAGAAAACAGAAGTGAAAGCATCAAACCGGACAAACCCAAGGATATGGGTGACATCAACTACTGCCACCTTCTGCAAGTGTCAGTGGTGGGCAGGGCTTCTAAAGAGTGGAAAACAGCCCCAGAGTACACCCATCCTCAGACAGGAATCAGAAGAACACAAAGGCCCAGCTAGGACACTGGAAGGCCCTGGGCATCAGACTCCTCAGATCTTACTCATACCCACCCTCCTGGACTACTGCCAGTCCTCAGCTATCCTGTGGAAACCACAAGTAAGTCCCAGCTAGCTCCTTGCTAGACTTGGTGGTTAGCAGGCATGTCAGCTGGCCACCAAGGGAAGGATCTTGGAGGAAGTCCCAAAAGGATGACCCAAAGAGTCCACCAAATCATATTGAGCTTCTAATCCCGTCATGGAGGGCACACTTTATATTCCAGTACTCGAGAGGTGAAGGCAGGGAGATCAGGAGTCTGAAGACACCCTAGGCTACCTAATACAGGACACAGATCCTGTCTCCAAAGGTGAAGTTGGCCAGTAAAATGCCCAAGTTCCAACCCCAGCACCCATGTGAAGAAAACGTGGGTACAGCTGCATACCAACAGAGCCCCACTGCTAGAGGCAGGGAGCTCGGGTGACAGAAACTGGTGGGTCTTGAGGGCTTGGCAGCCATCCTAGCCAGTTAGTGAGATCCTACTTCAAAAAGACAAGGGGGAGCTACTGAGGGGGATGTAGGAGGCTGGATTCTGTTTTCCACCTTCATACCACAAGAGACACACTGCTGGTGCACATGTATACGTACACGTACACACACACACACACACACACCCAAAGGGAAGGGGAAAAAAATTACACAGAGCAGAAACTGGGTGTACTTTCTGTTCCCGTAACAGCACTCCAGTGCTTCCTAGGGGATAGGAATTGCCATATCCAAGTGTTCAACAGGAGCCAGCTGGGCTCACCTGGGATGCTGCTCCCTCCTGGGATCCCCGCCCTGACAAAATGACTTCAGCTTCTTACCTGCACCCTTCCTTTCAGCCATTCCCAGGATTCCCAAGTTCCTTCAAATCCCCTGTGTACTTTCAGGGTTCCCTCTCAGGGTTCCTGTCTCCCAGGCACCCTCCCATCATTCCCAGTCCCTCCACACAGAGCTGGGCCAAATGGTGCCACTCTGCCAGGCATGTCCTGTGACGGACAGTCAGCTCTCTTTGGAAACAGGGTCTCATGTAGCCCAGGCTGTCTTCAAACTTACTGTGTAGCCAAAGATGGCTGAATTCCTGACCCTCATCTTATCTTCTGTGAGTGGTACTGGGTAGAGCCTGGACCTTGTAAGGTCAGGGCAAGGATTGTCCTGTCATAGCTAGCCCTAAATCACAGTTCTGGAGATGCAGTTCAGGACCATATGGTCCAAACCTCTTGGCTTTGGCAAAAGGCTCTTTTAGCAGAGGTGATTTCATCAACAGGAAGCAGAGGCAGAGTAAAACAGGAAGAGAGAGGTCCCCTCCAAGGACAGGTCCCAATTTCTTACTTCCTCCTACCAAGTTGTACCTCCACCAGGTCCTACCACCACCACCACCACCACCACCAACTTTTAGAGGGGTCCCACACATAGGCCCTGGAGGACAGTTACATTCAGACTGACCAGGACTGCACTAGTAAGAGCACGTGTGCGCGCTCCTGTGTGTGTGTTCTCATGAGTGTGCATGCATGAATGTGCATGTGTGCACATGTAGTGGAGGGTAAGGTGCTTGTGTATAAGACTGCAGTGAGCCGGCCTCGTCTTCCCAGGACTGGAGTTCCTATAGCTGCTCACAGGATTTACGGTTTTAGTCCACTTGATTCAGATTTTGAATTAAGGAAACCAAATGCTGAAATGAGGCTCAATTCTAGACAGCTGCTCCACCAGTCTCCAGTGACATTGTCACCTATGTCAGCTATGTGCTCCCACCACAGACCCAAAGCAATCAGGACCACGCACACAAAGACAGAAACCCTGAGCCAAGATAAACATTTCCTCTCCCCAAACCAATAACCTTAGGCATTCGGTAACAGAGCCCAAAAGCTGACTGATACAGAAAGTCAGGAGCCCCAGCTTTCAGGCTGATATTCAGAGACCAACTTCTCCCTCCCACATATGCTCTTGTCACGGTCACATGGCATGACAGGATGTGGCACTCTCCTGTCCAGGATGACCCCACTCCATGCTGGACATTTGGTCTCCAGAACTGAGAGCTAAAGATTCCTTCCCCCCTCTCCCTCCCTCTCTCTCTCCTTTCTCTCTTTTCTTTTTTTTTTTTTTTTGAGACAGGGTTTCTCTGTATAGCCCTGGCTGTCCTGGAAGTCACTATGTAGACCAGGCTGGCTTCAAACTTATGGAGACCTACTTGCTTCTGCCTCCCAAGTGCTGGGATTAAAGGCATGTGTTACCACTGTCCAGTAGATTCCTATTTTCTTATGCCTCAGGTACTCTGTTACAGGAACAGAAATCAGACTAGCACAGGTACGTACCCAAAGAATGCCTCAGGATGAATAAGAGGGCTACAGCTTCCAACCGAGCACATGGGAGGAAGCTGGTAAAGGCACACCCATGTCTCAGCAGTCCCTACTCACCAGGTCACTGCTGACCAGGAAGGTGGAGAGGTCCACCAGAACCCATGTGGGGATCATGAAGAACACGGCGTGGCAGCCCAGGATGTTGAGCAGCCGCAGGTGGTGGATTCTGGAGTCCCTCAACACCTGAGGGGAGAATGCCTTGTTAGAGCTGTTGACACTCCAGCAATAAGGCCTGGGTTTCCAGTTCCCAACCTGAGACTGGAATCTGACATCTGAGCTCAGGCATCAGACCAGCTGGCTTGCTACTAAAGGAACACACAGCCATGCCTAGACAAAAGTGCTCTGACCTATGGATGAGAAGCTGACAGAGAAAAACCAGAACCAACCTAGTAACATGCTGGGGAGGGTATAGTGCCTCAAGTACTCTGAAACCCCAACCCCGCTCTTTTCTTTCTTTTTTTATTTGCATTTGTTTTTGGAATATGGTCTTGCTCTGTAGCTCACACTGGTCTGGCACTCAGAGCAAACCCATCTTCATCCCAAATGTGCTCACGACAGGCAGTAGGTGCCTCAGACCTTGCTGAAATCTCTGAATGGAATCTAGATTGGTTTAGCCTGTTCGAGCACTACCAGGCAATGCCAGACAAAAGCCAGAAACAGATCCTACCCACAAACCATGGGCTTTAGGCCTACTGCAGGGGGATGCCCCAGTCAGCAGCATGATGAGCAACATGTCCTAAGAAATACAGAAAATGTATTTCAAGACAAGTGGAAACAAGCCACACTGCCAACCAGCAGACCCACAGTGCTGAAGGTAGTGCTGAGCCTTAGTCATGACGAGAATGCTGCAGTGAGTTTAGCCTGTTCCAGGGACAGGACCACACAGCAACAGCCAATGCGCACGGCCAGATAAGTCAGGGTTAATGAGCACAACTCAGTGCAAGAGCCTGGAAAGGAAAAGAGGCACACGGACACACAGAAGCTAGCTGTGGCATCACATCTGTAACGCAAGCACTTGGTGGTGGGGACGCAGGCAGATCCAGGGGGCTCATGGGACATGAACAGGTTGGATTCCAGGTTTAGTGGGAAATACTATGGAGGGGCCAGTGAGATGGGTCAGTGGGTAAAGGCCTGTAAAGACTTTCAGCAAGCATGATGACCTCAGTTAAGATCCCACATGATTCCTGTAAGTTGTCTTTTGACCAGCACACTGAGGCCATGGCAGACACCCTTGCACATGCACACACAGAAACATACACACACACACTATAAATAAAATGTAGCAAGAAAACTTAGAAAAGAAAAGGAACGAGATAGCAGAGTAGGTTAAAGGTTAGCTTTTAAAACAAAACAAGGGACAGAGACTCAAGCAAACAGTAAGCATAGGAAGGTCTGATCTGGCCAGTCTGCTTGAAGTCACCATACTCAGGAAGCCTGTTCCAGGGACAGGGCCAACACACCTTTTTGGAGAAGATGTTCTGAAGAGAGAAGCACAGCGTGGCTGCCAGGGCGCTGACCAGGCCCCACACGTCGAAGGACAGCTCTGTGACAGTGGCTAGCAAGACTCCGCTGATGATGGGGACCAGTGACAGGTATACCTGCAGGAGGTCAGAGGGGCTCAGGTGGGCTGGGGCTACCCACCATTCAGAACTGCAGGAAAGCTCAGGGCCTCAAGCCCCACCTGGGGGACCCCACCTTCTACCCTGGAAAATGCTGCCTGAATCTCACACGGTGCTTCATGCCCAGCATTCTAGCTCTCAGAAAGCTGAGGCAGGAAAATTACTGCGAGTCGTAGGTCTGGGGCTGGTGAGATGGCTGAAAGCTAAAGGCACTTGCCACTAAGCCCAACAACCAGAGCTTGATGCCTGGGACACACATGGTAGAAGCTTACAGCTCTCCTCTAACCACCACACACAGGCAGACACAGACAGACATGTACACAGGAAAATCAAGAAATGGAAAAAGGCTGAGGCTAGCCTGAGTTATTTCAAATCCTGTATCAAACAACAAACAAAACCTAAAAAGGCAAAAAACCAAGAGGATTTCCAGTCTTTAGGTCAGCCTGGGCTACATAATGACATTTTGTATTAAAAACTAAATTAGGGAACCAGTTAGTTGACTCAGCTGGTAAAGTCCTCTTAGATTGACTGAGTTTAATCTGCGGGTCTCCTTGGTGGAAAGAGAACCAACATGTGCATCCACACACCCACAAAACAGTAAACACAGAAACAAACAAAGCAGCAGCCAGGAGCAAAAGGCAGTGGCCGCTGGGACTTGAACTCCTGGCTCTGAACTCCTAGCCATAGCCTACTTTCCTTGTCCCACATCTTCCCCTAAGAACAGGGATTCCTGGCCCGATATACTGTATGCCTTGCAGGGCAGGTCCCTGTCCAAGAGGGCCAATCTCCAGATCCTGCACTTGTGAGGCCCTGAGCCAGGTACAATGTCCCCAGTGACCAGGAAAACCGATAAACACAAGGTGTGCTATCAGGTGACACACCTGGATGCCTCCCCAGCAACTCTGACCCCCCAGGAGGCTAGTCCTACCTGATATCACCCTGGCAGGGACTGCAGAGTGCAGTCAGGACTCTACAGGATAAAGTTGGGCCTGAGGACAAAACTCAGGCAGAGGTGGCCCAGTTTCTGCACTGATCCAGGTCCATCAATTACAGGGCACAGGCAAGTGAGCACTTGTACAAGGTGAGATGGCTTCCAGCTGAACACTGGCATCCCCACTGCACAGGACAGGGTGAGCCCGATTCTTGCTCTTTAGCCCCAAACCAAAAAATACCCTGGCCTGGCACCTTTCCTAGGCAGCTCTGAGCTCTGGGTGCTGTGTCTGATCCATGTCCAGATAATCACAACCCAAAGTTTTCTTGGTTCAACATAGGGATTGAAGTCCAGGCCTGAGTTCTTATCTTAGCCAGGGCTCCACACTGGGCTACAACTCTTTTCTTTCGCTCTTTCTTTCTTCCTATTAATGAATTAATTTTGAGACAGGGTCTCTCTATGGAGTCCTGGAACTCAACATGTAGACCAGGCTGGCTTCCAACTCAGAGATCCTCCTGCCTCTGCTTCCAGAGTGCTGTATTAAAGGTGTGTGCCACCATGTCCAGCTTTGTAAATCAGGCTGGTCTAGAACTCCTCATCCTCCTGCCTCTAGATGCTAGAATGACAAACCCATGGCACCATGCCAGGCTTTGTAAAGTTTTAGTTTCTACAAACTGGCTAGATTCTGCCATGGTTAAACTCCTTTGGCCCTGCATCTCACATCAAATCAAGATAACAATTCTTTCTGGTGATGGGAAAACTAGGACATGATAGTTCAACAGGCAAGGTCGTCATGGCCAAGCCTGACAACTTGAATCTGATCCCAGGTATCCACACGGTGAAAATTGTCCTCTGACTTCCATATACATGGCAAGGCACAACATACACATAAATAAATACACATAAAAATATAAAAGAAAGAAAACTTGTCCCAACTTAATTTGTTTGCTGGTGACTTGCTAAAATGGAACCAAACACACATCACCTACCAGCAATCCCAGAGAGGGAATCAAAACAGAAAAGAATGGTGGACCCCAGAGGGATGTGGTGGTCAGAGAAAACAAGCAAGAGATTAGTTGGTGATATCTCCCCTTTACACACACACCTGCTGTCTGAAAGGTGAGTGCGGGAGCTAGTTGAGGCCACAGGAGGCTGACACCTTGACTTCCTTATTGACAGGAAGCCAGAGCATGCCACGGTCCAACCACGTCATCAACCTGGCCAGTTACTGGGAATCCCGCCTAGCCCAGGGCTTCTGCCAGGGTTACCTTGGTGCTCTGTTTCTCCTTCATGATGATCCGGGACAGGAGGACCACCCAGATGGGCATGGTGGCCTTGACTGCAAAGAGAGGAAAGGCACTCAGTGGGCAGTCTCGGCAACCTGCACACCCGACCCCGGACCTTCTTTCTGTAAAGGCTTCCTCCCGACCCCAATAGCTGGAATCAATTCTGCCAGGCGCTCGGTAAACTCCTCAGACCTTTTCCAACATGAAAATCCGCCGCGCCTTGGCGGCCTCTCAGTCAGATGGCCCGCGCACTCGTACCCATACTTCGAAGCCCCAGACAGCGCGCACAGCCAGCGTCAGCACCTACCGGTGTGCGCATAGGAGACCGGCACCTTCCAGATGCTGATGTGCGCCGACACCGACGCGAAGTACTTGCCAAAGGCAAGCGGCAGCACGTAACGCGGATAGAAGCGCGGCGGCAGCAGCGGGCCAGACGCCGGATGCGGGCCGGGTCCGGGTCCCGACACCGGCGGCGCGGGCGGCACGCGCCAGGCGCGCAGCAGTGGCGGCAGCCCTGCGCACAGCGCTAGGATGTGGCACAGCGACACGGTGACCGGGAACGGGAAGGCGCTCAGAATCACCTTATTGACCACGTTACCGCCCGCGCTCAGCGCGTACCATAGTAGACACAGCGCTGCCACCCGCGCGCCCTCGCGCGCCCCGCCGCCGCCACCCGCGCCCGGGACCCCCGCGCCTGCGCCGGGACCCGGGGCTGCCGCCGCCGCCGCCATCCTGCCTGAGCGGCCGCCCCTTCCCGCCGGACGACCGCCGGACGCGGGCCGGGGGTGGGACAGCCCGGGCAGGCGCGCCGGCAGACGCCGCTCACCATTGGCCGCTGGCCCTGTGCGTCATCGCCGCTCGCCATTGGTCACCGCCCCGTGCGTCGTCGTCGCGCGCCCGCCGACGCGCCCGCACCCAAGTCTTCGGCGAGAGCCCCACCCTCACTCGAAAGACTTCCGGAAGGGGGCGGGGCCGAGCCCGAAAGACCAGCTGTGGGTCTCGCGCGTGCGCTAAGCGCGTTCGGTTCTCTCCGTTCTCTCCTGGGACTGGTGGGACTCAATGAAAGGTGCTGGGCGACGCAGACAAGACTAAGATCTTTTAGAAGAAAAAAAACTGATTGTGGTAAACCTTCTGGACAACGCCGGGTCCTCGGAAGCTGTGCGGTAGGTGTCACCTTCCCCTCACAGACTACGGGAGAGAACTCCGGGGCTAGGCGCCTCCTGGGACAGTGTCTTAAGAGCTCTGCTGACCCGGCTGCTGGCAAAAACAGAGAGGCAGGACAAGACTTCAGCCCCGTGATCCTAGACTACAAAATTCGATTCCGAAGATCGTGTGCTTTTAAGTGTTTGTGGGAGAAGAGTTCGCGTTCCTTAAAATGTGTTCATTTATGGAGGCGGGCACGAGTACACATTTGGAGGTCAGACGACTTCAGTCTGTTCTCTCCTTTCTACCATGTGCATCCAGGGAACTAAACTGGCTGTAGCAGCGTTATCTGCTAAGCCATCTCGCCGACCTCAATATTCTCCTTTACAGTGTCTCCTTGAATGCTAGAGTGTCTTTCTCCCTCACCCGTGTTTTGTTTTTTTCGAGGGTAAGATTTCTCTGCGTAACAGATCTCTGGCTGTCCTGGACTGGATTTGTAGATTAGTGTGGCCTCAAACTCACAGAGATTTGCCTGCCTCCGCCTCCTGAGCACCATACCGAGCTACTCACCCGTTCTTGAAGGTAGACTGTGTACCCTGGGGTTTGCTGGATACTCAGCACAGGTGTGGCAGTCCCTGGGTTGGGATCTGAACAGTAAATGGCCTGGTCCTAGAACACCTAGCTCTATACCCTATGGCCCTCCAACCTGGTGCACAGCCCTTTGTCACAAACTAGATACAAGAGGAATTAGGATCTTTGGACAGAGCAGTGTCAGCTGGCCCCACTGATGTGTTTTGGTTGCTTTTCTCTCTTATTGGATTTGGCCCTGGCAACTCTGTGCAAGCCTTTTCATTTCACAACAGGAACATGTGCTCAGGAGTAACGCTGGCTAAGGGCCACTCAGATGGCCCTGTAATGGGTGTGGGGCCATTCTGCAACAAACCTCGGAAATTCCTACTGGCTCTGAAACAGATTCTGGGTTGGCTGTGGTACCAACCAGGCCAGAAGGTATGTTCTAAGACTCAAACCATGAAGCTGCTGTTTTATGAGTTACTGTTAACTCACTATGAAATTAAGCAGACATGGATGATGGTGAAAAGATACTAAGAAACCTAATCTTGGCTCATTAATTGGGGGGAAAAACTAGATCATTACTTTATAACAGAGGTGACATCTTAGTGGGCACCTGTCAGGTATGGAGGCAGCCTTGGGCCTGCCTGAAGCTGCCAGCCCAGGCTGGGGACAGAAAATAGTTCTGTACATCTGGGCTATGCAATGTCAGCAAAGTACTGGTGGACAGGGAAGGTGCACATCATGTCACCAAGAGGAGCTATACTACGTGCAGCAGGGGGCTCCTCTAGGTGGGTGACCAAGGGAATGTGGTTGGCCACGAATCGACGAAAAGCAGATAAGAGGCCCTGCCTGCTGCTTCAAAACAAAGCTAAAGGGATGCCACCAAGGCTGGCCCAGTAGGTATGGCTGTGGACTCTAGGAACTCCCCCTGGTGGAGTCTAGGAAAGGCCAGATTTAGCTACATATGTGCAAATGAGAAATGATTCCAAAACTGGTTTGTGCAAATATTTTTTTTATTTCCACATTTATATCACAAGTTGTCCACTTACTGGACCAAATAGCAAAGTTGCTCCCTTCTGCGCGAACACAGAAGTCTAGGTACTGGACATTCACTAAGGCTCCTTGTTTTTGCAAATCGCGTTTATGACAACCATAAGGCAAACGAATCTAAAGGAATGGTTATGAGTGTTTCCAGCGAACAGACGGCTCTCCCCTAGCCCAGTAGGGCGACTCACACCAGTAGCACCCTCGGGAACTTTGTGGGGTTAAAGACTCTAGAAAGATGGCATTTTCTAGAGTTGTGCAGAAGATGAAAGAAGGGAAGGAAAAGTCATTTGGCTGGTGGTAGGGGGAAGAAAGAGGATGAAATAAACGAGAAAACTGAAGTTTCTGCAGCATTTCTTTAAGAACTGGGACTGAACTGAAACCATATACAAATGGGCAGATGACTGTGAAGTGTGGGTGAGGCTGGCCCACTCACACAACGACAGGGTTCACCACAGCAGAGAAGCTTTCAGCGCACAACACGGGGGGGGGGGGGGGGGGACCAAAACAAAACAAACAAACAAACAAAAAAACTGGCTCGAGAGTGGCCTGTGCCTCAGAGACACCAGGACCAAAGAGCAAGAGATGTAGACAAGAGATGTGCGTCTGTTGCTGTTAAGGTAACCTCTTCCACAGGGTGCCTGCCTGCCACTGAGGTCCCTGCCTTCGGTGCTTAGAGTGGCTCTGCACCTCTTCTGGGATTGGGGACTAACGCTTTATAGCTGGCTTACTGTGGAGTTCTAGACTCTCAGCCATCTATCTGCCCCTCCCCCGCCCGAGCGGCCCTTCCTTTGCAATTGTTAGTAAACTGGTAGCAGCATTTCACAAAAGGAGGGTGGAGAGCGAGCCTCACGCTCGCCTTCCCGGCTGGCCAGCCTAACCCTTGCGAGGTGGGAATGCACATGATGGCCAGGTCAGTGCTCAGTCCAAGCAGACATAAGGCAGAATGTTCAAGCGCCCATCGTCGCCATGAGGATCGAGCGATATACACTGCGTCCAGTCATACCAATTACCCTGTGTGTCTTCACACCCATTAACCCCCGGCCACTGCTGGGCCTGGATTCTGTCCAGATCATCCTGTGTGACCTCCCGTGTGAGCCCTGGTAGGTCGGTGGGTGTGGGCAGCGGCAGCAGCACATGGGGCTGCCGGGCCCCTTGCCGACTGCTCTCCTCCTGCTTCAGGTACTCAGCCATAAAGTGGTGCGCACCTGGGGTCTGTGCACCTGAGGATGACAGCAGGCTGCTCTGGCGGCTCAGGTAGGACTGTATGATCTCATTTCGCGACAGCTCCTTCCAGTTCGTCTGCTCAAAGGGGCTCTGGAGGCTGGCCTTGGGCTCCTGCTGCTCCAGCTCTGTCCTAGGCAGCTGATCTGTGGGTACTGGGCTGTCAGCCCGCACCGGCTCTTTCTGGGTCAGAGGCCTGATCTGTCTTGTCATGGGGTCAAAGGTGAGCTTCCGCTCTTTTAACCGCACAGGCTTGACGCCGGCCTCAGCCACCTGCCCATCCAAGTTCACTGTGTAGTCTCGAGGTCGGTACCTCTTTTTCTTTTTGCTGTCCGAGCCACCCGAAGAGGCAGCATCACTGTCCGCCTTGGAGGAATCTGGAGATAATCCAGCCCTGCAGGCTGGCCCCATTAGCCGCGGGTGGCTTTCGGGCTGCTCTGGCCAGTGCACAGGGCTCTCAGCATTAGGCAGCAGCTCCAGCCGGCGCACAGGGGGCGTGGGCGGCTGGGCCAGAGGGAGTGGGGATGGTACCTGCGTAGTGTCCAGTGGCTGGGGCCGTGAGGAGGGGCTGGACACCGGGCCCTTGGGTATGTATGAGCTCCTATGCCGGGCAAAGGAGCCTTCATGCCGTGAGTTCCGGGGGCTGAAGGAGCAGCGAGAGGACCCCCTGGGATAGGGAAGGCCTGGGGGCTCATCCGCCCTGTCCAACTGCTGCAGCTGTGCAGCCTTCGTCTGCAGGCAGGGAACAGGGGGCTTGCTCAAGCCAGGGGAGCTGGGGCGTGGCCGCACGGCGTTCACGGGGATCTTGGTGCTGTGCTTCTCGTTCTCACTGGGCTCCAGGCGGCTGCCATCAGGGCCCAAGTGTCCACTGCCATCAAGGGGGCTGGGTAAGCTGTCTGGGCTCCCGCTGATCCCATTGGTGGGGAGAGGGGATGCATTCGGGACCAGGGGGTCAGGACTGCCTTTGGAAACTTTGTGGGGTGGCCCTGGGTGGCCCAGGTCACGCTGGTCCCCTCTGCGCTTACGGCTGCCCAACTTATCTAGCCGCTGCCCAGGGAGTCTGTGGATGTCGTTGCGATTCTTCAGGTCATGGATGCTCTTGGGTGCGCCAGCCACTCCCAGCTCTGGCCGGCAGTTGTGTGCACCCCCATTGGCCGAGCCTGCAGCCCCCGCCAGTGCTCGTAGTGCCACTTCGTTCTGATGTACAGGCTCGATGAGCTTCTGCCAGCTCCGCAGCAGCCTTTTGGCCCGCTTGGCCAGCTCCTCGTTCTCCGTCTTCTTGCGGACGTCATTGATGAGCTTGCCTAGCCGTGTCTCCTACAACCGACAGAGTGACACGCTTATAGGAAAGTGACAGACTTATAGGAAAGTGACATGCTTACAGGGCAGCTGCTTGGACACACATAGCTTGGGTATGTCCAGTTCTCTCTGGGGCAGCATGAGTCTTTCCATCTGGGGCCCCATGGCTTTCTCAGAAACAGGTTTATTGGTTCCAGGTACCTGCGGATTCTGTGCCATCAAGGTCACCAGGCCGCTCTGCCAGGGTGTCTGGTGAGCACATTATACAGCCTAAGACCTCATACCCAAAGAGAGGGCAGTGTGACTAACCAGTTGACTAAAGTACATTTCAGGCTGTGTCATCAAATGCTATGAGGTGTGCACAGTGTGGGAAGGAGCCTAGCTGTGAGATTGGAAGCCTCTATTCTTGGAGAGTCCAGTAAGAGCCTAAGCCACAGGAAGAAAAACTGGCTGGGGCTACCTTCACCTCCCATTCTGCCTAGGGTAGGGACAAGGGCTCTCACCTCCAATGCCTCTTTGGTGATGGGGTATCTCTCCAGACTGGAGATCACTTCCAACACTGCCACCATGTTCCGGATCTGAAGAAAAAGAACCATGTATCAGTTCAGGGCTCTGCCCTCTCCCATGGAAAGCCCAGCAACCCAGGGCCCTGCAAGGTGCCAGCACTAGGCACCACCAAAACCCCTATTACCCTCTCCCAGGGATCAGCATTATCCATGTGCGCACGTATGCACACACACACACACACACACACACACACACACACACACACACACAC
>JANHMN010000015.1:58297203-58336212 GCA_030674055.1 Rhabdomys pumilio
CACACACACACACACACACACACACACACACACACACACACACACACACACACTCTGTCATCAGGGTGCTCATGAAATGAGACTTGCCCTGATCTGGCAGACAGCTCTGCTGTGAGGCTCTTATACTGAAGGACTTACCACATAAAACACAAAGTCTTAGAGGAAAGCAAAGATCAATAAAACAGCAAACCCAATGACTATATCAAGGTCTTCATAAGGGACTCTCTCAACAAAGCAAGATGTCACAAACTATAAGATCTGTATTCCACACGGCCAGAAGAGCCTCTGGAACACTACCTGAGCAACGATGCAGCCCCATGAAAGCAGGTGAGTGAAGGCCAGAGACACTAAGAGGTTCTTGTTAGCAGGGTGAACACTAGTGCTGAGCTTTATGGTGACAGGAAGCTAAAGATCCACAGGCTCACGTTTGGGACCCTACTCTAAGCCATCACTGACTTCTTTAATCACAACAGGCTCGCTGGGCAGGTGCCAGGATTATCATTCTGGAAACAGTAGGACCAAAAAGCTATGACCGATGTGACTGGACATCTCAGCAGCACAGCCACACTGGCAAATACAGCAACACCATAGCCAAGCATGAGTGGGAGAGGCTGAAGAGGAGCCTCCAGAGCAAGAGGGGACAAAGCAAGATGTCACAAACTATAAGATGTATATGGCTAGTGAGACTAACCGTGAGCTCCAGGTTTGATTGGGACCGCCCAGGCAGAGGAGTGAGTGATGATTCCCTGAACCAACCTGAGCCACCTTTTATGCGTGTTCACATGTGTCCCATACACGTGTACAACAGGAAACTACTTCAGTGAACCCCAGACCAAAATGTGCAAGTTAAAAGTAAGCTCCAAAATGGGTTCAGGCGAGGACCTGCAGCTGTAGGATGCTAGGTGTTCCTGAGGAGTACAGAGCACAGGGGCAGTACCATGGTACTGCAGGTTCTTGGTAGACAAGCTGGCTGGCCATAGCCCTAAGTCCTCTCTATCCTCCTTGCGCCACATGTCGACAGAGTATGGTATCACCTGCCACGTTGGGTAACATGGAAAAACAGTCTGCAACCCTACAGACTGTTCATGAGGAACAGCCCAGCAGTGGCTCCAGCACTTGGGGCTAAGTGTCAGCTAGCCCCCAGGAGGTTGCTCCATGTGACACACCACAAGCAACCCAGTGACCAGAAGATCAACCATCAGGTCTCCTGCTGCTGCCCTGATCTATGATCTATGCTGGTTACGTCCCTTCATGTCTTGATTGTCTCGCCCACCCACAGCCTAGGGCCGTGGAGAGAGCTGCCTCCTTATTGGAGGTTCTTAGGGAGGATCCATTCCCCACTCATAGAAATACCAGCACGATTCAAGTCCAAGTCCCTATTTTTCTTACTGGCTGTCACCTAAAATGCTGTTCCTAGCTTCAGGAGTACATCATGTCCCTGGGCTCCCAGCCCTCTCTCTACCTTCAATACCAGCCCCAGAATCCTGATCATATCAGCTCTCTAACTCACATGGATAGCCCAGAATTGTTCTTGTCTCTAGTCTACACCTTAGCAGTGTCTTGTCAGGTAAGGTACCAGGCCTAGATTGGTTCCCAGACCAGGAGATAGTCTATAGGCCATGGTTACCCCCAGCTTTTCTAGTCTACTCTTTCACAGCTGAAGGCAGCCACCATGTTTTCCTTGCTTCAGGACTCTGCCTCCTAGGAGAGAAGTTCTAATGAGAAGAGAACAGTCAGCAGCCCTTGCACTGTCCCACAGCCTTTCACTAAGCCATCCCTCTGTCAACAAGGCAGGGCCTCCTTGGGAACAAAGGCCTCCATATGTGGTGTTTCGTCTGGGGCTGGGGCTGAGGCTGTAAACACATCTAGATCACAACTCTGGCCCTGCTGCCCCATGGGTGGGTGGCCTACCTAGAGACATGGCTACTATACTTACCTTTGACATGAGATGGGCAGGGATTCCATTCAAAGAGTGTGCAATGAGATAATTCCCAAGAGAAGACAAAGTATTCCCTGGCCTGGGATCTTGGTGCCACTGGGCTCCTGAGCTTACTCCATGGCTTCATCACTACCCAGTGACCTCACTCTGGTATATTTAGAGCCCTGGGTCCCCACATACTCCTGATCCAGCAGTCCTTGCTGAAAGGAATTTGCCCAAGCCCCAGCAGCCTGGCAGCACAGAGCGTCCTTGTCCTTGGACAGACACCATTCTGCTCCCAGACAGGAGGAGGAGGCAGAACACCCAGGGGAACCAGGTATTGGGTTGGTGCATAGGAAAACATACACACCCTTCTCAAAATGCCGAGCCATGCACAGACCAGACATAGTGCCTTCGGGGGCTATATGGATCAAGGTCTAGGGGCCCTGATTAGGTACTCAAATGTCCCATGGCTATGCCCTGCCTGAGGGGCCACCTTATCAGTATGGGCTTCCAGGAGGCCCTGAGGAAAATGCCATATCCTCTGTCTCCCCCTGCAGCTGTGGGTCATTCACCTAAGGAACTGCCTGCCACACTTACAAGGTCCACACTACTGGGGACATACTTTGGAGCCAAGCATCAAAGCAGTGGTTAAGGTGAGCTAACTTGCCCAGGTAAGAAGAGCTGGAAGATGATGTGGGCTAGCAGGCAGGCTCAGGTGCCCTACCATTAGGACAAAGCTGTTAAGGCTAATCCACTGCCACCACCATAACACACACCCTACCCTGTCTTGGTTGTTCCTCTTACCTGCATGTCAACACCTGCCCACTGAATTCAGCATTCTCCTGAATGCTGTTCTGACTCTGCCTGGGAAGCTCTTGGCAGTGCTCTGAAAGATAGCTTCAGGGCAGGCATGTAACTCAAAGTCCTAATTGCAGGCCTGAGGGCCATTTACAACCTGCTGCTGTCAAGAATAGCCTGGTCCTTTTTTCTCTTTGGGACTCATTCCCAGTGCCCAAATACTCCCAAGCACCCTGCCAAATGTTTTTCCCATCAGGAGAACTCTGGCACCAGGCCTTGAGCCATGTACTTACACACAGTGCTGCCTGAATAGACAGAGACCAATCTGTATTACCTTAGCAAGCAGTATGGCCAAGCTTGTCTCCCCATCAGTGACAGGCTCTGCCCATTCATTTGCACTGCTGGACATCCAGTGTGGTAGTGCCTGCCTGTGTACAGTGGCTCCAGTGGAGAGGCATATTTGCAGTGGCTAGCAGGGACACTAAGGAAGCATGTGGCATCCCTCTGGGAACCACACAAAGGTACATCAAGGAACTACCACAGACCCAGATGGAACAGGAATATTCATGATAGAGCTTTGAGGAAGACTGTACAGGACATGTCAGGCCGCTGGGTGCATGCCTTAGGGCATCTAAGATGATGCTACGTTCTTTGTCCTATATCCTCCTTCTTCCTGGTTGCCATGAGATGATCATGCTCTGCCACATGCTCCCCCACTTCAATGTGGCAAACCCAGGGGGGGAGGGATCAATCTTTCCAACTGTTAAATTGATTGTGCCGGGCATTTTGTCATAGTAACAGGAAGGTAACACCCCAAGGCACGTACTGAGTATAGGTAAAGGTAGGTAAGGACCTACCTATACATAAGATTCAAGGGCTCAAAAAGGCCCTCAGCTTCATTCCCTATTAGGCCACAGCCTGTGCTGACTCACAATTCCTGCTAAGCAAACCCATGACACCTGCAGCTCAATTCACTGTGAGTCTGAGGAAGAGAAACAAGCCAGGCAGAAAACACCAGGTCTTGCCCTGCTAAGATCCAGACATGGCGAATGACACCCCTCAGAAGCAGTAACTATTCTACTAGTGACTATTCCCTTTTATGCTTAAATTTAGCTCTAGGAGACTCTGGGAGGTGGAGGTACAATGAGTGCTTTCCTGCCAGTGCCTCCAGGGCTGGGGACAGTCAGGACTTCCTAACATAACTCAGGGTACAAGGCCTTCCATCTTCGGAGCCTCCAGGACTCAGAGAACCCTGAAACTCCCCCACCACTCATAGAACCAGGAGATTCACAGAACTCTAAATGCTCCAAAGCTACTCTAACAGACCTGAGCCAAAAAGTACTACACCCTAGGAGCTATGGCACTGGGACAGCTCACCAGGGTTCAACTCCAAGCAGGCCTCCTGCATCCCTCTGACAGGAGCCCCAAGTAGCATGGAACTAACTCAAGAGCTAGTGTGTACAGGGAGAGGCCTGGTGACTTTTCCCTGCCAGAGGATGGCTACCCAGGGGAATTTCCAGCCACAAGCTGAAACAGGGAACCAAGACACCAAGTCAGAGTTCTAGTATCCCCACAGGTCAGCTCATACATTGGCCTGCCAGACACTGAAGTGGGAGCATGTGGCAGGGATGCCTGCACAGCCTTGGCCAAGTTCTTGGAGCCAGGTTCCAGGCTCAGCAAGAAGGAATGGGCAAACTTAGGAGTAAAGGAGCCATGTTTCTGACCCAAAGGCAAAGGAATTTCAAATATTACTATTTGTGTGATATATGAGGCAAGATGGAGGATGCCAAAGTTGGGGACTTCTCATAGAGGGGTGGTATAACCTTGTCTTGTGGGGAGTGCTGCCTGTCTGGCACTGCCTCCTGCCATCCTCTGGCAGGGAAGGCCCATTCAGTGGTCACACCTGGAACCAACTCACATCTCTGGCCTCTCCAGAAGATCAGACTGTCTTTGCAAAAACTCTGTTCCCAGCAAAAGCTTGGAGTCCTCTTTAAAATGAAGCCCAGCACGAGAAACTGAACATCATGGTGAATCTCAGTTCTGTGAATAGAACAGCACCATTAGATTCCTCCTTTCGGACTGTGCTTGTAAACCCCTGGGGCCTGAGAAACGACAGCCTATGGGGGAATTTCCACCTATGAGCTGAAACAGGACACCAAGACACCACCAAGTCTAGTTCTGGTATCCCCACAGCTCTTCACTCCCTTTTCTTCACCCCAGCTAACCAAAATCCCCAACGCTGGTAGTTGCCATTGTTCCCCAGTATTAAGGGGACCCAAGTATTATGTAGCTTCATTTTACAGTAAGGAAACTGAGTCCATGCATGATAGGGAGATCCACATGGACCACACAAGGCAAAAGGCTGGCGCTTTCCTGCGCAGGGTGGAGAGTATTAAGTTAGTGCACAAGC
The DNA here is from genome assembly GCA_030674055.1 of Rhabdomys pumilio. Classification (NCBI taxonomy): domain Eukaryota; kingdom Metazoa; phylum Chordata; class Mammalia; order Rodentia; family Muridae; genus Rhabdomys; species Rhabdomys pumilio. Next base: position 58,302,333 of record JANHMN010000015.1, read on the forward strand.
ATCTTGTGATGTACTTGTCCCAGCCGGCAACAGCCAAGGTAACACAGCTCCTTGAAGTTGGCTCCTCCAGATGGTCTCAGTGTTGTGTCATTTGCTTTTTCTCAAGGGCTGTTGAAGAACCAAGACCAGGTACACCCCAGCACAGTTCATGCCCAATGGTATCCCAAAGCATATGTATACAGTGATGGCCTGAGAGCCATCTGGCCAGTGCTGCCAGGCACATCTGTGCAGCATAGTCCTCAGGACATACACCAACATCCCTTGAAAAACCAACAGTGTCTTGGTAGGTTTTAGGTGGTTTTTGTTGTTTGTTTTGTTGTTTTTCAAATGAAGAATAGTCTAGACAAACATTTACAAAGCTCACTGAACTTAAAAGACTCTGGAAGTGTTGATCAGCGAGAAAGCTGTGCTTTCAAACCAAAACATGCCACAGATGGCACCCAGAAGCAGGCAATCTGTGAGCCTTCAGTGTGCTGTGCACTCCCTGCTGACATGGTTAAGGAAACTCGTGGGTGTTGCAGGGCATGCTCTGGGAGAAACAGTCTCTTCATCTTCCTTGCCTAATGCCTCGATAAATCAGGGACCCTGGTGGGGTACATGTCCCCAATGCCATTAGCCTTGTGGATCATGTGGTCTCCTAGGATGCCTGGTTAAGGCAGCTTTCTCCACCAGTACCTGGTTCGAGTTTGAGGTGGATTCCTCAAACTCAGCGTGGCCAGGTTTCCCACTCACAGCTTTCACAGAGGAAGGACAGTGGGGCAGATCCCATAACCAATGCCACCACTTATAAAAAGCATTTCTGTATAAACAGGATCCACCTGCTCCCTGAGGCATATCCAGCACCTAAGTAGCCTGTCACAATCCAAGTGGCTCTGCCTGCCACCACATGCCACAACTTGACCCAGATGAGAAACCCAGCCTGGATGCAAGCAGCATACAGACACTCACTGTACCCCATCAAGCACCCCAGAGCATGGAACAGCAGCAGAAATTGGCCTCTGCATGCACAGCTAACCTCTTCAGCAACGGAGACTACCTGAGAGCAAAGAGAATTGGTTCCATATAACACCGACACACTGTTCTTTTGCTTTTGGTCAGGAGCAGAGAAGCAAAATGGACTCTGAAAACTCTGTCCAGTGCACACTCCGTTCTTGAGTGCATGGAACTCCCACAAGTGTCATCTGTGAGTTTGCTCCACCCATGTAACTGGAAAACTTGCAAGCCAGACACAACTTTCCATTTCTGCCATCAATCCTCACAGAAGAGTCCTGGTGACCAAGTGTCTAAGGATAGCAGGTTGGGAGCTGGTCTCTCTTTGATAGAAGAGCTGCTAAGAACATCAACTACAGCCGGGAGGTGGTGGCGCACGCCTTTGATCCCAGCACTTGGGAGGCAGAGGCAGGCGGATTTCTGAGTTCGAGGCCAGCCTGGTCTACAGAGTGAGTTCCAGGACAGCCAGGGCTACAGAGAGAAACCCTGTATTGAAAAACCAAAAAAAAAAAAAACCATCAACTACAAGAGACTGGAAATGACCCAACACCAGGGAAGAAGCACAGTATTTGGTCCATACCTTGTGCAGAAGGCAGAGCTCAAATAAGAACAAGCCAACTTTCCAGGAACTGTTAAGAAGCAGGCTCCCGAGCCAGCTGAATACAGGCAGTGAAGCTGTGTGTACACTCGGGCTGATAAGAACAGATGGTAGGAGCCACCTGGCATCCTGCACCAGCCCAAAGCACAACCAGGTGCCTGCCTGAGCCCAGCTCCTCTCCCAGGAGCCTGGGAAACCACAGACAACATATTATGCACAAACCAGGCCATGCAGGAGCACCCACAGGAACCAGGCCTGGCTTCCAGGGAAGCTTCATGACACAGAAAGTCCCTACATGCCTGCCCATGTACACAAACATGAATAAGTAAATAAATATTATTTATATGAATAGTTTTTACAGCTTGTACTTTTTTGAAGGATTCTGTACTTTAAAAAACTGTTTCAAATAGCCTATTTGGGAGCCATAAAAAGAATTATTTATTGGCTTTGGTGTGTAGGTGTGTGTTTTCTATCCCAGTACTAGAGTAGGGTACAGGTACAGGTCCCTGGGGCTCAGTGGCCAGCCGGTCAAGCCTACTTGGCAAGCTCCAGGCCAGTGAGACATACTGCCTTGGACAACAATGTAGGTAGCTCTTTCTCCGACTCTACAAGCATGTTCACACATTCATCCCTGCACATGCACAAACATTAACATACATCTTGTTAGTTCACCGTGGTGCTACATGCCTGTCCTAACACTCAGAAGTACAATGAGTTTAAGGCCAGCCCAGACTACACAGAGAGAACTCCATTTCCAAAACAAAACACGGAGGTGGGGAGTGCTAGAAACCAAATAAAAACACAATAGCAAAGGCAGTTAAGAAAGCATTTGTTCTTGCAGAAGACCAGGGTTCAATTTCCCAGCACCCACTTGGTAGCTCACATCCATCATGCATAACCATTCAAGAAACTTCAACGTTCTCTTCTGACCACTGAGGGCAACTGGCATACATCTGGTACACAGAGATACATGTGAGCAAAAACACACATAAAAATAAATAAATCCCAAGGGAGACAGAGGCAGAAGAGTATCAGTTTGAGGCCAGCCAGGTCTACATATTAAATCCCAGGTTACTCAATCTCAAAAAATAAATTGTTAAACTGAACATAAGCTACTATGTGTGAATCCGGTACTCTAGAAGGCCACATATCCTTATGGAATTGGAGGCAAACAGCCTTCACCCCTGTGGACCAATAGTGTTCAGACCACTGTGGTCTCAAAGTGTCAACATAACTCCATCTGCCTGAGACCAGTGGCATAGAACACACTACACAATTCACAATTCACCTGGAACTGTCTTCCACATCTGCCAGGATCAGAGTAGCTAAAAGCACTTTGGAGGCACCACACAAGGAGCTCTCTGGGCAGCTCCCTGTCACCTAGTGGAAACAAGATGGGTACAGGCAGGCAGTGCTCAGGGACCAAGCTCCACTCAGCATGACATATGTTTCTACACACACCAGGGTGACAGCTAGCCTGGCTCATGATCAACTTCATCTGCTCCCTGGGCAGCTGGCACATACCTGCCTCCATACTGTTAGTGTCATCAGTAAAACGAGGACACTTGTGTGAACAAGCAAGGAAAGAAAGCAGAGGACAGGAGAGGAGATGGATGGGGCAACTAGGTGGCTATCATCTGAAAAGCAGGGTAAGTGGGTAAGAGTAAGGCCAAAGGGGAAAGTCCAAACCACAATAAACAGACAAAGCATGGGCAGTTGGGCCCTGGAGAAACCCAGTCACTGAGAACAGAGGACCTGTCCCACAACAGCAAGATCACACTTGTCTCCTCCCTGAGAGTAGTCATAAGAAAAGGGCAGTCAGTTGTACTCAACTCTTGGCAGGAGGTTCTGATCAATGCAATTAGGCAAGAAAAAGACAGAAAGAGGCCTTCCAAACAGGAAAGAGGAATGAGTGTTCACACCCTGCGTTCACGCAGGGCTACAGGACAGAGCATTTCCACCACAGGTTCATAAGTTAAAGACTCCAATCCTCCTGACAATAGCACGTAAATATGAAAGGTCCAAGAGATGACTCAGTGAGTAAAGGTGTGCACAACCAAGCCTGACAACCATACCCCAGGCTATTCCATAACCTCCACTTACATGCACATGCATAAAATAAATTCATGTTACATTAAATTCTTTAAAAAATATGTCAGTTACAGACACCAAGGCTTTGCATTCTACTGTCTAAAACCAATTCAGAGTGGACTCAGACAAGATCAATGTCAGTTCAAGCAAATATTCTGTGGGAAAGTGGCAAGATGATTCTGAAACCACATTGAGTTCAGAGACTCAACACATAAAGCCTTGTCATCAAGTGTGTCCCTGGAACACATTCAATAGGAGAAAACTTCTACAGATAATTCTCTGACCTTCCACTCCCCCTGCCCCCCCCCCAGAGTTGCATGCACACATATGCACATGCCCAAATGCAAATCCCACAGAAGCCAACAAAAACAACAGTAACAAGAACCTTTGAATGTAATAATCAGGCAATGAGGTGGGTGGCAAGCTGGCAATGATAAGCCCATTTACCTTTTATCACAGAAGATACAAAAGAGCAGACACATACTCAGGTGACCAATACCATCAGCCATTTCTTAATAGAAGTGCAAAGTAAAAGTCCCAAGAGAAATCACCACATACTTCCTGAACAGCTAAAATTAGAAGGACTAACCTTATCAAATACTGACAAGGTTTTAGCTTTGAGTAGCTTGCTTTTTCTTTCATTCATCTGTTCATTTGTTCATTTATCCATTCATCCGTTCATCCGTTCATCTGGATGATACCACGCTTCTGACCCCTGCCTCCACATCTAGGAATACTGACATGACAAGCACATGCTGCAACACCCCTGGTGGGAATATAACGGAGTAAGATTACCTTACAAAGTAAAACAACTCAAGGGGCTAACAATATGACTCCGTAGGTCAAGACGCTTGCCACAGAAAGCCCTGCCACCTGAGCTGATCCCCAAAATCCAGACTTCAAGTAGTTGTCTTCCAATCTCTAATACTATCCACACAAGCATGTGTGTAAGGAAATTAAGAAGCCAAGCAATGCGAAGTGTTAACAACATATACAGAGACTGGAGGTGTTTAAGGCTAGTAAGATGGCTCAGCTGATGAAGGTGTTTGCTGTCCAGTTCCACCCCCTGCAACTCACATAAAAGTGGAAAGCAAGAGAGGACACCATAAAATAGTCCTCTGACCTCCACATCCTCAACACACACAAACACACACTCCATACTTACATATAATAAAAAAGAATGGATTATTATTCAGCAACAAAATAACCATTACACAGTATAACATGGATAAGCTGCAAAATCAATATGCTGAAAAGGACAGTCTCCCATCTAACCCAAAAGGGAGTGTGTGCATGCATATTGTACAATTTACACAATTCTAACAGGGCAAGGCAAACCAACCTACAATGGCTGAGAGGAGAGCAGCAGTTGTCTGGGGGGTTGGGAAAGGAAAGGGGAATAATACCAAGGAATAGGAAAACGTTTTTCAGCAGTGATGAGTTTCTCATTTCACATGCCTATGGTAAATGGCACTACAAATGTACCTAGTTACAGACTTCAAATGTGCAGTTTATTGTATGTCAATCATAGTTTAATAAAATTGAAATAAATTGGGGCAAGGTATAATAAAGTAGGTATCACACAAAAGTAGGAGCAGTGAAGCCAAAGCAGGAACACTTTTTGTTGCAGAGGACAGGAACGAGCACCCCACACCCCAGAAGAAAAAAATCCCTTGGGCTGTCTCTCTTCAGTGAAATGAGGAAGCATAACAGCTGAGGCTAAGGACCTAGAACTTAGGAGTCTTCTATATACTGACAACTAAACACAGAGACACAGAATACATACACTCTCAATCTCCTATCAGACTCTATCCAACACTGACAAGCACCAGCTCCTCTTTCTGGAACTGAGCACATCCCACAGATACCTGTGAACTGGAGAGATGATATGTCCACAGCAGAGTGGGAATGGCTGACCTTGGGTTAGGCAGGTCTCAGCACTCAGAAGCTGTCTCAGCCAGGTGCCCTAGTCTCTACCCTGCCTCCACTACAGCTAGAACCCAGGAGTAGGAGCCAACTACCCAGCTTCCCAGAAAAGGCAGACAGCTCTAACTTCCAGACAAACATCAGTGAGCTTCCCATAACAGCACCTGGAGCAAGTACTGCAGCAACTACCCTGAGAAAGTAGCTCAGTGCCTGGCACATTGCCTCATCCTGGGTGTGCAGGGTCTGTGTCTAGCCATCTGGAGTCCCAGTTTCCACACTATTCTCCCAACAAGGGATCTGGAGTCTTGTTTAATGGAACCTTTTAAGGGATTCACGTGCCCTCTGGGGCAGGCACACAGAAGCTCTGGGAAAGAGCCCAGACCCAGCACCAGCGTCTATGCTCCATTGTGGTCTGAGAGCTCCTGTCTCAACCCCACCAGATCTCCATGACAACCCTAAATGTACAAGTGTGCAGAGCCCAGGTTCACATCACTCCACAGGAGAATGCCCTCTCATATCAGCACCAGAGTCCTCCAGAGGAGGGAGGGTGTGACAGGGTTCAGAAGAACTACCACAGGATGAAAGGCAAAGGGGTGCCTAGGGTAAGAGAAAAGCCATCACCACTTAGCAGTGCCCAGTCAGAAACAATGGTTCCTGGCAAGTACAGGCCCTCAAGCCTGCATGCTTAGCAGTCAAAACCACTCACTCCCATGTGGCAGGGAGCTAGCTGGTCACCTCCTAGTATTGTTCACACCTGTGGCATTCCCTGGCCTCATTCACTCAGCTCCGAGCTCTAGGCCCAAAGGATGCCTCCCTTCTCCTATCCCCTGCTCCTGCCAGTATTTCTAAGAGCATTTGCCGAGGTTCCAGCAGGGATGCTGGTAGCTACTGTAGGTAGGACCAGTAACAAGCCTTAACACAGGGTGGGGGTGTTTCAGAGGGCCCAGTCAACTGTTTCACTAACCACTGCCTCACAACATCACTACATATTCCAACTTTAAAATGGCAAAGACTCAAAACAATGGCACAGACATGTCACACACAGCCTGCTTGCACTTGGGCAGTCAACTCTGAGGATGGGTTCATCGATCTACTGGTGCCCATCACAAACGAACATGAAGCATGGTACAGGGCTACAAAGAAAAAAGAACAAATAACCCATACTGGCCCCCAGTGCCATCTGTCAGATGCCAACAGGATGAAGTAAGTCATGGCCATTTCACCAGCAGCAGATCTCCCAGACTGGGCCCAAGGCAAAGCCAGTACTTCCCCATTCCTATCCACCATGAAAGCCTGCCCATCCCACAAGGGAACAGCACACAAGAGCCTCTCAGGATGACAGACACACCTTTTGATTTTCTGCCCCCCAACCCTCTCAGTCTTCCCACCTCGGTTTTGCACTTCCACTTCAAACTGCCCATCACAATAGCACACAGCAGGGATGCCATCAGTCAGCAGAGACATGAGGTCTCTTCCTACTGGGTGTCATGTTTACCCCAATACTACAAATATTTGGGTTCTCCTTTTCTAGGGCAAGCTGAGCCCTGAATACACCAAGCTAGTATCTGGACATGACGCTTTATCCTGTACCCAACTGCTGTCCATAAGGGGTGACAGGGACACAAGTGATTCTCATGAAGAACACAAAGAATGTCCCAGAGTGGGCTGGGGAAACCTTAGCCAGGCACAACGAGGTCACTTCTGTCCCACTGAGGCCCTGGTCAATGGTGTGGGCCAGTATTCTTTCAAGCCACATTTGCTCACCAAGGCCAACTGGCTTTTGGGAGTCCTCATTTTCAAAGTGGTGGTCCTGGCAAGATCACAAAAATGCTCTTTAGTCTACCTTCTTGGAAACCATGAGCTTATTCCAAAATGTTATGTAATGAGGTAGGTAATGCTTGTACAAAGCCAAGAATTGGAGCATGGAAGTCTCAAGGCAGTGAACAGAAAAGCTTGTGTCACACCACCACAGCTCACCAGGCTATAATATGGCACTGAGAGACCAATGGCACCGGACAGCTTCTGGTGGACAGGGACAAGACTGGTACCTACCCCTGTCAGACTAAGAAACTAAATACCAGCACTCTGTTATGGCCCAGAACCAATTACATGCCCAACACAGTTGGGGCTGCAAAACTAACCCAAAGACAAGTAGCATACCATGGCTAAAAGCTGGAGGACAGAGACCTGTGAAAGACTTGGGATTCCTGTCATCGAATGCCCAAGACAAGACAGCCTGTAATAACCTGGGCATGTAAAGTACACTCTGGAGAGACCAGCATCAGGCCTAACCTCAAAGGCCACGCTGGGTAGAAAACCAGGGAACCAAGTCACCAGGGAACTCCTGTGTCTTAGTGCAGACACTGCAACCATTTTTCACTGTGTGTTCTCAACATCTCAGTCTCACAGTGCACACACCTGCTCTCCTTCATCTTCAGGAAGACATCCAACCCTCACCATGTCTCAACCTTTTGGCCCCACTTTCATGGTAGCCAGCTGGCAGCACAGACAACTTCTGGAAAGCATGCCTTCACACTTCCTTCCTTTCCTTAGTTTTTCCTTACAAATCTGATCCCAGGGGCTCAAGCTGGCTGGAAGCATCAAATTCTTTTCTGGCAACTGCTAGTGTTTCAAGTGTTTTCAATTCTTAGCTGCACACAGTGCTATGGTCCCATTATGGGGACGAGGTATCATCAATGTGTTGTCTTTTAAAAGGACCCCAGGAAGCTAAGCCCTCCTATTTGGCAGCACTGTCAAAGCATCTGGACTGCCCTCCTGACCTTGTCGATTGTCCCTGACACTACAAAGCATGGCAATATGTATCTAGCCACCAGCAGGGGATGGAAAAGCAATGCCCAGGAACTCCTACTGCAGTATTTCTGATCCAGCCTCAACCAGACAGCACCCAGACAGAAAGAAAAATGAGGTTCAGCCACCTGCCCAAACTAGGAGCCTTGCATGGAAATGCCATGTCTTACTGAGCAATCATCCATCCCTTTGGAGACATGATGGCACGGTATGGGGATGCTCCTGGAATTTGGGGGCAGGCCAGTGAGCTTAAGTAAATCCACCTGTCTCCTAAAGGAAAGAGTGACTAGGCCTAACTGAGTCTCCTGAGACCTTTCTCTTTTGCACTAGTTAAGTGAGGTCTAGGATGAGACTCCATAGCTCATTGTCTATCCCTTCCCATCTGCCCATCCTCCTTTGCCGTGGTCCTCCTGAGTCTCACTCTATGCTGTAGCCCTTAATTTGCAAATTAATCGAGAAACAAGCAAACCCAAAGGTTGACCAGACTTGTCCTCCATCTTGTCCTGGAAAGCCTGGTCTTCCTCAGCACAAAGTCCAGGTGGCAGAACTGAGCCCACCAGACATAGCTAAGATATGGAGGTGCCTAGAAGCTCTCAAGGACAGCTGGGTGGTTTCAGGACATTTGTATGAAAACCATGACCTGAGGACTGACTGGTGGCTGTCACTTCCAATGGAAAGCATGGTCTACTTCCCCTATTTCCCAGGGAAGGATGTGTGACCCAGCTATGCTTAGCACAATCCTACGTACTACATGTACAACAAAGTCAGATTATTTGGCAGCCCTCCTGGATGGGAGCAGCAGTCACTACTGTTTCCCACTATCCTTCACAACAGCTAATACTGAAGATGAAACTTAGAAACAAGCAACAAGGCTGGATGGTGGTGGTACAGGCCTTTAAATCCCAGCACTCAGGAGGCAGAGGCAGGAAGATCTCTGAGCTGGAGGCCAGCCTAGTCTATAGAGCAAGTTCCAAGACAGCTAGAGCTACACAGAGAAACCCTTCTTAGAAACCTACCACAGGCCAGCATGGCTCAGAAGACACATCACTATGTTACTATGTAACCTGACAAACTGTGTCCAATCCCCAGATGGTAGGCTAGAGCAGATTCCCAAAGCTGCCAATATATATACATACAAAATTAAAGATATAAGAAGGACAACTCGGGCTGGCTCGGTGGTTAAGAGCACTGGCTGCTCTTCTAAAAGACCCAGGGTTCAATTCCTAGCACCCATGTAGTAGCTCATAACTGCCTGTAACTCCAGTTTCAGAGAATCTGATATCCTTATACAGACATGCACGCAGGCAAAACACCAATCCCCATGAAATAAAAATGAATAAAATTTTTTAAAATAAGAACTAGATCTTAAAAAAAAAAACATAAAAAGGGAAATAACGCCAAAGTCATAAGAAAACAATATATTCACTAGGAAATAAAATAAAAACCAAGGTCCAGATTCCATTCAAAATTCCTGAGCAAATGAGGGTGACAGTGCCTGCCTTCTCAGGTTCAAATGCAGGTGACTGCAGTGCATGCATAGCCCTTGCTATTTAATCCTTGCCTAGTACTTAATCAAGTTAACTTCATCTGGTTAAACAACCCACTCCCCCAAGCCTCCAATATTCTGAAATGGTGTCTTGCTATGTATGTAGCCCAAACTGACCTCCTGCTACAGTTTCCAGGCTGGCACCTTGAGGCATTCCATGGAGTAGGGAATAGCAGTCCTCCAGCCCTGCCTCCCAGCATCCCTTGCTGCTGGTGGAGACAAGTACAATGTTCCAGGGGGTGAAAGCCATAGCACCCACAGAACTAGATTAGCGGAAGGAAGTAGAAAGCAGGGCTGAAGTAGAGAAATAAGAGGGACAGAGAGCCTATGGAATGCCAGCATGTGTCATAGAGGACCATAATTCATTTGGTCCTGAGGAAGCTGGGTACCTCAAAAATTCACAGAAGATGCAGGTGAGGTGGGCTATAATTCCTATCTTCTCTGAGAAGCACTCCAAGGACAATTTCCTTGGCTCCAGGTAATCCCAGCAATGTTCCTCAAAGCTTCCTTTACCTGCATCACTGGGCTGGCTAAACAAAGGTCTCACTATAGCACCTGAGGGGGTGAGGATGGGGTTCCTGGGCTATTCTCTTTCCCAGCTGTAGTCAGTACCCCAAGCTTCTAAGTACTGCAGAAAAATAGTATCACAGGCTGCCCTGGAACACACGAGACTCCCACCAAAGCACATAATTGTCTGGGGTTGAGCTGAGCACTATGGGGGTGGAGGATATTCTCTGGGTTTTGGGAACTCTGATGCCATGGAGATGATCTGTGAAGGCAGCAGCCACGACGACATCTCATGGGTCTTGGGCCTTGCGCTCCTGGCTAGCCAGTGCTGTTAGTGCGAGGACCTGCCTCTGCTTTTTCCAATACCTACTGCTCGCTACAGGTGGTGAACCAACTTCAGACAAGAAGTCACTAAAATTTAAGATTATTTACCTGAGAGTTATAGTTGTATTTTTTTTTTAAAAGTGAGTGAGTAGCCCTAGCACAAGTCACACTCAGCATGGTGTGTGCGCCGCCCCTGCCCCAGCCCCCCCCACTTTAAAACAAAAGAAACTGTTGGAAGGCTGAGGTCCCCTGCTGTGGGGAATCACAGACTGCTTTTTGTTAGGAAAAAGAATGAAGTTTGTCTGTGGCTCTAGGCAGAGACCTACAGACAGATGGTTTACAAGTTGGTTGCTCTGAGTCAGAGAGCCTGAGTAAGAATAAGTCTCCATCTTGGGGCAGATACTAATTTAACTGTGAATTTATAATATAGGATTTATTTGCTTTTAGGAAAGATTTATAAACAGATTTGTCCGAATCACGTGGGGAATTTTGCCTGCGGTTCGGAACTGGGATAGCGAAAATTGTCACTGACTGCAGGTAGACAGTGCAGTGTACAGCTAGGGGCTGCTCTAGTAGAGAGCCAAGCAGAAAGACGTGTGAAGATGTGTTACTCCAACTTGTCTTACAGGATACTTGGGTTCTGTCTAACGTGGGCTCCACGGGAATTCTGGGTTTAAATCCTGCTTTGACTAGCTGCCTGCTTTTAAGTAGGAATAGACAGAAGTGTGAATCAGTTGTGTTGAAGATGGTATAAAGATATATTGCTTTAATATGACTCACAGGATACTCAAATTCTGTTAACGTGGGCCCCATGGGATTCTTGGGTTTTATCCTACTTGGCAAAATAGGAAAGGCCTAAGAATAGGCACATACAGTACTTTAGTTAATTACTTCATTTGTTTTAGATTGTTTTAACTTTTAAAATGGGATTGATTTTGAGTTGTGTAGTTATACTGCTCCTCTGGAAAAGAGAAAAATATAAAGGTTTTTCAGGTTACTGGCTCAAGGATATGCTGATTTGGGAAAAAGGTTCTGCCTTTTAGAAAAGGTGATTAAAATATTTATTCCTCCAGAATTATATGGATCAGACATTACAGAGGTAGGCCTCCAGAAAACTAGATTCCAGAGAATCAAACAAAAAAATATCTTGATGATACTAAAATTTGTTTTGAGATTTGTATATTACAGAATATATAGCCTTGATGAATGAATCTCGTCAGGCATGAGGAACTAACCTGCTTGAACGCTTGATGTCCTAGACTTCCAGTTGGATCCAGTTAAGACACAGACATCAGAGACTAAATCGTTTGTGTGGCCTTCTTAAGGCCAACTAACTCCCCTATTTACCCTTCTCCCTGCCCCTCTTCAAAATATCTCAGCGCCCATATTCAGCTTGCAGAGGTTATAAAAGTCAGCATCCCAATTCCCTGGGCTTGGGGGCTGAGGTGGTTAATATTAGGCTGTCTTTCTAGGGAACTTAGTAATGGTTTTTATTGGAACAGTGAAGAATAGCTAGAATTGATTTCATAGCCATAATCTATTGGCAGAAATCTGTATAGTTGTTACTAAGCTGAAGTCATAATTTATTTTGTTACAAAATTTATTTTGATTTCAAATTCAAGGGTTTCACTAATATATTTTCTTCTATTAATTCAAAATTAGTGGGTACAGGGCTTAGACCCAGTTCTTCTTTAATTTTTTTTTTTAACTGATCTGAGATGGTTAGCCTGTGAGTTAAGGGCCTATAGCAAATTCATGGCTCTGAGTTTACTGTTATGGTGTTTTCTAGATTTTAATTAGAAACAGCTGAGTAATTAACCATCAACAGTCCAGATTGCTTCACATAGATAGTTGGTTTTCAAAAAAACGTCACAAGTCCACGAAACAGGACACTACAGACATTTTTTTTATTAAGTATCATTTGACTAGAGACCTGTATGCTCCTGACAGCTTCCTGTCTTGGATTCTAAGAAGAAATTGAGCATCTTTGGAGTTACTCCAGTTGAGTTGAGACACCCACTGGGCAAGAATTGCCTATTTTCATCTACAAACAAACTACTGTCCAGAAAAGGACACACTTGCAGAATAGTTGACTGATTATATCTGCCTAGACAGAGTGATCAGCCCTTAAAAATTCCACATCACTAGGTCTGTCAGATGATCCTGGGCCAGAAGACTGAAGATCGGATGCTCCAACATACTGAAGTATAAGGACTGTCCAGGTGATCAGTGGTCTCTATAAATTGGCTAAGTTTTGGAAGCTATGCTTTGTGCTTCCCATATTTTCAGTTAATTCAGTCATTCTGGTTTTCTGATGGCATTGAAGACTTATAGTCTCATAGCCAACCCAGGCCATTTACTTTGAGAGAGCAGATTTGAGAGGATGGTTTTCAGGTGACATTCATTCTAAAGCCAGGATATAAGCCAGGTACAGAACTACAGTCTTTTTCTTTCTTTCTTTCTTTCTTTTTTTTTGGTTTTTCGAGACAGGGTTTCTCTCTGTGTGGTCCTGGCTGTCCTGGAACTCACTCTGTAGACCAGGCTGGCCTCGAACTCAGAAATCCGCCTGCCTCTGCCTCCCAAGTGCTGGGAGAACTACAGTCTTTTAAGTTAGGATAGATGACAATGGTCTTTTTATTGATAATAATGTTGGACTGGGTATTAGGTCTATCTTGTACCTTACAATTACAACATGGTAATAGTTATGCTCAATTTATATATCTGAGATAAAGGAGTCTTTTAATTGGACGGAAAGGGGGTAATGTTGTAGGACTTTTCCTGCAACATTGTATTTGCAGTGGAGCTCTGCTTTTGGATAGAGAAGAGGTAGGTGGAGCTAGGAGTTGAGAGGAGGAAGGAAAGAGGAAGGAAGGGGAGAAAAAAGGGGGACGAGGAGAAGAGAAGATGTCCGTGTGCCTTTAGCAGTCTAAGGTAGTTATTCTTGTCAGGGTTAGGTAATTGGGTTAACAATTCTAATTGTGTGGGCTTCTTGTGTATTGAGTATTTGCTGATATATAAATCAATTTGGTTAATCTTAAGCATTAAGAGTCTTATTTCTACCTGGTACTGGGAATTGTTACATCTGCCGTATGGGGGTAGCAGTGTTGGCCCTTGATCCATGCTTAGAGCCAGGGACTCCACGGCGCCACGGCGAAGGCAATAGCCATAACAATGTCTCGTGCCACGCTTAGTGCAGGAACTTAGAGTGCGAGCATGGTGGTGGCTGGGAGCTAGCCGGGTCTTCACCACCTTTTCTAATACCTCCCACTACAAATCCCCAACACAGAAGTAAACTCTTTTCTGCCCTCAGCTACCCAAGACAGAAGCACAGCAGCTCTAAAGCACCCAGCCCACAAGACCAAGACATCTTCCCTGGCCCCTAGCCATAAACTTGTGTTTGGACTTAGGATACACCTCTCTTTACCCGAGCTACACACAGCTGGTGGGAAGAAGACTGGCCTCTCATCCAGGTTCTTAAAATGCACGGTGACCCCATAACTTCTGACCAAGAACTGTCCCATCCTGTCACCAACCCCAGAAAGTTCTTTTCACTCCCCAGGTCCCTGGCAATGGATCAAACACTGCCTTCTTTTCACGTTTCTGCACTGGCCACGAATGAGCTGAGAGGTCTCTGGGGTCCTGCAGTGGGGGCTCAGACTCAGTGGAAACAAATACCACTTTATTAAGCATTTCCTCCAGAACTCCACAAATGACAGTGTCTTCTTAAAGTAGCCAACAAAGGAACTGAGACCACCTAACTCATCTGGCTGGCTGAGATCACACAGCTGGGTTTCGGGCACTGGCAGTCTGGTAGCCAAACATTGGCTTAGTCTGTGGCCTTGAAGCACAGCTCAGTGCTGACCTCAAAGGGTACAGACACCTGATTAAAAGCCCTTCAAACAGTGAAGCAGAGGTGGGATGAAAAGCTGGGGTGTTTTGAGGCCTCCTATGAGGGACAACAGAGGGAATCTCATGAGTGCTTGAGAGAAAGCAGGAGTGTTCCAGCTGTCCAGCATAGGTGGGTGAGCAGCAAAGAGCACCAGGCCAGGTGGGAAGAAGCCTGGGGCTATGCTCTGCTTGAGAAGTGACAAACTCAGTCTGAAATTTTAAATAATTCATTCTGGCTGCCTAGTAGAGAATGGGGCAGGCTGCTCAGCAGGCACTGGCTAGCTTCAGGGAATGAAATGATGAAAGGCAGGAAGGGGTTAGGGTATAAGTGGGAACGAGGTTCCAGGCACAGGCCACAAAGTCCATACCACACAGGCTGCTAGGATACAAGGCTGCATATACAGGCCACACTGGGAGTGGAAGAGGGTGACTTGGTTACCACTCGTCCCCAACTGTGGGACACTAAGGAATTGGTTTTACAACTGGCTTTACAAAATAAAAAAGGTGACACAAACCTTTAATCCCAGCACTTGGTAGGCAAAGACAGAATTTCTGTGAGTCCAAAGCCAGCCTGGTCTACACAGTGAGCTCCATCACAGCCAGGGCTACAGAGAGAGAGAGAGAGATCCTGTGTGGGTAGGATGGAGTTGGATGAATGGTATTGACAGCTGAATGTTACAGTTGGCACTACTGAGATGTGCATTTAAAAATGCTTAAGAAGCCATGTGGTGGTGGCATATGGCAGGCAGAGGCAGGCAGATCTCTCAGAGCTCTGTGACTTCGAAGCCAGACTGATCTACAGAGAGCCAGAGCACTCTGTCTGGGGGGGAGGGGGGAGGGGGGAAGGGGGAAGTGTTGAAGAAACCAGGCCTAGTATCCAATGCCTTTATTCCCACACTGGGGAGGCAGAAGGGTAACAAATCTTTGTGAGTTCAAGGGCAGCCTAGTCTACACAGTGAGACATTGCCTCAACAATGAACTTAATATGTAAATATGCTTACAGTTCAGTTTTATACGTGACATGTGCATATTATCCCAAGATAGACACACAGATTACCCAGGTGGGGGATCCTAGCTGGGCCTTAGTGCCTGAGCACTACAGGTTCTTCTGCTAAAACTTTAATACCCTGAGTGGTATGGCTCCCAATAACTTCTGGGCTCTCTGCTCTTTTACACAGGGAACTGCAACAGATAGTGTCACATGACCTCAAACAGGGGCAATCAAAAGAGGGTGCTGGGCCCTGAATCCTGACAAAACCAGCCCCTGCTGTAAGTGCGTTTGTGAGCAAGTCACCTTCCTGGAAGCATATGTGTCTGCTCCCCAACCCAGACCTGGAAAGTCATGGAAATATCAGCTGGGCCACAATTAAACAGGGATTTATGAGCACTCTAGAACCCAGCAAGAGCTATAGATGTAGGCAGTGGACCTCAACCTAGTTACAATCTCCACACCCATATACAAGTACCTAATGGGAGCTGCCTTGGTATCTGGGGAACATGGACAGGCACTCTCTCCAAGAGCCACACCAGCTCCACCTTTGAGATCCCTCTGACACCATGCTGCTTGAGTCAAGCAGAGGGGATCTGTGAGGTGGGGCTTCCTGTCCACATCTTGCATGCCTAGGCTCTGAGCAGAAACCTGTGAAGGTTACACACCATGCTTGCAGGGGACACCAACACTAGCTGTCCCTGCAAATCTATTTCTGCAGAATCTATCAAAGAAATGGAAACTTAAGGGTTCTTTGGAAAGTGAGTTGTGTTGGATGGTGTTTTGCTAGGACAAACACATGAAGGAGTGTTTGCCTGAAATGGACACAGGTGAAAAACTAAGACAGACTTGTGAAGCAGACAGGAGAGAGATGTTCTTTAAAGCAACCACATTAAAGGACACATGATAGAGGACTCTTTGCTAACACACATGTATTGGTTCGCCTTACATTGTATATATAGTTGAGCTGCATTTGTCCTAGAGAGAAACACACCAAAAAACAAACAAACAAACAAACTTCTGGTGGTGTGTTGCAGTTTCTTGCCGCTTCCTTGGACTCGGCTGACTGGCAGAGTGATGTCAGCTGAGACACACACACATGCTGAGGCAAGACACATGGAGCACACGTTAAGTTTGGAAGGTATAAAAAGAACTCAAAGAACAGTGACAGAGGCTGAGCTATGGTTGCTTATAGAAATAGCTGTGTATGTAACGCTTGTGGGTCTCAAGTCTTTGCTTCCTTGAGAGAGGCACAGCTGAGACCCTTCTTCTCCTGGCATCCCTCTAGGTCCCTCGTGCCAAGGCTGTCTCTGCTAGGCAGTGCCACCACTGCTGATTTGTGTTTGCTACCCCAACTCTACAGAACTGGACTGTGGCTGCTGACCTGTGAACTGAACTGAATTGTTGATTTCCAGACAACCCAGATGGAAGAGGCTCCAAAGAACATTACTCAAAACAGGTCCACTTCCCCTGTATCCTTTTTTCCCCAATACCTCTGGTAGGTGGTGGGCTACAAGGAAGGTTAAAGCATTTAAGAACTTTCATTACAAATGAAAATTAAAATTTAAAAAAAAATTAAAGTTACACACTACTAGACATTTTTAGTGCCCAAAATGTACAAGAGACTCCATTCTGTCAGTCTACCTCAGAAAGCCACTCCAGAAAAGTGGGCCTTCCTCTTGGAATTGTGAGCCACTGGAAGTCTGTCCTACTGAAGGACCAGAACTTTCCCACAGACAGGGCTACAGAAGTTGAGGAGGCCTGGTTTGCTGGGACTTAACTGCTTCCACCTGTTGCTCATCTATATAAACTCTATCCACACCTCGTTCTGCTAAGAGGGTTCTGGGGTAGCTTTCCCACAGGAAACAGAAACTACTCAGTTACTGTGCCTTCCTTCACCTTACCCATCCCAGGAAGCACACACTGGACCATCACTTCAAAGACACGGTCCCAAATCCACAAGGAAGGAGGCTGCATTTTACAAATGTACAGCAATCATGGCCTGCTCGAGGCCACAAAGTTTACAGAGCTACAATGAGGATGGGGGCCTTGGAAACTTCTCCATCCAGGACCACTGAACTTTGTCTTCCCCAGGAAAACACACTTCACTGTGAAATAGAACCAGCTGCCTCGATGACAGAATGTTGCCAACAGGGGTGCTGTGTGTGAGCTGAAGTAGGTGGTGGCTGACTGGGTTTTTTTAGAGAATGGGAATATTCTCTAATCCTAGATGACACTAGGTACACAGGTGTCAGGATGTCAGATGACCAAAATGTAGATCAGAGCCTTATCCTAAGACTCAAGGCATACATCAAGATTCTATCACAAAGTCAACCTGAAACAAATACCTGTGCTGTAAGGAAATAACAGGTCCACAAAGGCAACTGTGGTAACTAAACAGACAGAAAAGCACAGGAAAAGTGAGGAAAGCCCTCCTGAACATGTACTCTGTGGGGCTGTAGCTCTCACGTGGGTGTGGGTCCTATTGGGCTGTGTTGTGTTTCTAGCCTGTTTGCCGCTCCAGGCGGCTGGAACCATGGTTCAGGAACGCAGAAGTGTGAGAATTTGACTGAGTTCCCTCCATGTGGTGCTGGGAGGACACTGGGCTGAGAAGCTGTGGAGTTCCACTCAGGCGTGGGAAGATCTCAGTCTGAAGTCCCGCAGACACTGCTAGGAGCTTCGGAAGAACTGAGACGGAGGGCTTAAGGGCTGGACCAGACCGCAGCCGAGAGGGACGAGGGAGAAGCTCTGGCAGTGACCCGCAGGGTAGAAACTCTTGGTTACAGCACTGGCTTGGCTGGGTTGGCTAGCTTGGTTGAGTTGGCAGGGCTCTGTGACTGGAACATAGAGAAGTCTTCTATGGGAGATTAAGCAGCAGCTCGGTAGTCAAAGGCCTTCTTCACAGTTCCCTTCGGTGGGGGCCCCAAGACACGAGGAAGTCCATGGTTTTGTCACTGTGGAAAGTAGATGTGGTTGTATCCGCTCGCCCCCTCCCCCTTTTTTCAGGGAGGCAGGAGGGTCTGGGAAGAAATGCTTAATTGGCTACACCCTCTGGCCTCCTCTGGCCTTTAGTTATCTCATTAATATGGAGATCTCTTGAGGCTCTGTGGCCTGTAGTCACATCCTCTACCTGTGGAGGGGTTGGTAGGGGCATTGCCCTACTGTGACTAAAAGGTGCTGATCAATTGAGGTCTTCAGTCTTGTAGGGATACCTGCTGGGTCTCTGGCCATCTCTAGTCAGTGCTCCACCAAAATACAAGCTCCTTTCATGGTCCCACAGTATTCTTACTCTATAAATTTTATTTTTATTTTGTGTGTGTGTGTGAGTGTGTGTGCGCGCATGCGTGTGTTTTACCTGCATATATGTATGAAGACCAGATGCATGCTGGTAAGAGAGCATCCTAGAACTGTACTGGCAGATGGTTGTTAGCCACCATGTAGGTGCCAGGGACTGTACGTACCTAGGTCCTCTTTAAGAGCAGCTAGCCCCATATTTGTTAATTTGGGGAGTACTGGAGTCAAGACCCTGCATAAGCTAGTCAAGTGCTCTATCAAAGAGCCTCATCTCAACCCCCACCCCCAAGTATGGCTTTTACTACATATCTTTGGGCACAAAAGTGGTGGCTAAGGCAGCAGTGAGGCCAGAGTCTGAGAGACTGAGGAGAGTTGACAGAGCTAAGTAACTGGTGGAACAATGAGCTACAAAAGAAAATATTTAAGACACAAGGCAATGGAGAGCTAAAGAGACAGCTTGCAGGAGGAAGAGCCTCTCTGCTGGACCCCACACTTTGTCCACGGTGACTGGGGGCACACCACCAGCTACACATACACACGCACGCATGCACAAACATCAAGAAGGGGTAGCATGAACAGTAGTGTAGCTGGTCTCAGCTGCTTTGTGAGTTCTTTTTTGCCACCCTTTAACCCTCACCTCCTGTTTCACCCTCATAAAACTAGATAGAAGAGAGAGGAATTAGGAAAATTCCTGAATCTAATTTCTTTCCTTTTATTCCTTTTGCTTCTTCTTTGACTATGGCTACAAACAAACCACAACTGATCTCCCTAAACGACTAACAACCACTACCACCACCCGTCTCTGAGGCCCTAGCATTTATAAATCCTCTGAAAACTTCCCAGAATTCCAAACTCACACAATTGCAGGAATTATCTACAGCTGGCAAAACCACGCTTCTGCTAAAACATGAGGCAAATCATGGTCAGCTACCACATCCCTACACCTGGGATTAAAATGAAAGCACATTCTTATTTTTGTGTTGTAAATATAACTTTTATTCACCTGAGTTAATTGTTATCTCAGAGTCTTACTGCCTCTATTTGCTGCCCTAGGTCTAGTCCCGGAAGCTTCTAGCTTCCATACAATCTATTCTAGGCCTAGAATGTTTTCAACCTCTGAGAATGCTGCTGAATAAGCTCACCCCTTCTAGTTCTTTCTGAGCTCTGGCTGGCTGATTCAACTCAGCTGTTCTGGCACAACCTCCTCTCCATGCTAACTGATTCAATCTGGCTTCTCTCAGCTTCTCCTAAATTGCTCTACTTGGCTTCAAACTAACTCTAGCAATCTCTTCTAATCTTATGGCTCCTTCTCATTCTCTGGCTGGCTCTGCCTTTATCTGTGTCTAGCTTGTGCTATCTTCAACCTGTCTCTGAAAAACTGCCTCCTCGTTTTTTGTAGTGCCCCCCTTAATTAGCTTCCTCTCCTCTTCTGTAGAGAGTTAGGCATATCCTATTCTGTCAAATCTTTCTCTGATTCGGAACTTTGCCACTCAGACATCACTTTCAAACATTGGTGCTTCCTTCTACAAACTAACTTTTCTTCATTGTTTGAGACTAAAGGTGTGTATTAAAGGTGTGTCTGTATTCCAGTCAGAGCAATTTAGAGTGTGTGCTAAGGGCTGAGCCACACCACAACTAGCAGTAAGTTTTTTCAAAAAATATCAAAATCTTGGGGCTCAAAATATCCTGCAACACTGTGTTTTTTAAAGAAACCAAAATTCCGAAATTGTCACTACATTTCTCCTTTCTGTTTTAAGCCGTTTATTATGCTGGGTGTAGCGGGAAATTATAAACAGAGACATTTTCAATGAAGTAAGCGTTTTTTCAGGTCAGTGGCCAAGGTTTACAGGAGACCTCCCCTGCCATTTCTACTGGAGTGGCTTTGCCTTTGATGTAGGGAGACAATAACAGTTGAGCAATCACCTGCATCAAATTGCATCTCTCTTTCTACATAAACCATAATTTTATTTTCTCCTTTGAAATCTTCATTTACAATTCCTGGATATACACAGAATCCTTGAGAAGTCAATCCACTCCTTCCCAAGATCATCCCTTTTGAGGGCAAAGGACCATAAACTCCAGTACTTCTTTTATAACACTAGGTTTTGGGGGATGAAGTAAGATGTTTATCTAAGGCCAAGTCTACAGTAGTATTTACCTGCAGTGTCCTGCATTAAATCTCCATGCTGAGTGGAGATTTTCAGTCTGCATATTACTCCTTGGCTGAACTGGTTCCTAGAATTTGTTGTGATGCCCTGAGCCAGGCTCCGAAGGCCACTTCTGGTTAAAATTACTTTAAATATCTCTTTTGGACCCACACTCATTGGTCCAATAGCAACCCTTGCTACATTGCCTATACACCCCTGGAAGCCTAAGCCTTCTTTCTGACTTACATTTAGAAAAACCATTGCCCTCAGAGATGCCTTGTTCACAATTTTGTTACAAATGCCCGTATTTCCCACAATTAAAGTACTTGGTATTTTGAGATCTGAGACCTTTGGAGACTTGGTCACTGTCTCTTTGCAAATGAACATATTTTCCGCAATTGAAGCACTGGGCATTTTGATAATGAAGACCTCTAGCTATACCTCGACTATTTTAGCATAGTACATGTTAGACCCAACATCAGTTGTATCCTTTATCCATTTGTCCACAGGCATTGCTCACACCTTTAATGGTTTAATAACTTTTTTTACATTCTGCATTCACATTTTCAAACTCCAAGATCTCTATCAACACCTGCCTTGCTTCAAGGTCTGATATGGCTTTGTTCACAGCTGAGACTAATCTGAAAGAAAGAAAGAAAGAAAGAAAGAAAGAAAGAAAGAAAGAAAGAAAGAAAGAAAGAAAGAGAAAGAGAGAGAGGAGGGAGGGAGGGGGGAGGGAGGGGAATAGACTGACAGACATCAGTGAAGGCAGGGTGGAGAGATGGCTCAGCAGTTAAGAGCACTGGCTGCTCTTCCAGAGGTCCTGAGTTCAATTCCCAGCAACCAGATGATGGCTCACAACCATCTGTAATGGGATTTGATGTCCTCTTCTGGTGTGTCTGAAGATAGCCTCAGTGTACTCATATACATAAAATAAATAATTCTTTAAAAAGAAAATCAGTGGGGGGTTCTTCTGAGCCTTGTATAATCTTTGTAAATAGGTTGGACTTTTCCTTAGGCTTCTTAACTTTGTCCCAAGCTCTCAAAGCCACTAAGCGACATTGTTCTATAGTAGCATCATCAAATTGAGTCTGTTTTTGTATATCAGAGTACTAGCCTTGATATAGCAACTGGTCTTTTACTACATTCATTCCCCTCGCTCTATTTCACTGTTCAATATTCACGACTTCTTTCCACCACCATTGTAACCACTGCAACTGTGGACCGGTCTCTAGTACAGCTGTTACCAAGCCCTTCCAGTCTTGGGGAATAATTCTGTTCTGAGTAGCCCAGTTATTTAGAATTTGTTTCACATAAGGCAAATGCATCCCCCATATGAAACCATGGACTCTTTAAAACCACCTTAGATCTATCATTTCTATGGGACCATCCTATCTCGTCATCAGCTCATCCCATACCATTAGCAAGCATACGCTAAATGTCTACTGGGAAAGTGCATGCTGTTGATCTCATAACCCTGGGCCACCTCTCCTTCCACTCTGGTGGCTCAGTTGGTTCAAGATTAACTCTTTCTCTGGAAATTGGTTGTTTCATCAGATTGTCCTCCCACTTTGTCAGCTGGAAGAGTTTCTTTCTCTCTTGCTCAGTCACCAGGACTGACTCTTTTTGTTCTCTTCCTCAGTGCTCCTTGCTTCCCCAGTGCTCCCACCTCCATCCCCAACCTCTCCAGTTGCACAGCCAACTCTGCAACCCTTTAAGAAAAGAGGGAGACAGTGATTCTTTTTGTTTTTCCATTTCAACCATTTTTGTTTCTCAGGTCTCTCCATTTCCACCTGCAGCTTTCTTTCCCAACTGCTCAGCCAGTCTCCTAACCCTTTTTGAAACAGAACAAACAAAAAAAGAAAAAAAGAAAAAACAGAAAATCCCTCTGGGAGCAAAGCAGAGGATATCCCAGTGGCAGCAGTTGCAATAAATTTTTTGTTGGCATCTTGTAAAAGAAAAGTTATATATATATATATATCCATTCCTTTATCCCTTGCCATTTTCTCTACGGCATTTGAAATCTAATTTTCCATTTTAATCTTTTAGCTTTCAAGTCTCACAGCAGATGCCATTTTTAGCTGTCTTTGCTATTTTGTGGGTTCTTCTTCCTACCCTTATTCCCCTCGTTATAGCCCCTAACATTAAATATGAGAAAAGCAAATATAAAGGAGGGAGGGAGGCAGAGAGGAGAGGGGAATCCTTAAATCTAATGTCTTTCCTTTTGTTCCTACTTTGACCACAGCTACTGACAAATGGCAACCAACCTCCCTAAATGACCAACTACCACCCACGGCCCTTTCAGGGCCCTAGCATTTAAAATAACCTCTAATAGGTTTCTGGAATTCCGAATGTTACACACAATTGCAGAAATTATCTGCAGCTGGCAAAGCCATGTCTCTGCTAGAGCATGAGGCAAACCCTGGCCAGCTGCTGCAGACAGTCTGAAGTAGGGCAACATCTCCACACCTGGGCTTAAAAGAAAAGTACATTCTGGGACTGGGGAGTTAGGAGCACTGACTGCTCTCTTAGAGGCCCTGGGTTCAATTCCCAGCACCCACATAGTGGCTCACCACCATCTGTAATGGGATCCAATGCCCTCTTCTGGTGTGTCTGAAGACAGCTACAGTATATTCATATAAAACGGTGGGGGTGGGGGTGGGGGTGGGGGTGGGGGTGGGGGTGGGGGTGGGGGTGGGGGTGGGGGTGGGAGTTGCAATAAAATATACCAAAATTCCAGAATTCTCACTACATAGCAGCTCACAGATACAATCAAATGAGGAGAAGAGCAGGTGCAAGATGCTGTATGTGGGCACTGGAAAGATCTCAGATGGAAGCTCCTTAGAAGAGAGAAGTGGCACATGCACACGCTGTGGTCACATAGTACTTCACCACATTTCCTTCTTAGCACAACAAGCTCAAACTTGTATGATGGCTACCTATGCATGGAAGATCTGTCATTTCACAGACCAGCTCTGCCTCCACATCATTCACTCCAAATGCAAGCCTGCCAAAGTCCAGGGCATCTACTGAAGAGCCCATGAGACAACTGGACAGAAGTATGCTTCAACTTTACCTCTCTCAGAGTACACCATTCAGATCCACTGACCCAAGTCACCTCAAGGTGGGTGAGGTCAGAAGGAGCATAGTTGCCAGAAGGAAAGGATCCTGTGACTCTAGGCATTCAAGATCATGGAAAAGAAAAAGAAACCCATGCTGTCAGCACCCTGAAGATGCAATGAAATTTCCTTTCTAGAAAGCAGGGGAACATATGGCAAGCCTAGGACGAGTCAATTCTGAGTAGCCCAGTGGTGAGGTCAGCCACCTGGGTGGAGTATGGAGTAGCCCAGAAAATAAGCTACTGACTTCCTAGGGGGAGGTACCTACTCTCCAACTTGGTGGACAGACATCTGCAGGTGTAAGTCCAAAGCCATCTGCATTATACCCTAGCACAGTGCTGACAGGTGAGCAAAGACCTTAGTGTCCAATGATAATAATGAAGAATATCAAAATACACCATTTCTACTTTGAGAACCAAGCAGATACACAGAGCAGCCTGTCCTACCCCTTCCTCGAAGGACTCGAATTCCTTCTTTGGCCAACCATGTGGATGCACTAAGGAGCCATGCTGCTAAGGACAGCAGGCCACCTTTAAGTCCCACATCTATCCCTAGATCCCCCAGTGAAACTGCAAAGCAAGCACAAGCACCACCCTGTGCCCCAGCTTACACTCTACAATGAATGAGGTCAAGAAGAAATGAGAGAAACATTTCATAAGTCAGTTGTAAAAGCAGTCACTGTCCTACAGCTCACAACCCAGCTAGAGAGACAAGTGGCATCAGGGCAGCCAGTTCTCCAACCTGCACACACCAAAGCTTGTGCTGATCTTTATTTAGCACTGTGGTGCTGGGTGCTGGGGCTGCTCTCAGGAACCTTGGGAATCAGTATGAAGAATGAAATTACATAAACTTAAAATAAAACTCAAAACACTACTTCCTGTCAATTTTACAGTATTTATCTCATTTTTGTTTTTGTATATAGGTCCTAACATACACATTTGGAGCAAATGGTGTGGAGCAGGCGGCTCTTCCCAGCCCTACTTAGGGCTGGAAGCCATCCAATGGTGGGAGTACAAGGCTGTACCTATCTATGACCTTGGGAATCTGAAAACTCCTGGGCAAAAGCCCTAACACTGTTATTTGTAAATGAAGCTAGGTTTTGTGCACGCACGCATGCACGCACTGTTTGTGTATGTATGGAGGTCAGAGGAGAACTTGCAAACATCAGTTCTTCTTCCAGTATGTGTGTCTAGAGGGAAGAAGTCAGGTTACTGGGTAAGCACTTTTGTCAGCATTTCCTCAACACCACTATACAGCAACCATGCATACTACTTATCCTGTCCTATGAAAAAATAACTCAAGAGATGACTCAGAGTGTATGTGGCTAGCCATAGTCCTGCACACCAGTCACCACAACACTTGGGAGGCTAAGGCAAGAGTGGCAGGAGTTCAAGCCTAGCCTGTTTCAAAATTCCAAATACATAAATCAATTATATGTGGATATTTAAAGATGTGTAAAGACTACTCATTTTGTAACAGAAACTTCAGTATCTGTGTACTTGGTACTCACGGTTCTGGAACCAAAAGGGGATGCCTGGACACAAGTGTGAAACTTTGTCCAGTGGGGTTTCTTTGAAAAGGTCACCACTGCTACACTGATTCCACACTGAAGTACTAGAAGTCTGAATGAAATTAAAATCCATTTGTGTTACTGTATTTCACATTCATACAAACGAAGACAGAAGGACCTAGTCTTTAGATGCCCATTCATTCATATATACATATACATATATATAAATAAAATAGACAGGATCTCACTATGTAGAGAAGACCAGGCTGGCCTCAAACACAGATTCCGTTCACCTCTGCGATTAAGGTGTGTGTCACCATGCCCAGCTCCAACTTCTATAAAATCTCAAATATTGACTAAAAAGGCAATTCTAAATCTTATCCTCATTTGAATGTTACTTCTACACAGCATCATCAAAGCCACGTCTTAACACAAAAGTAATATTTATAGACACAATCTTCTTACCAAAAACTCTGTCAGGGGCTGGAGGTGGTACAAGCCTTTAACTCCAGTACTGAGGCAGAGGCAGGAGAATCTCAGTAAGTTCAAGGCCAGCTGGTGTAACTGGTCTTTGCTACTTTGTGAGTTGTTCTTTCTTCCACCTTTCTCCACTCTTTTAATCCCTTAACACTAAGAAAAGAGATCCCTGAATAAGTGATGTTATCATTAGAATATTTCCTACTGATTGGGGTGCTGAGTTCCTTGGGGCAAGTTCGATCTTCACAGTCAGAATTTATTATTATTACTAATACTACCATCATCATCTTCTTCTTCTTCTTCTTCTCCTTTTCTTCCTCCTCCTCCTCTTCTTCCTCCTCTTCCTCCTCCTCTCCCTCCTCCTCTCCCTCCCTCCTCTGCGAATGACTACTTAACAAACCATGACCAATAGCAACCAAACAATAACCCAACAAACTCTCTGGGTCCTAATATTTATATACCCTTTAAAAAGCCCAGAATTTCAAACATCACACAATTACAGAAACTATCCGCAGCTGGCAAAATCACAGCCCTGCTAGAGCATGAAGCAGATCATAATCAGGAGCTGTGGACAGTCTGACGCAGCCCCATCTCCCACACCTGGGATCAAGATGAAACCACACTCCAATAATAGTTGTTTTTCAAAGAAACCAAAACTCCAAAATTGTCACTACAACCTGATGTACACAGTGAGTTCCAAGACAACCAGAGGAAGAAGGAGACCATGTCCTAGTTAAGAGTTTCTACTGCTGTGATGAACACATAATCAAAAGCAAGTCAAGGAAGAAAGGGTTTATACTTGCCTTACCATACTACCACATGGTAGTCCATCACTGAAAGAAGTCAAAACAGAGACTCAAATACGGCAAGAACCTGGAGGCAAGAGCTGATGCAAAGGCCATGGAGAGGTGCTGTTTACTGGCTTGTTCACTATGGCTTTGCTCAGCCTGCTCAACCAGGACCACCATCCCAGGGATGGCACCACCCACAATGAGCTAGGCCCTCCCCCTCAATCACTAATTAAGAAAATATCTTATATGCTTGCCAATAGCCTGATCTTATGGAAGTTTTTGTTATTTTATTTTCAGTGTTTTTGAGACAGGCCCTGGCTGTTCTGGAACTCACTCTGTAGACCAAGCTGGACTTAAAAGCAGACAGAGATCACCTGCCTCTGAGTCCTGAGTGCTGGAATTAAAGATGTGTGCTACACCCAACATGGAAACTAACCACCACAGACCATGTCTCAAAAAAAAAAAAAAAAAAAAAAAAAAAAGCCCACAAAATTAACGTTGCTAATACTGTTGACCACAATCTCAGGAACAATACATCCCTAACACAGTGGTTCTCAACCTTCCTAATGCTGCAGCTCTTTAATACAGTTCCTCATGTTGTAGTGACCTCAACCATAAAAGTATTTCATTGCTATTTCATACTAGTTTTGCTGCTGTTGTGAGTCATAATATAAATAAATGATATGGGACCCCCACGAAAGGGCTGTGACCCAGAGGTTGAGACCCACTTCTATAGAAGCAGTGAACTGATTTGCTCTATCAATCAAGCATGTGTGCTGGATTTGAAGTCACTTACCCTGTCCCTCTCTGCTCCAGCTTCTCCCAAGCCAGCAATGAACACAACCAATGATATGATTAACCACTGCCCCCACTAACACTGCTACTGAAAGCACTCCTGCATAGTAAACACATTTCTACCAGTAAAATTATAGGGTCAAAGGACTAGAGCATGGCTATGGCTCCTGCTATATACTCTCCAAAAGAGTAACAGTAGCTCTGGGCTGCAGGCAGGGTACCTAGGAGATACAGAATGGTATGGCCAATCTTGGAACTGTCTGCCAACACCAATATTTCCATGTGTCTGAGTAAGTATGTTTTCTGAGTATCAATGATGCCAACATTCCTCTGCCCATAGTCTCTTCAACTGTTAATTGAATACATTCTCAACACGGAAAGGAACTACTTCCTAAGCCCCCCCACCCCCCCACGTTTCTTTCTATTTTAATCTCCTGTCTGCCACTGCAGCACAGAGGCACTGAGATAATTCCAGTCAGGTCTTCAACCTGAGTGTACCCATCTTCCAAAGAAATGTGCCTTTCCACCGGTCGGTGGTGGCGCACACCTTTGATCCCAGCACTTGGGAGGCAGAGGCAGGTGGATTTCTGAGTTTGAGGCCAGCCTGGTCTACAGAGTGAGTTCCAGGACAGCCAAGGCTATACAGAGAAATCCTGTCTCAAAAAACCAAAAAAAAAAAAAAAAAAGAAATGCGCCTTTCCTGAATGCAGTGAGTGAGTGGCAAATGCCTACCATCCAAGCAATAAGAGGCTGAGGCTTAAGGTTTCAAGCCAACTTGGACTAAAGAGCAAGCCCCTGTGTGAAAACAATGGAATGAAGAACCATCCTTTGATGGTTTGTATATGTTGAGCCCAGGAAGTGACACTATTAGAAGGTGTGGCCCCACTGGTGTAGGTGTGTCACTGTGGGTGTGGGCTGTAAGACCCTCACTCATCCTAGTTGCCTGGAAGTCAGTATTCTGTCTTCAGATGAAGATGTAGAACTCTCAGCTCCTCCTGCACCATGCCTGCCTAGATGCTGCCATGTTCCCACCTTGATAATAATGAACTGAACCTCTGAACTTGTAAGACAGCCCCAAATAAACATTGCCTTTTATAAGACTTGCCTTGGTCATGGTGTCTGTTCACAGCAATGGAAACCCTAACTAATATCCCTCTTTCTTGAAGTCTTAGTGTCTTCCCTTTTCCCTGGATGGAATCTCTCCAGCATGTAGAGCTGTGTGGCAGCACTGGCACCCTAAATACTGTCTTTAAGAAAGCAAACACAGCATCTGTAGAAACCAGCCAGCTGCCCACACTCTTCTAGGGATTGATCCTGTTCCTGAAAAAGTGAGAAGGGGCTGCCCTCATTCAGCTCCTGTTTAGGGAACTACTGACAGGACAGGCTTGCCCTTCCATTTGTAAAGACCTGTGGTGATGCAAAAATATCTGATGTGATTTGCTCAAAGCGCACAGCTCTAAGACAAAGCTGAAGAGATCCAACGTAGGCTGAACCCCCAATTTCTTGCATATTACATGTTTCTTCCCATCTGTCTTCCTTTATCAGGATAGGATAGAGGGAGAGCCTCAGAGGATTTCAGCTGCCATCAAGCCCCACCATCAGCCCATACTTGAAGAGTAAAATTCTCATCACAAGATCCCACTAACTGGCTCAGGAGCTCCTAGGTATCACAGAAACCACATTTGACTAAAAGGGACAGCAGACTCTTTGCACCACACAAGCCTAAGTAAGTAGCTCAAGGAAATATTTATCCAGCTTAGGACACTGGTGTCCTAGGTACCTTTCTGTGTGAGTAGCTGTACTTGAAGAGCTAACACTTGGAGGGTGAACAGAGCAGGCTCACAGCCCCACACTGGAAAGTGGTCGGCTGCAGAGCTTCACTAAGCCTCAGTGTCTTAACATCTATAAAGTGGCCCACCTAACACAAGTGAACACATTGTAGGAACTGACACTGTCCTCATGGCCATTTCTCTTGTGTCCTTTAAAGAGTCTTCTTAGCAAGGACCTAGATATGGTGTCTTCTACAGCCTCCTCCCACCTGGGCACTTCTGCTGAGACAGAAATAACATAAATTCCAGGCCAAGCATGATCTACACACTAAGGCGCTGTTTAAAATCAAGAGTTTCAGGAAGGATATAGGGGACTTGGGAACAGAAGTCCATTCTAAAAGTCTACTTTACTGGCACAGGTAGAGTTGGGGTCCTACCTTGGCCTCTTCCAGCTATCAGATCTCTAGAAATGAGCCCCTAATCCCCTTCCTTATGGAGACAGAAAGGCAACATATCCCTCACAAGCAGGATGACTAAACAGAAGCCAGGCACTGCCACCACCTAGGACCGACCCCACAGAATGACAGTAGCCTCATATCACAATAGACACCCCAGCTTGGAAACATTAAGACACTCCAAGGTCACTAGAAAGCAAGTGAGGAGATTCAGGGCATGTACACTCAAGCACTCAAGGCACAAGTCAGGTCCTGCCCAACAGCACAACTTCGACATTCAGTGAGAGGAGGTAACATACAAAGGTCAGGTAAACTGCAGGAGGAACCAACCAAGGTAGTAGGTCCTCCAAAGGGTCTGCCAAGTCTTGCTACCTCAACACCCACACTGCCAAATGTATGTCATACCCAGGGCTCAAGAAACCTTTAATTTTTACCCCAAACCCAACCCTCAGCTTAGGCACTACTGTGTTTAGAGAGATGAACACATATCTGCCTGTAACTTGGTCACAGGATGAATAGGTTCACTCCACACTAGCAAGACAAGAGGCCAACCACTATTCCTTCCCTCAGTGGGAACTAGGGGGGTGGGGGGAGGAGATAGCAGGCATGTCAGTGGTTGAAGGAGCACAAGATGGATCCAATTGCCAAAAGCAACTAGCACGCTGTGCTGCTGAGAACTCTTGACCCAAAGCACAGGAGAAAGTAAAAAAGGGAGAAAAGCAAAGAGAGCAGTGATCAGGGAACAGAGCAAGAGCTCATGTGCTGACCACCAGTCAAGGCCATTAAGAGGCTGCCCAAGTCAGAACCCGAGACCCAAAGTACTCATATAATTCTGTCCTGATTCTCATTGTTTTGGGGGACAGAAAAGCCAGCTCCTAGGGGCGATGTCAGCTCAATGAGCTGGCCTGACTCAGCAGCAAGCATCTTAAGCCTTTCCCATAATTGAACCCAATTCCACTAACAAAGTGCTACAACTTGCATAAGCGCCTGTTGGGTCATAGTGCTTCCCTGTGCTAGTCACTGACCAGGAAGATAAAGCCCTAAGATTGGCCAGACTTAGGTGCTGGACTGGACTGGAAGGAGATGTTTCCTCTGAAAGTCCAGGGTGGCAAGGGAGCTGGATGAACCACTGCTTTGTCACTTGTGTGTTATTAGTACGCTAGCAATTAGGATAAAACCACTGCATCCCACTTTCAACAGCCTCCAGAGTCAGTGATGTCTACATCCTCCTGAGAAGAAAAGGCTGCGAACCTAAGCTTACCCAAGGCAGAAGGCAAGCAGCAAGGCCAGGTTACAAGAGAAATAGTGTCTTCCTCGTGTGCCATCCAAGGAGCTGAGGCTCCTTGGCAGTCAGCAGCAAGTTCCATCAGGTAAACATCTTAATCTCAGTTTGTAGCAACTGGCTCTGAGATGAGACAAGAGGAAATGCAGAGGCACACAACAGGGTACTCTAAAAGCCCCGAGTTTCAGCCTCCCAGAAAAGGGGAGCCCAGGATAACTACAAGTAGCCAAGAATAGTAGACCACAGCACCAAAGAACACAGCTAAGCACACCTAGGGCCGAGGTGAAGGGGCACCTGTTCAAGACTGGGCTGCATGGACATGAGATGCACGGACAGTGCTGGGCCCAACGGCATAAGGCCAGCTTTGAAGTCAGATGAGTGTATAATGATGCTGATAAAGCCAAAATGCTGTGAAGGACACAGTGGAAGGGGATACACTCAGAAAGGGAAGGCCAACATAGTAAGAAAACAAGGGGCAGCACTCACTGTAAGGCTGCATCATGATGGACACAGAAGACAATGTAGCAACCCAGGAAGGCATTCTGGATGACCGACACAGCAGGCACTCCAGTGCCCACAGATAGCTCACTCTACAAAACAGACAATGCCACATTTTGCATTCTGTATCTGCTAGGATAGAAACCACATTCAAGACAGGAGCCAGGACATTTCCCTAGCCGCTGGAAGGACTGGTACAGTACTGAGTTCTAACCGTTCATAGAAGCACCCTCATATAAGAACAATCAGCCAAATGTACCATGGTGTGGTCCCCTACTCCTGGCCAAGATCAGGAAACCCTGCAGTCTTCAATTTCATGACTACCCTTGGGAATCTACCTGTACAGTAGATTCTGCTTCTTCTGGAAACTTCCTATGGGCACAGGCACTTACATCCCCATTCCTCTTACTCATAACAATTGCCTGGTTTGGTCTGGAGGAGGTGCTGTCTTTGCCACAATGTGGAGAAAGCCTGCACATGCTTGAGTACACACATACACACATACATTCATACATGACACTGAGGGCAATATAAAATGTACATACATGACACTTATAATGTTATAACTCTTCCCTTCTCCCACCACAAGGTTAGCCCCAAACTACAATGATGACTCAGCTTTGGGAGGAGGAAAAGGAAAAGCAAGAGCTTGGCAGCCTAGACATGGGATACTGTGCACTCCTGTCCTGAGAAGTCAGCTCCAGATTTCTTCCTTAGTGGCCACAAATTGTCAGTGTGGAACTCAGTTCCTTTAGAACTAGTAACAGCAACGTCCATTCACACACCTTGCTGGTACCAGCTAACCCCAGACTGCCAACACCTAGAAAAAGCGGAGAGCCAGTGCATCCAAAGCACAGGAAAAGACAGTGGCCACTTAACAAGCATCCCTCGGGCCTGTCATCTGGTCAACTGAAAGGAAGCTGCAGTTCAGAAGCAGAGAGACCAGTTTCTGGTTCCCTAGGTCAACCAGAGGGATGGGATAAACAAGAGGAAACAAGCAAGACAGTCAGACCAAACCAGACCTCCTAGTCCCAAGTCTGTGGCCTCTCACTCCATACAAGCTGTGGGCTCTGGCCTGGGGCCCTTGCTTGTGTGGATAGTAGGTCTGAAAAAGAGACAATCTCTCAAGCGTAAGGGGAAATTATATCAGAACCAAGGAAGACTCACCCACAACGAGGGACAAAACTTGACACACCTGCACCAGGACAGGTTAACAGTCCAGAACCAGGGGCTGATAGTAGGCAAATCCAGAGCTTGAAAAGAAACCCTAACAGGTAGCACTTAGGCCCTCTTCCTGCAACCACTCAACACTTACTCTGGATTCTCTATCATCAGGTCTCACTGGCCCTCTAGGGGCAGCTCCCCAGACCCAGTCCTGGGCCCAGCTAATTGATTGTAGTATCACATCAAATTTTGGGGTAAAGCAATCAAAGTACTGTGCTGAGGGAGCCCTCCAAGGTAAAGCAGCAGGCTGCATAGATGACTTAGCCAAAGATGTAAGGATGGGTGCTCAGGCAGAAGCCAGCCAAGTGAATGCTGGAGGAAATGGTAAGAAGTAACGAGCCAAAGGATAACGCTACCTTTCCATCTAACAATAGCACATTAGTCCTGCAGGCCCCATGACAGACACCATGCAAGTAAAGCCCAGCAGCATTCACTATACGTGGATTCCAGGAGAACTAGCCCTGAAAACAGGCAGGCTTTAGTCATCTGCTTGCTACCTGCGCTATGCAAGCCTGACTACTACTTAAGTTTGATCCCCTAAAACCTACATAAAAATAGGAGAGAAACAATCCCACCAAGTTGTTCTCTGACAACCACACAAGTGTCTGGTATACCTGCCCCTTTGCACACCCAGTTAAGATTTTTTTTTTTTAATTGAAAAGAAAATGTTGGGCATGGTGATGCTTGCCTTTAATCTCAATGCTCAGGAGGCAGAGGCAGGAGGATATGAGTTGAAGGCCGGTCTGGTCTACAGAGTGAGTTCTAAGACTGTCAGGGCTACACAGAGAACCTTCTCTGAAAGGAAAGAAGGAAGGAAGGAAGGAAGGAAGGAAGGAAGGAAGGAAGGAAGGAA
>JANHMN010000015.1:58336222-58384076 GCA_030674055.1 Rhabdomys pumilio
GAAGGAAGGAAGGAAGGAAGGAAGGAAGGAAGGAAGGAAGGAAGGAAGGAAAGGGAAGGAGGAAGGTAGGGAGACAGGAAGGGAGGAAGGGAGGGAGGGAGGAGGGTTCACCTCCAAGGAAAGATTTAGCCACCCTAAGCTGTAAGATATGATAAGCCATTCAAGAAACACAACTCCAGCCCCAGCCAAAGGGACTGTGTCTAATATATACAGTCCCTCAATGGCTTGTTTTGTTGTCGCTGGTCCAGCTCAGATTGGAATGGCTACATCTTTGTCCCTCACACAAGACTCAGCACATGTCTACCCAGAGAGTACAGTGACTGACCACATGGAAGGGGAAAGGAGACAGTATGGTACCGTCACTATCTATAGCACTCTCTCAGCAACTTACCAACTGATGAAGCACCGAAGGCTCCCAGCTCCTGACACCTACCTGCTCAGATGAGGGCTGAGAGACAGTTCCAAACCAGCCCTTTGCCCTGATAGCCCAACAGGCACTGGGAGGAGCTTGTAAGTGGATGGAAAGGTAGAAAACAAGACCCTTAATCAAAGATGTGTGTTATGCAGGCCACTAGTTACAGGTAGTTAGAAGGCTGAGGAGGATCAATTGAGTTTAGACAGTCAAGGCTAGCCAAAACACACCAACTAGCAGGAATAGAGATGGCTCAGTGGTTAGGAACACCTACCTGCTGCTGTTCTAGTATTCTGAGTTAGAGACCAGAACCCATGTCAGATGAGTCAGCCAACTGCCTGTAACTCCTCGTGTGTGTGTGTGTGTGTGTGTGTGTGTGTGTGTGTGTGTGTGTGTGTGAAAGAGAGAGAGAGAGAGAGAGCAAGCGAGAGAGAGCGAGAGCGAGCACGAGAACACGAGAACACAGTTGGCATACTGGTCCATGCCTTAATCCAAGCACTATGGATGCAGATGCCAGCCTGGTCTACATAATGAGGTTCCAGGACAACCAGAGCTACAGTGAGACCTTGCCAATAAGTAAATAAGTCAACAATGGAAACTTGCTATGACCTTGGCAGGATTTTAAAAGATGTTACACAAGCCATATGGATTTCACAAGGAAATTTAAAAAAAAAAAAAAAAAGTGGGCAGGGGTAGGCTATGGGGCTAAATGGGGCTCCTCCCC
Organism: Rhabdomys pumilio; assembly: GCA_030674055.1. Classification (NCBI taxonomy): domain Eukaryota; kingdom Metazoa; phylum Chordata; class Mammalia; order Rodentia; family Muridae; genus Rhabdomys; species Rhabdomys pumilio. The sequence continues at coordinate 58,337,359 of JANHMN010000015.1, forward strand.
AGAGGGAGTACCAAAGTTGATTCCCAAGTGTCAAATACAGGTGAGACCAGCTTTCTCATCTAAGAAGATTCCCAGCTGAAAACAAGAGCCACACCCAAATTTGAGAACTTTAAAAACAAACAATGAAAAGCCCAGTTAAACTTAAAAACACACCAAGAGAAGACTGGAAAGCTAAAATGAAAATGGGTCCTTGCATCTAAAATAGTTTAAAGCCCAGAGTTAAAGTAAGCGAAAGGGAGAGATGCCAGAAGCTGCTAGGACTCAAGTGCTGCTCCAGCACAGCTCACACCACCTTGCAGCTCCAACTCCAGGGGATCTGATGCCCTCTTCTGGCCTCCTTAGGCACTTGCACCAATTTGGCATACACCACCCTGACACATAAAAAGAAATTAAATTTCTCTTAATATTTTTTCAAGTAAGAGAGGAAAAGTTGCATGAACAGGAAAGTGAACAGAAATGCAAACTAAACACTTCAGACCTCTATGGTGGAGCCTTTGAAACAGAACTCAGTTCTCAGAAGTACTGCAGGAGGAAAGTGGGCTGGGCAGCACTAAGCCCACTTGCCTCAGGGTCACCCAGCACTGGTTTGAGACCCACAGATTGCTTAGTCTTTCCTGGCCCCTTAGTTAAAAACAAGTGCCCACCTTTGGACTAAGAGCAATAAAATGCTGTCAGCACATGGAAGCCAGGGTGCTCATCTAGTGGCACTGGCCTGTTAATTGCTGCTGCCAACACAAGACATAACTATGCCTACCTCTGAGCTCAAGGGAAATCATTTTTTTAAAATGTATTTATTTGGAGACTAAGTTTGAGTATAACCCTGGCTGGCCTGGAATTCACTATTTAGACAAAGATGGTTTGGAACTCAGATCGGCCTGCCCCTGTCTCTCAAGCTCTGGATTAAAGGCATGCTTTACCAAAGCCCACCAGAACTTTGATGGCCCTGGGCTTCCCCAGGCTCAAGGGATCTAGTGGCTGGATCCCTGAGAAGCTCCAGCAACTCAAAAGCTAGAACCATATCGCCTCACCTGAAATGACCTTCTCTTCAACAATCCATAGAGAACCACAGAAGATTAGGGAACTAGATGGCCACCACACAATCCAAGGGTCCTGATGGCCCTGGACAGTTGATAATCCAAGACAACCCTAAGTGCATTAGGGCTTTCTCCCAGAATTCCTGCCCTTTGTTTACATTCACACAGTACCACACCATTTCAGATACAGTGCTCACCTATCGAACCAGCTGCCTGGTAGGCTGAGGCAGGAGTTGCAGGCTAGCCCAATCAGAAAAGTAAGATGCCAACTTAAAAACAAAACAAAACAAAACAAAACACATGCAGTACTAACCTCAGCCATGTCCAAGCTCTCCAGGAGCTCTCTTCTCTCTAAGAGCTTCAAATGTAGAGAGCCCAATCTTGGGAGTCCATGAGATAAACTGCTCAGTGACTGACCAATCCGACTATTCCTTTCAAGTCTGTTCTTCTCACAGCAGAAACAAACCAGGAGCTAACCACCTGCACCTGCTATAAAGCATTTAATTCTGAACTTCCAGATGACAGAGTATTTCAGAGAGCTATTTCATGCTCTCAAGAATTCTATCTAGATTGATGGTGACACACACACACTTAATCTGAACACTCGGCAGGCAAAGGCAGGCAGATTACTGTGGGCTTGAAGCCAGCCTGGTCTACAGAGTGTCAGGACTACACAGAGACCCTGTCTCAAAGAAAACAAAACAAAAAGGGCTGGAGAGATGGCTCAGCGGTTAAGAGCGCTGGCTGTTCTTCCTGAGGTCCTGAGTTCAATTCCCAGCAACAACATGGTGGCTCACAACCATCTGTAATAGGATTTGTTGCTGTTTTTGGCACACAGATAGAGCACTTATATACCTAAAATAAATAAATCTTTTTTTTTTAAGTTTTGGTTTTTGAAGGATGGGAAGATGTAAGACATGTAAGAGAGCTTACAGCTCTAGCAGAGGACCCAAATTTGATTCCCAGTACCAACACCAGGATACCACTCTAAGATACCTAATGCCCTGTTCTGCCTCCCCAGGTACCTGCACAAATGTGGCATACACACACACACACACACACACACACACACACAAAATAAACTTTTTTTTAAATAAGTGGCACAAGCCTAGCAACCAGAGTTCGATCCTCTGGAACCACATGAACATGAAGGGAGAACACTGACTTCACAAAATTGTCCTCTGATCTTCACAGATGTGCCATCACTTGCAATTTTCCACCATCAGGCATGTAGGCATGTACACACATACACACACTTTTACAAGACTCCTCCTTTCAAATAAGACACAGGCAACCGGGCAGTAGTGGCACAGGCCTTTAATCTCAGCACTTGGGAGGCAGAGACAGGTAGATCTCTGGGGTTTGAGGCCAGCCTGGTCTACAGAGTGAATTCCAGGACAGCTAGGACTACACAGAGAAACCCTGTCTCAAACAAAACAAAAACAAAACAAAACAAAAAAGACACAGGCAAACTGTTCCATTTAGGCTCAAGAGCTGCAGCCCTGGGGCCAGACTACACATCTGACATCCACACACAGTACACCATTCTGGCCTCCTTGGCAGGCCCACACATCCTCAAAGGCAGGGACTGGGTGCACTCAAGTCTGCCTACCACCCCAAGTATTATCAGCACTACAGAGAAATGGCTAATCAACTACTCAGCCACCTCTCAGTTTTACCACCACTCATGAAGATATAACTGTATGGGCTCCCAGACTCGAGATGGGAGGAAGCTTAGACATAGCACAGGTTCACCTCAACGCTTGTGAAAGGAGTGCAGACTTAACAAGGCCACCAGAGAACACACTGCCTGCTTGCTGCTTAATGAACCTCAAATTCAGCTGCCCAGTCTCACAACCAACTACAGAGCCAGGCTCAAGACAGCACACTCCCAGGAAATGAAAAGGAGCAGCCAGCCCCCAGAAGCAGCTTCAAAAGGAGTCTATCATGAGAAGCAGAAAGCCTCCCAGCACACTCAAGTTGGGGCCAGTTTGGAGTCAAGTAGAACTGAGGACTGCAGGAGTAGGATGCCCCTTCATCCAACTCTGATCCTGGCACCTCGAGGTGTCTGTCTGCCACAACCAGCAACATCATTAATCAAGGGATGATACATGCTCCGCCCTGGCTGTCCTGGAACTCAAGAGGCCCACCTGTCTCTGCCTCCTGAGTGGTGGAATAAAGGCTACTTACTTACTACATGCCCCTTTTAGATCTGTGTCCAGGACAAAAGTCCCCTTCTCCAGACTAGTGTTGGGACAGCTCTCCAAGGCCTCAAGAACAAACTCCTAGCTTTGAGGACTATCTAAAAACTCACTGTGGACAAAGTCTACCTTCCTCAGGGAGACAAAACATCAAATAAAACCTGACTCCCAAGTTAGAACCACCACTCTGCTCTTCTCCTGAATCCTGGTCACAGCAGAGAACAACAGGGATACCACTGTACAGGACCCAGCAGAGCTAACATACTCAGCTCTTGTATCCTTTCTGACATGATCACTGGCATTTAAGTTAGTGTTAAAAGAGCTGTCACCTTTCAGCAGAAAGCAAAGCTGGAGCACAAGACACAGGCAAAGTTCCACACCCACTGACACAGAGACGGAGCCCCTACAATGCTAACAGATTCACTCTCATCCAGATCTGATCACATAGGACTAGCAGCCCAAGCCTTCCCTACTCTGGTAGTGAGTGTATATCAGCTCACAACACCCTTCCACAAGGCTGACGCTCTGACAATGACAGAAGTTGGCTGCAAAGGGTGCTCTGAGCCAGGGCATCAAGGCCAGCATGAGACCGCACTGTCACATTGCATCCCTCCTCTTCACACTAGCTCACCCCTGCTCCATACCTTGTCCAATGCCATATCTCCATATCTGAGATATCTGAGATATCTCCATATCTCGACCATAACATGATACTATTCCATGTCAGAAGTGCTGTCACTTAACTCTGAGTACCTAACTCTGGCCTAGTCACCTTACATGAAGTCATTAAAAAACAAAAGCATCTTGTCCTCTCTAGCCACAGCAGACATTATGCTATCAGAAAGGGAGACTGGCTTCATCCCACCTCCCTTTATAGGGCTACTGGGAAGAACAGAACTCACTGTCGGGGTACCTTGAAAATTAATTAAGGGTGTACATCTCTCCTTAGCAAATTAACTAGGAGTGTAGATAGCTGGAAAAGTTCACACAATCTATCTTGCATGAATTCCCGAAGGAAGTAAACAAAAGAAACCCTTTCAGAACAATTCATATAGGCCACTGCAGCCCTTCCAGATCTGAACCTGGGTCTGGAAGGAACTCTTCCAGGACTGTCCATCAGTCTCTTTGCTGCAAGGAACTTGCTAGCCAGCAGAGGCAAGTGATTCTAAGTAGGAAATGATGGCCATGGTGCCTGCTTCTGGAAGAGTGAAAGGAAGACAGCAGTTCCTGAGATCTGCTCCAGAGCCCAGCAGTGGTTGAGTTCTCCTTCACCAAGTCTTCACTGTCCCCCACTGCTCTGCAACCCCAGGGCTACACAGCTGCCTTTGGTAAGCCCCATCTTGGACCATCACTTCATTATTTAGCTTTTCATGAGATTGTACTCTTTCCACTGTCTAGAAAAGTGAAATCTGTTAACCATTAAGGTCACACTTACATTCCCCACAGACACATCTCAAGCCACCCGTGATTTTCTCAATCACCAATGTTCCCATTAGGCCATTCCATGGCTGGTCTTCAGGACTGGAGCACAGGGCTTCTGGAGAATATGGGGGCTTGGAGGCAACTCTGAATCACAGGCTCAAAAGTTGAAACAAAATGCAAAAAGGGAGGACTCTTCTCTAGGAAAGGGGGCAAGACATGAAACATATATGAGCTGATCTCTCAGGAAGACATGGCTCAGACTTTCTTCAAACAAGGGAACCACAGGACTAAGAAACCTGTCACTGGCCAAAGGGGAACTCACTGTGATTTCTGTGCAAGAGTAAGTCATATCCTTCACTTTTATTCATAAGATTTCAAGCAGATGTACATTATACTTCAGAGACTGTCAACACCCTGAACAAACACACACTCAGTTGAGTGAAGCTTCCACAGTTCGGGAAGTCTGTTAGCCTTTTGAAAGGGAGATGGGGACTTCCTGAAGCACAGGCCTGGCAGGTCAGTGCTTGCTGCTACTGAGGCTAGAACACAAAGCAGGGATGGCTATCTTACTGAGACCTCCTTGGTCAAGGAGCCGGTCAGTCAGAAGTTCCTAACTTCAGAGGCCATGGACTTTAGGTCAGCTACCTGGCACTAATTTTTTTAAGCCAACAGCTAAATTTGTTAGCCATAATTGCACACTCATAAAGGTAAGCATTACATGACACCATTCTCTGTCACTTCTCTCTGAAGAGGATTAATTTTAGTGTTGACTCTTCAACTCTGTCCCCGTTTTGTATTTTTTTTTTTTTCATGAACATCCTAAATATGTGTCAATTACCGAGTGGTGGAGCTCATAACTGGGCAGAGCAGAGCAGAGATCCCTGCACCAACATTCGGCTCTTACCTGGGCCCTGAGCACTCACGGAGACACTGCAAATGCCTGGGCACCCTTTGATAGATACCTCAGCAGGAAATGGAGGACAGTACTCTAGGCTGATTCTACAAAGAGATTCTGCAAAGCCAGCCCCTAGTACATATACCTACCTAGTTGTTTTTGTGGATGGTCACTGACACAGTACATTTAGGGAAACACTTTCCTCCTCAGTCAGAGACAAGTTCTCAACTTCAGGTACCACAATAAGGTCTCCACTCGCTATACCCCTTTGAGATACAAACTCCAAGCAACTTACCCACAGGCCAATGAGCATAGTAACACTTAGGACCAAGGGAAGATTCAAGAAACTAATGTTTGGGGCCAGGCATGGTAGGTAGCACATACCTTTAATCCCAGTACTTGGGAGGTAGAAGCAGATAGATTCTCTGTAAGGCCACCCTGGTTTACACACATAGTGACTTCTAGAGACTGTCTCAGAAAATAAACAATGTAAAATTTGGGCTACCTTCCTTCTTGTACCCACAAAGGGTCTTTTAGTCAGACCTTACTTAGCAGTTGGACCCCATCTGATCTATAGCATCACGATTACCTATCAAAGCACTTGCTGGTCCCAACACTCTCACATACCAGCAGTCAGTATCTCTGATAAGATCTCAGCAAAGAAGTTACACAGGAGTTAAGACTTCCACTGTGGAAGAGATGAGCAGTGGTGGTGCAATCATTTAATCCCAGCACTCAAGAGGAAGAGGCAGGAGAATCTCTGAGGCCAGCCTGGTCTAAAGAGCAAGTTCTTGGATAGCCAAAGCTACACAGAAGAGGAACCCTTCTCAAAAAACAACACCAAAAAATTACACTGTATACACTATGGCTTCAGCAAAGATACAAAAGCCATCAAGGCTATGTTTTCCTATCGCTTGTTTTTATCTTTTAATATCCTACTATATCAATCATGTGATTACAGTCAGTAATATCAATCACTGGCAAAACAAAACAACAACAAATCTTAAACCAAAAGAAAAGAAGAAAAGGCTTTCTAAAAGATGTTTATGTAGCCTGCCCTTATTCCACCTTGAAAAGAATGTCTACAATATTTACTAAATTACTATCAAGGGGATCTTAAAGACCAGGAATAAAATAATTTTGGATCTGGCAAGCAGATTTCCACAGAAACCTCTATTTCTACCAAGACTACACAAATAATGTGAATTATTCTGAACATACCACAATACAGCACATCACTAAGCATAGGCAAGAGAACCCAAAAAGACTCAAACCTCAGTTACCTGGCCAAGCCCAAGATGACTTTTTCTTCCATCCCGAGATATTAAAAAGTGATCTCAAAGGCCACTTCCTGGTCTCCAAGCAAACACCTCATATCTGAATGCCTGTGCATCTTCCCATGGCCCTGCTTCTGACAGCAACAAGGACACCCGCCCCCTACACTGCCAACAAATCTTTGGAAAAAATACAAGAACAGGTGAAATTAGTTTACGCTCACACAGGAAGAAAAAGATGTCCCTCTGCTCACAAGACTCTTAGCGGAGGAAAGTGTGACATAAAGGAACCCCTTACAATTAAATCTTGACAGCCTAGGGCCCAAAGCACCTCAGGTGGGGCAAGAGAGATGGAAAGAGGACCGGAAGGTATGGATAAGAGAACAATCAGCTGTGATGGGCAGTTATTCAGTACCAAAATCTCGGGCTTTATTTAGCTTCTAGTCAGAAGTGCAATGGAGCTTTTAGGTCAAGAAAGGTGACAGGATCTCAGTCTCTGCAGGGTCCCCTTTTCTAGAAAGAGACCCCAGGAAAGGTTTGTCCACTATCAGAAAAGAGAGGAGACGCTCCAGGCCTCACAGGTAGACAGACTGGGGGCAGAACGGGCCTAGGGTTCCCTCTGAGGCCAAGAAGAAGATTCAGCCAGAAGACTGAAGGGGAGTAAAGGCCGAGACTCCTGAGACGCGGGCTACCCTAGTCATCGCGGAGACACTAGTTGCTTTCTACCTTGCTCCTGGCAGGGAGACCTTCCCGGGGGGTTCTCAGTTCCCATGGTTGGGGTGAGGCAACGGGACACGGTGGGGAGCACCAAGGGCGGCCGGGTTAGCACAACCAAGGAGAACTAGCTCTGATCAAAGCTCAGAACGATTCCTCAGTCCAGGCCGCATGAAGCCTCGGCCTCAGGTACCCTCAGCTGCCGGGCTACCCGCCTTGCCTGCGGCCCCCGGACCCAAGAGAAGGAGAGACCGAGATGGCAGCGGCTGTGGCGGGCAGATCACCTCCCGGAGAGACCCCCTGGCAGGGGGCGCGTCGGAGGGGGAGGGTCCCGACACATGCGGCCTCGGTTCCCGATCGCGCGGCAGTCACTTACGTTGCTCTGGGAGTCGATGGCCTGTAGCAGCCGGTCCCTCATCTGCTGCGGAGACGCCGGAGCCGCTGTCATTGCCTGGGCGAAGCGGGGGGGAGCGGCCGGGCCGGCGGGCGGGCAGGCTGAGGAGGGGGGACGCGGGTCAGTCACTCGCCGGCCTCCGGGAACGGAGCCGCATGTTCCCCGCGGCGCCGGAGGAGGTTGAGGCGCTCGGGGAGATGGCGGAAGACGGAGGGAAGCGGAGGGGACCGGAGCTCAGGCCCCGGACCGCCGCCGCCACCGCCGAGCGAGGAGGAGGAGGAGCCGACGGAGGAGCCTCCGCCACCACCGCCGCCGCCTCGAGAACCAAACTCCAGTGAGCTGCCCCCGCGCTGAGCACTCTGGGTAACCCGCGCCGCACGCAGCGTCGGCGCCACGCTGAGGAGGTTGGGAGATGGGGCGGGTGGAGACGCCGGGTTTGGGAGGGGCCGGCTTGTGAGCCACGCCCATTGATTCTGCGCATGCGCGCGCAGGCGTGTTCGTCAGGTTCTGCCTCCAGGTTCCAGGCCAGACCCAGAGAGCCGTTGGGAGGCGGCTGGGCGTGGCAACGGACGCTATCTGAAACCACGCCCACTTTGGCCTGGAGGGCGGGGCAGCCTAACGGAAGCCGCACCCTCTACGTCCTGGAGCGCCGACCCTTCCTCCTGGCTGCTTTGGGGTTGTAGAATGGAAAGACCCTACCCCGAATTAGGGCTTCCAGCGGAGGATTGGAACCAGAGATTTGGAGCGGCCATAGGGACACGGGGTAGGGCAGCGATTGCCTGCGTTGAGACCCTTGCCACGAGGACAGCCGTCGCCGCTGCGGAGGCCCCTGGCGCGGGTCTACGGAGCAGTGCGTGTCCCCATGTGACCCGCGCGCTGCGGGAACTTAAGGGCAAGTCTGGGAGCTGCTGCCTATGCAGCAAGGGCGCGAGTCTGCAAGGCCTGCGCTATGCTGACAGCTCGGCTCTGCATCCATACGGGGCTGGAACTCAAGAGGAAGCACTGCTCTTGTCACCCTCCTGAGAGGCGGGGGAGGGGGGAATGGAGGTGGCCAGCCAGTGTCTACACAGCAGGATGCGGAACCTTCGCCCGGCATCATCCCCTCAGCGTTCCGTGGGGACGGAGCGACACACACACACCCTTTGCATCTCAGGTGCTGGAAAACAGGAACGCCTCACCGAGGAGGAAGGGAAGCGCCAAGGTCACCGGGAGTTTTAGGTCAAACCAAGAAACGAAGGATGTCAAGTAAAAGGGCTGCGGTCCCCCGTCCTTCGGTGACCCCTACAGATGGACAAGAGTGGGAGGGCGGGCTCCGAGTTTAGCGCACTATACTAGAGTGGCCTCAGGGAAAAAAATAACTTCTATTTTGTATCGTAACCTTAAAAATCCAGACATGAAACGGAAGGGAAACAGGTAATGAAAACCACATGTACTCCTGAGAGCTGCTCGACACCTGTTAATTTTAAATTTGTTACACTTCTAGGGGGTACTGGGTGAGACAGGAGAGTCTGGAGTTCCAGACTAACAAGGACTACGTAAGTAAGACCCTGCCCTTCCCACCCAGAAAATCAAAGTTTGTCATGGCTGCTTTCTTGATTCTGCACATGGCAGAAGGCTTCGTATTATACCAGTAGAATGAAGATGAACAACTCAAATACACTCTCTCCCTGGCATGTGTTTGGAGCTCATGGTCCAAGCTGGAAAGCAGCCCATTTTAAAGATACACTTTATCTCACTAGATAAGCAAAATAAACAAGGTCCTTCATCAACATTGGCTCTAGTTTAGTGTTTTTAAGCAGAGTTTATGAAGCCTGAGCTGGTCTCAAACGTTTTGTTTCTGCCAGTGGCCCTCTAGCGCAGAATTACATGTATGCCAATCTACTGTATTTTATTAATTATTTAATAGTTGATTTTGATTTTTTTCCTCCCCTTATACAGGCTCTCACTACAAAGCCCTGGCTGGCCCGGATCTCACTATACAGTTCTGGCTAGTTTGACACTCCCATGGAGACCAGGCTAGCCTCAAACTCACAGAGACCCACCTGAGTTTGCTGCCCAAGACTTGGAATTAAGTGCAGCATCCTGCCCTGCAGACCTGCTGTCTTGTTTCTTCAGTGGTATAGTATGTCTTTTTTTCCAAAACAAGTATAGATTAAGCAGGCAATTAGTTTTGCATAGATCAAGTCAGGAAAACATCTTGGGGACCATTCAATTTACCTGTTGACTTTGCTGTTTTAGATTTCTCTCCAGGTTTTGAGACCATATGTAGCCTAGGCTGGCCTTGAACCTTTTTCTTTATTTTTTATTTACCTGGCATGGTGGTATTCAAGGGGAGGCAGAATGATCTCTGTGAATCCAGTCTAGTCTACATAGTGAGTTCCAGGATAGACAGCCATATGTAGAGAGACCCTGTCTTTAAATAAATAAATTTATTTGATATTAATGTCTTGCCTGTAGTATGTATGTATGTGTACCTATATGTGCCTGGTGTCTACAGAGGCAAGAAGTAGTTGTCGTATCCCTGGAACTAGAATTATATGCAGTTGTAAGTGCATCCTGGGAATTGAACCCTGGTCCTCCTTCGAGATAGAGTGATCTTAAGTGCTGCATTGTCTCACAGCCCTGGCCTTGACCTCATCATGCTGCCTCCACCTCCTCAAGCACTAGAATTATAGGCCTGTACCACCCACCACCATACCTAGTGCTTCTGATTTTCTTTTCTCTCCATTTTTTTTTTTTTTTTTTTTTTTTTTTTTTTTGGTTTTTCGAGACAGGGTTTCTCTGTGTAGACCAGGCTGGCCTCAAACTCAGAAATCCACCTGCTTTTGCCTCCCAACTGATTTTATTTTCTTAAAGGTTAATTTCTATGCCTAGCCTTTATCCCAGCACTCAGGAGGCCGAAACAGGAGGATCCCTTGAGTTCAAGGCCATCATGTAGGTATGGGGAATTGAACTCTGGACCAATGGTGACAAACATTCATAATAACTGAGCCATCTCTCCAACCCATTTTCTTGTTTTGTTTTTTTCAAGAAAGGGTTTCTTTGTGTAGTTCTGGCTGACCTGAAACTCATTTTATAGACCAGGCCACCCTCAAACTCATAGAGATCCATCTTCCTCTACCTTCAGAGTGCACAACTACAATATTGTAGAGTCCTATGCACACAACTTTATTCTACTTTCATTTACCTAAGTTTGGCTGTTTGTGTATATGTAACTGTGTGTATGTGTTACACATGTGCAGGGGACCACTGCCAAGAGTCAGTTCTCTTCTTCTACCGTCCTGGGGATCATCTTACACATGGCTGGGTAAGTGGCTGTACCTGCTGAGCCATCCGGCCACTCTGATTTTGCTTTTTAGAAACAGGGTCTCCCTCTGTATCCCAGGTGGACTTGTAATCCTCCTGCCTGAGACTCAAGTGTAGTTCTGTTTACAAGTGACATTAGCTGAACCTGGCAACCAACTTCTATGATCCCCATCGTCAGAAAACAGAGGCAAGAGGACCAAGAATTCCAGTGCAATATTGGCTCCATGTTGAATTTGAGGCCAGCCTGGGCTATGACTATATGAAACTGTCTCTGAAAGTTAGAGTGGGGACTGGAGAGATGACTCAGATGTTAAGAGCACTGGCTACTCTTCAAGAGGACCCAGAGTCTATTCCCAGCACCCACATGATGGCTCATAACAATGAAACTCTAGTTCCAAGAAGTCTGAAGCCACCTTATGGCCATGAGGGTACTAGATATGCATGTGGTACACAGACTTAGGTTGTTTTGATTTTTTAAGACAGGGTTTCTCTGTGCAGCCATGACTGTCCTGGAATTGGTTCTGTAGATCAGACTGTCCTCAAACTCAGAGAGCTACCTGCTTCTGCCTCCCCCAAGTATTGGGACTAAAAGCATGCACTGCCACCACCTAGCTACCAACTTCCTAGTTACTTTTCTTTTGCTATGATAAAACACAATGACTAAGCCTTGCAATATGTGGTGCATGATGTTAATCCCAGCACCAGGTAGGCAAGTGGACTAATGAGTTCAAGGCCAGCCTGGTCCACAGATCAAGTTCCAGGATAGCTGGAACTGGGTTCTCTAAAGTCACAGAGCTTATGGAATGAATACAATATGTAAAGGGAATTTATTGGAATGACTCACAGGCTTCAGTCTAGCTAATCCAACAATAGCTAGCTGTGGGTGGGAAGTCCAAGAATCCAGTGGTTATTCAGTCCCACAAGGCTGGATATCTCATCTGGTCTTTTGTATCTTCTGGAATCATGGGGAAGTAGGCTCCAGTGTTAGTAAAGGAATTGATGTACTAATAAGGCAAGAGCAAGCAGGCAAAGAGCAAATGCTTCCTTCTGTGTTCCTTCCTCTATGAGCTTCCAGCAGAAGGTGTAGCTCAGGTTAAAGGTGTGTCTTCCCCCTTCAAAGGTCCAGACTAGAAGTGGATTCATCCACTTCAAACCAAGCAGAGTATCTCTCATAGGTGTGCCCTCCATTTCTGGATGTCAGGTTGACAGCCAAGAATAGCCTTCACAACTAAGGCTATACGGAGAAACCCTGTCTCAATAAACTAAACCAAACAACCAAAAGAAAAAAGGAAGAGAAAAAAAAACCAACAAGACTAAAAGTGACTTCTAGAAGGAAGAGTTCTTTGTCTCCAATACTACTTCCTCCAGTGAAGCCACACCCTCTAAACCTTCCCAAATTGGGATCTCTACCAACTGAGTCTATGGTGGCATGTCTCATTCAAGGCAGCGCAGAAGCCCCAGCTATAGTTGATCCAGTTGTCCAGCCTCACAGGATTTGGAAGTCCAGGTGTGCACCACCACATGCCTGGCTGTTGACTCTGTGTGGGGCGTTTTTTTTTTTTGAGGGATGGTCTCACCACCTAGGCTGGCCTACAATGAGAAATGTCATTAAGGAGAGACCTGCTCAGCCAGGCGTGGTGGCACACACCTTTAATCCCAGCACTTGGGAGGCAGAGACAGGCGGATATCTGAATTCAAGGCCAGCCTCGTCTACAGATTGAGTTCCAGGACAGCCAGGGCTACACAGAGAAACCCTGTCTCAAAAAACAAAAAAACAAAAACAAACAAACAAAAAAAAAAAAAAAAAGAGAGACCTGGAAAAAAGGGAAGGGTTCCCTTAGAGTATGACTATACAGGGTTTTCTGGCATAAGGGTATCTTGGCAGTTGGGAGCCAAAGAATACCACAAAGTCACACCACACAAAAGCCTCCCACAGAATTTATTGGAAAGAGACAGAATGGTGGCTACCTCCTGGTAAGAACAGCTACAGCAGAGGGCTGCATGGGAAAAGGACTTTTTATAGGTTTTAGGAACAGGCACAGTGAGCATGGAAAAGTGGAAAAGTACAGAGCTGTCATAAGCATTGTTGTGCTGTTAATGTTGAATCCTGAGGAAGGGGATTTCCTAGTCTCAGGAGCCAGGGTAAAACCAGGGGCAGGCTGACCCTCCTGTGGCCCTTTCCCTGCGCTTCCTGGGGCAGGCTGATCCTCCTGTGACCTTTCCTTGCGTTCCCCCCTTTTATGTTTAGTATTGATAACTATGTTTAGTATTGATAACTAATCAGGAGTCAGGGAAGTGGACAATATCATTAAGCTACTTCCTGCTGTGTGGGGGTGTTGAAGTCCATGGGGCAAGCATGCTCTTCACCATTAGGGCATGCTCGGGGGTTGTAGGTCTCTGATCCCCGTAGTTTGGTGGAGAAGCAGGGTCAGGGAGGGTAGCATCCCATTCCATAGGACCATCAGGGATGCATCAGAGAGAGGCATTGAGCTGTTCTTCACATTTTTGAACATCTGGAGTTGTCAGATCTTGTCTTTACTTTAGCTGATTGACTGACATAGAAACATTATTCCTGCCTGAGGAAGAGGCAAAGGTCACTCTTCTCCACTGTTTGGAGATCTGATCCTCAATTTTTCTCTAATGGTTTTAAAGTTTGCATGGAAACAAGAATTTTTCTTAAAGACAGACAATAGCTTATGTGTCCTGCAAAAAGCAGGTCAAGTACCCTATCATGTTACAGAACTATTTAAGCAAATGAATCTATCTGCTGATAAATTTGGGTCTATTTGGTTTTAACAGGCACCTTTTCTGTGGTGATTTGAATATGCTTGACCCAGGGAGTGGCAATATTAGGAAGTGTGGCCTTGTTGAAGGAAGTGTGCCACTGTGGGCATAGGCATAAGACCCTTGTCCTAGCTGCCTGAAAGCCAATCTTCTCCAAGCAGCCTTCATATAAAGATGTAGAACTTTCAGCTCTTCCTACACCATGCCAGCCTGAATGCTACCATGCTCCCACTGTGATGATAATGGACTGAACCTCTGAACCCATAAGACAGCCAGCCCCAGTTAAATGTCCTTATAAGAGTTTCCTTAGGGGGCTAGAGAGATGGCTCAGCAGTTAAGAGCACTGACTGCTCTTCCAGACATCCTGAGTTTAATTCCCAGCAACTACATGGTGGCTATCAACCATCTGTAATGGGATCCAATGCCCCCTTCTAGTGTGTCTGAAGACAGCTACAGTGTAGTCATATTTAAATAAGTGCTTTTTTTTTTTTTTTTTTTTTTTGGTTTTTCAAGACAGGGTTTCTCTGTGTAGTCCCGGCTGTCCTGGAACTCACTCTATAGACCGGGCTGGCCTCGAACTCAGAAATCCACCTGCCTCTGCCTCCCAAGTGCTGGGATTAAAGGCGTGCGCCACCACCGCCGGCTAAATAAGTGCTAAAAAAAAAAAAAAAAAAAAAAAAAAAGGAGTTTCCTTGGTCGGGGTTTTACTGTTCACAGCAGTAAAACCCTAAGACAGAAGTTAGTACTAGAAGTGGGATATTGTGATAGGCCTGACCATGTTTTTCTTTGGAAGAATGTGGATTTTGGGACTTTGGATTTCAAAAGCAGTGGAATGCTTTAAGTTGGGCTTAGTAAGCCTTTCTAGAAGGAATATGGAAGACTTTGTTACTGAGTGATTTGAACTGTGAAGACCTGGCCCAGGAGGTTCCAGAGGAGAACTTCATATGTGGCATAGGAACTGTTTTTTGTGTTATTTTGGTGAAGAATGTGGCTGCTTTTTGTGTTTGTCTGAGGAGTCTATCTGAGGCTAAGGTAAAGAGAGTTGTATTAATTGCATTGACAAAGGAAGTCTTAAGAAAGCTCAGCAGAGACTTTGTTCTCTGGTTAAGACTCATGAAGAATATTTTAAGCAAGTGTGGCAAGCTTAGAAAGAAAAAATATAAAATATATAGTTCAACTATTAAAGGGGCACCAGCAAATGAAATGAAGCTGAATCCTGTGTTCAAGGATATTAAATTGAATTAAAGGAGTAGGACTTTGGGGCGAGATCTCACCCAACTAAATTTAGATCCAGGCATGGTGGTGCACACCTTTGGTCCCAGGAGATAAGGCCAGCCTGAGACAGAACAAGTTCTAGGTGAAGAAAAATTTAAATCCAACCTTGGTGGACCACACTTTAATCCCAGCGCTCAGAAGAAACACATGCAGATCTTTTGAGTTCAAGGTCAATCTACAGAGCAAGATCCAGGACAGCCAAGCTTAGGCAGTGAAGGAGCTGGAAAACAGAAAGCTGGTGATGATGTAATAGAACAAGGGGGCCATGTTCCAGCTCCAGCCACGATTCTCTGGCTTTGGAGTGAAAACGAGAAGGGACTACTAGGACAACTGATGCTGCTTAGCTGGAGCTAAGAAATTAGTGTTGATTAAGAAGAGACCATCATCACTGAGGTGAAGTCTTCTGGAAAGTGTTTTTCTGAGAGCATAAAGAAGCTGTGTTCCAGAGATAGACAAGGTTGTACCTCGTGCTGCAACTGTTCTTAGTAATGTGTAAGAGTCACCCAGGTGGTACCAGTTTTGAAGGCCTGAAGGGGTCATGAAGAGCAGCTGAGGCTTGGCACTGTGAGAGGCCAGGAAAGGCCATTGGTGAAGGTGCAGCCTTAGTTGCAATTGATGGCCCAGGACTGAAGACGTCATGCAAAGGATTTGAGGAATGACACCATGAAGAGAGCCCATGAGAGGCTGTTGGTGAAGCCTAGTTGCATCAGGAGACCCCAGTGTATTGGAGATGCCAGTGCCATGGGCTGATCACCAAGGACAGCAGCAGCAGTGGAGTGGATCAACCTGAGCTTAGAGAGCTACAGAGGGCAGAGCTGGAGAAGTGAGGCCAGCCCTTTGGAGGAGCCCAGATCGTGTGTGGATCCCAGACATTGGAACAAGAAGCTGTAACATTGCAGTTGCCTTAAAGAGATATCTGCTGAGGAGAGCTGCTAATGGAGTTGAACCAGCCCAGGAGAAGGAACTTACTGCTGTTGACAAAGATGAAAAAGGAGCTGGAGATCTGAAGACCACTTTGACATCAGACATGGAGATGCAGAGTTTACAGTTTGCTCAGCTGGTTTCCTGTCTTGCTTTGAGGATTACAGTTAAGTGACTGGATGAATCTCAGAAAAGATTTTGAACTTTGGACTTTTAACGTTCAGACTGTTATAATAGTCTATGGAGGCTTTGGAAGTTGGACTAAATGTATTTTGCATTTTATGTTTAGGAATGGCTGCCATTGTGTTCAAATAAGCCTATGGGGGCCAGGGAGTGGAATGTGATGGTTTGTATATTCTTGGTCACTATTTGGAGGTGTGGCCTTGTTGGAGTAGGAGTGTCACTGTGGGTGTGGGCTTTAAGACTACTCCTAGCTGTCTGGAATTGAATCTTCAGATGAAGATGTAGAACTCTCAGCTCCTCCTGCACCATGCCTGCCTGGATGCTGCCATGCTCTTGTCTTGACGATAATAGACAGAACTTCTGAACCTGTAAGCTAGCTCCAATTAAATGTCCTTATAAGAGTTGTCTTGGTTATGGTGTCTGTTCACAGCGGTAAAACCTTAACTAAGACACCATTAGGCAGCCATTTGGGTCGGTTGAGGGTCAACCACAGCCTTAGAGACTGTGACCTGTGATGAGGGGGGAGGGAGGGAGGAGACGGGTAGTGATAGGGTCAACCATGACCTTAAGAGACTGAGACTGCTGGGGAGTCAGTGATGAGGAATAGCCTTAGAGACTGCAAGGGGCAGGGTGTGGGTGAGCAGGGCATAGCTGCAGGTACTGAAGCAACCTAGGGGAAAGATGTCCTCTCTAGAAGATCAGCCCAAGGGTCAGTAGTTCTGCAAGCAGGTTTAATGTACTGTGAGGAAGGGGCAGTGACAGGAAGGAGGCAGCATCTAGAATTCAGGCAGGGTCACACCTGGAGACATGCCAAAACTACTAGAACAGGTCGGGCTAGCTGCCTTTCATTGGTCCCTGTAATCTGCCTGCTTGCCTTTGCTTGCCCAACATTTATATAAAAGACTGATATTCTCTGCAAACAGCACACATTGAGGTGTCCGATGCTTAGCAATCCCTTCACAGACTCACAGAAGGGGACACTCACCAGTGGTTAACTGGTGGATGAGATATTAAACAACCAGTGAGCTGGAAGGTGAATCCATCGAGGGGGAAGCAGTAGAGAACGAGCAGGAGGCCGGCTTACATAAGGTTTCTTGGGAGGAAGTGTTCCAGGGTGGAGATTTCCAGAGTGTGGACTGGTGGACTTTCAAGTCCCCAGCTTGTAGTGAGCGAGGACTGTTAGGATTTCAAGCCCTTGAAATTGAGCTTGTTAACCCTAGAATGACTCCACCAGTTAGATTTCCTACTTCTACTGATGCAAAGGTAGCATATGGCAATGAGACCCTGCATGAAGTCTTCAGGAGGACTGTGATTCCCCTGCCTCATCCACACCAGGGCTAAGATGACAGGTAGGCACCACCATGCTGAGCTCTGAAGGGAATTTTACAACAGTTTTTTCAGTGTGTGTGTTTTGCCTGCATGCATGTAAACCATATGCATGCAGTGCCCAAGCAGGCCAGAAGAGGGCATCAGCTCCCTAGCACTGGACTTAAGAGACGGTTGTAAGCTGCTGTGTGGCTGCTGGGAATCAAGCCTGAATCCTCTGGAAGAGCAGCCAGTGCTCTTAACTGCTGAACCATCTCTCCAGCCCTGTTTTCTCAACTATTTATCCCTTGTCATACAGATAGCCCTGGCCACGTCCAACCTAATGGCCCTGTTTAGACTGCTCTCCCTGTCTCTTTCTTTGTCCTTCTTACACACACACACCCCTATAGTAAAAAATCTTCCTTTAACCATACCATGGAGTGGTTGTATGTCAGTTTATACAGGAAGGAGATGGATTCTCCACTCCAGCCTCTGGCAGGAGCCCAGATGTTGGGGACCCCCATCATGGGCTTCTTACTTCTGAACTATTAGGGAACAAATATTGTGAGGCATGAAGCATATGCTGCTTTGTTATGTCAGGGTAAGAAGGTGCCAGGTCACTTATCACCAGAGGTAGGAAACTTCCTGTTCCTGGCTGCTACCTGCCTCAGCAGCTCCTTCCCTCAGCTAGGGCTGGCTATTTTGAGGTCACTACTACCGTAACAGTCAAGGCTAGAGCCTGCCAACTGTCCAAAAGCTGCATATTGGGGGGCAGGGGGCACAGAGAAGACACCCACTACTAACAGGAGTCTCCAGAACTGTAGGAAATCAGCCATCATTGTTTAATGCTACCCAGTGTCAGGAAGACATAGTCCCTTACTCTGAAAAAGTGACCTACTGAAGTCTCAGGTATACTGGGATACAGAGGCAAAGACTGTTCTCTAAGAGTAGCCAGGACCTATGCTATCCAGTGCAGTGGCCAGCAGCAGCCTTGACCTCCCCAGAAAGCAACTGAAATGAAAAATGGTAGTGGTGTGGTACAGCCCAGGTGGGAGCACTTGCTTTGCAGCCATTATGCAGCAATTACTTGGGAACTAAAATTCTCCCTAAAGGAGAAAGTTCTGAGCAGAGGCCCTGGCCCAGCACTGTGAGGCGGCAGAAGTAAGCTCGACGAGGGGGCCTCCAGGGTGGCAGAAGTAAGCTAGACGAGGGGACCTCCAGGGCAGCAGCCCGCAAACTGCACAAGGAACCCATTAGTTGAGTCTCATACTCCTCCAAGCAACCAAGAACCTCGTTGGTTCTCCTCACTAGATTGAGTGAAATCATCTCTTTGATTTCCATCTCTATGACTGGTGCTTTGTCAGGGGGTGAATAGACAATTTGGTTATTACCACCCCAGGAAAAGTCACCAAAACCATGCATGAAGCCCCAAGAAAGCAAAGAAGGAAAAACTGTAGGTGCCCATGTCTGTCACCTATGGGAAACAAGATCCAAATTCTGCAGTAATTGATTTATGAGTCTCAAGTAGCAAAGATGTCCATCCGGGCTACATAAGATGAAGGATGGAAGGGAGGGAGGAAAGGCATCTGACTTAGGCTGGTGGCCTGCACTGTCCATCTAGGTCTTGCTAGCACCCACCTCGGGTTCACAAGAGCACTGAGGTTTGAGGGCTGGAGCGGAAGCCTCTGCCTACCTGTACATTCGTTACCCTGGGCAAAGAGGATTAAGCAAGCCTTCCCTGTACTCTTCAGGGTTCCTAGGACACACCAACTCTTGATTTTCTGAATGAGTCTCAGGCTGGGTTCAAACACTTTTCCTAAGCTGGATGTGGCAGTATTGCCCTGCCGTCCCAGCAAGAGAAACAAAGGAAACCATGAGCCCAGACAGCTGCCTATGCCACCTGGGTCAGAGAAGAACTTGTGGAGCTGGGTCCTTCATTCTCGAATGTGGGTCCCAGGGAGATCACTTGGTCAGGCTGAGCAGTGGGTGCTGTATCTGCTGAACCTTTTCACCTGTTAAGCACTTCATAATGACTTAATTATATGCAAATGAGTGTTTTACCTGTATGTTCCTTTTGTTGCTGTTTGTTTTTGAGGCAAGAGTTTCTCTATGTAGCCCTGGTTGTCCTGGAACTTACTCAGTAGACCAGGCTGGCCTTGAACTCACACAGATCCTCCTGCCTCTGCCTCCCCAGTGCTAGGGTTAAAGGTGTGTGCTGCCATCACTAGCTTTGATTTTTAAAGCATGGCTCTGCTTGAGACATATGGTACACATCTCATCAAACGGGAAAATGTAAGGTACCTTCAGACACTTCATACATGAAAGGAAAATGCCTGGCTGTCACAGGGTGGCCCTTGCACTGGCTGCTCCTGCAGAGGACCCAAGTTCCATTCCTAACACCTACATAGTTGCTCACAAACATTTGTAACTCCAGTTCCAAGGGATCCGGCGCCCTCTCTGGCCTCCACGGGCACTGCATGTAAACATACAGGCAAAACATTTATACAAATAAAAAATACTAATTTTTTTTTTTTTAAATTAGCTATAGCCGGGCGGTGGTGGCGCACGCCTTTAATCCCAGCGCTTGGGAGGCAGAGGCAGGCGGATTTCTGAGTTCGACGCCAGCCTGGTCTACAGAGTGAGTTCCAGGACAGCCAGGACTACACAGAGAAACCCTGTCTCGAAAAACAAAAACAAAAAAAGATACTAAGGTAATACTTCACAAAGAAACCTCGTGCACCACAAACATTTCCCCAGAGAGCAAGCCAGGAGGGCTGTGTTCCAGGTTGGCTCTGAGCAGTGACCATGGGTGGGGTGAAGCTAGCTGACTCACAAGTCTGTATGTTATAATCATTCAAGGATCAATATGTGCAGGTAGTAAGAAACTTACAGTAAAGCAATCAGAAGCTTTGCTGCTGGGACAGAACCAAGCACCCCAGAGCCTCCTCCACTTTGCACACAACCAGGGAAGCCACCAAAAAACCACAGCACACGGCAGCAGTATAGCCATGAGCACCTTTTGCTCTCAAAGCCAGGAAGACAATCGAGGCTCAGGATTTGCTGGTTGATGTCTTCTTATAGGAAGTATCCCACCAATCAGCTCAGAGCATCTGTGGGATGCTGCTGAGTGGGCAGGGCTGTACTGTGCCTGCCCAGTCAGATGCTGCAGGATGGCTACACCCTAGATGAGAGGCCCTGAACTCCGCTCCTCACATACCATGGCTTCTTCCACATGCTCTTGCTGTCGCTGCTGTCTCGGGGGTTCTTGTACCCTTCAAGATGGGCCTTGCTCACCACGAGGTCTACACAGAACCTGAAGGCCCTTTGGAGTGGATACTGCTGCCAGCCCAGAGGCACTGCCCTTCTGAGCTGCTCAGTGACCTACAGCCCTCATCTGAAGAGTCAGAGGGTCCTAGGTGATAAGCGGAACTCTTCAGTTCTCTGTTGGTGGTACACTTTCATGAGGCCACCCGGGTAAGGGTAGGAGTAGACACACTGCATGTTTGTCATGGTAACCCTTTTGTTTTTTATTTGCACACAGCATATGCCCGTGGCTGTATATGTGACACCATAACCAGGCAGAAACAGTACAACCCGATGCTCGGCTCTGCAGCTTCCCAGTGTAGTCACTTGTGGACAACTTGATCCACCGGTGTTTGTCAGTGTTGTTCATGCTCTGCTGGGTGGTGTGGGAGCTGAAGACAGTACCTCACATCTGGAAGCTCCAAACCTGAGATACAACTGAACCGAAACTCCATATCCCAGGGATAAGGTTGGGTAACAGGTTTGACCTTCAGGAGCACAAAGTGGGGTTGTCACTTCAGGTCACCTATGTCTGGTTAAGGCAAGGGAAAGAGCTATTGCTTCATAGTGCGGTATGGTCACAGCTTCTAGAACCTCTGATGTGAGACTCTCAAATGATCCTGACAGGGACCCCACCCGAGCCACACACCCCAGCCCCTCACTGGGGAATTCTAAGCAGGGACTCCATCCCTGAGCCACACACCCTAGCCCCTCACTGGGGAATTCTAAGCAGGGACTCCATCTTGAGCCAGACTCTCAGCCCTTTCCTGGGAAATTATACTGTCACTCTGCCTGAGCTACATCTCCAGCCACGAGAAATTTCTGAACAGCATTGTAAAGCAGACACATCTATGGGGCTGGTGATATGATTCAGTGGCATCAAAAGGCCCTAGCCCAGAGCACCCCACCCCCAAAAAAGGATTTATGTGTTTTAATTTTCCATACACACAGTAGTCCAGAAACACTTAGTCAGAACTTAACAATGAAATAACAGTTCCCTGGAGGAAAAACCTACAGCTGAGTGCAAACCCTAGAACCGCATTCTTTTTTTAGCATAATTCCTCTCCAGAATGAACAGGAACCCCTTTCTCCTGAAACTACAGTCCGAAGCTGAGGAAGGCAGAAAGGCGTCCCGACTATCCAAGGCTGGGAATCGGCCAACAGAGAGGCATGCTACAATGCTAGGCAAGTGGGCGGGCTCAGGCATGCTGTGGGGGTGAAGGACACAAGTCTGTCAGTCAATCAGGCAGCAGCTGTGCAGCCTGAACTCTGACTTGACCAGGTTCCCACATTACCAGAGTTTTGTCCCATAGTCCCTGGGGAAGCCTGGGGTAAAATGCTATTATGGCTACGGTTGGCGGTGCACACTTGAGATTCTAGCACTGAAGATGCTGAGGCAGGGGAATGGAAAGTTCTCAACCAGCACAGATTGCATTGAGATGGTCTCAAAGACTAACCAACCAACAACAAAAGCTGGTGACGTGGTCTCAGCTGAGGTCTTGTCTCACTACTCGGAGGATGAGGAGCTCACAGTCATCTGCCACAGTTGAGTTTGAGCCTGTCTAAAGAAAGTCAGAAAGAGGCTCTCAGGGCACAGGTCACTCTCAAAAGACTCAGCACCCACATGACAGCTCACAACTGGCTGTAACTCCAGCTACAGATCAGGTCTTCTGGCGTCTGCAAGCCCTGCATTCACATGTGTACAGACATGCATGCAAGCAGAATACCATACACATAAAATAGAACAATCTTTATAAGAAAAGAAACAAACCAAACCAGAGAGAGCCTCATTGCAAAGCAGCTGCTACTGCCTTCAAAGGCTGATTAAAGTCCCTCATCTCGGCACTGACGGCATGGCCACCACTGCATCTCAGAGCTGATGGCATATTCGCCTCTGAACCTCATGCACCTCACGCTTGAGCTCACCTCCTTCAAAGAGAGACCCAGAAACCCAAACCTTCAGTGTGCACTGCCAACATTATAAGCAATGAAGCCATGGTCACCAAGCAATGGTGAAGGGGTGGCCCCAAAGTCACTTTATTAACAAGCGGCTTGAAAGCACAGAGAGGTGTCTGCTAACATCACCACGAGCACCTCTTCCATAGGCCTCTTCTGGAGAAGCTGAAGATGTTATGGCTAACAGCTTAGTGTCTAAAGAAGAGTCTGGTGTTCCAAGGGCGGGGGACCTGCTCCTCTAAGTGCTGGAGCAGACTTCGGCCACCCCAGGTGGACCCAGTCACGGGGCGAGGAGGAAACGCTGGGAAGTAAGACCCCACCGGCCCCACCCTGTTGGGTCCACCAGCATGGACCTTGTAGTGCAAAAGGGGCTGCTAGACTGTCATGGCTGGTCCTGCAATCATATCAATCAAGGATAATCTGTGCAAGGACAGGAGTGGTGGCACACGCCTTTAATCCCAGCACTCGGAGGATCTCTATGAGTTTGAGGCCAGTCTGGTGTGTGAGTTCCAGAACAGCCAGAGCTAACCAGAAAAACCCTGTCTCAAAAAAACTCAAAGAAACCCAAATCAAACCAAAACGATCACTAACAAGCCAACCAAGAAATAGACCAGGTCAGGTTTCTTGAGAAGCTGAGCCAGGAGAAGATGGAATGCCAGGACAAGGGAAAGATCTAGGTCTTTCTCCTAACAAAACCTGACTTTGTCACTGTGGCTGATGAGGGTCAGGTGGCCGGGAGATGGACCTTCTCTACCCAGATGAGCTGAGCCTTCTGGGAAGGTCCCTGGCTTTCCAGTGAGAAGCATTCTTGAAGTCATCAGAAACAGAAATGGAGCCTTGATGTCCAGCAGGTGAGCTCTGGGTTCCATGCAGGGCTCAAGAGCCAAACAGTCTGGAAAAGTCAGAAGGTGAAATGACCATGAGGACAGGAAGGAGCTGCGGTAAAAACTCTGGCACACAGCTGGGTGTGGTGATGTACGTCAGCTATCCCAGCACTTTGGAAGTTAAGCAGGAGGACTACACAGTTAAGACCAGCCTGGGCTACATAACAAGGCACTGGCTAGCCTGAGCTACACAGCAAGGTGCTATCTCAAACACACTGTTGGGGATTATTTTTCATGAAAGTGCTTCACGGTTCTGCACTTTCTGAGCTTAAACATAACGGTTGGTTGGGCGAGGTGACTCAGTGAATAAAGGAGCCTGCTGCCAAACTTAATGATCTCAGTTTGATCTATAGGATCAACAAGGTGGAAGGAGAGAACCAACTCCTGAAAACTGTTCCCTGCCTTCCACAAGCACACTGTGTAACGTGTGCATCCCTACATAAACATACAAAATCATACTGTATGAAACAAAAATCCTATTGGCTGGACACTGAGGGACACGCCTGTAATCCCACGAGGCATGCTAACACATGCCTGACTGCCAGCGTGTGAACTCGGATCCCTACTTCACACTATCTCAGTGGTCACACTCATGTGTCTCTCAGGACTCACAGGTCAGAGGCAGAGGCATCATCGTCTGAGGGCACCTTAGCTTACAATCAGACTCTGTCTCAAAAAAAAAAAAAAAAAAAAAAAAAGAGTGGAGGTAAAAAACAGAAGCCAGTGGTGAAGCCTCCCTGCTGGCTTCTAAGATTTTTAAGGCAGGAACAAGCATTCTGTTGGACGTAGGAGCCACCATCTAGTACATGTTAACACAACATTAGGGGTGGGAGACACATGGCCAGATTGGACTTGGAGACCACCCTCCAACGCTGGCTGTAACCAGAGTTCTTATTTTGGAAGCAGGGGTAGCCCTTGCGAGTCAACTAGGGGCTGCAGGATGACTCAGTGGGTGTCCACTGCCAAGCCTGAGAGCCTGAGTTCGATGCTCAGGACCACATCATTGTAAAGAGACTGTGAAAAGGGCAGGGACAGGCAATGAATGTGAGTACCAAGCAAGGCAGACTCACACGATCATGCAGAGCATCATGAACACATTCCACAGTGCGATGAAGATCCGGAAATACCTCAGGCTCAGTAAAAACTCTCGGATGTTGTCTCCTGCAAAGGCATAAAGTATATGGTTCATGGGGTTGTCACCCAGTCCACTACCAAAACAACTGAGGCAGCCCCTGACCAATCATTGTGGAACACCAATCCCCAAAGCTTCTGATTGGTGCTGGAAAGGGCATGTGACTCAAGTCTGTCCAATAAGAGTCCTTCCTGAGCCATGGGTCCTAGTTACCAGGCCCAGGTTGGCTAGACTGAGAATTTGCCAGCTCAGACTTTGTGGCCGGACTCAGAGCACTGCATGTACCCCAGAACACATCACCTGCCATCGCTCTGGCTTACCTCCTCAGTTTTTTAGGGGTTTTTTTTTGTAAATGTTTTATTGTTGTTTTGTTTTTGTTTTTAAATAGAACAGATTATGTTTAAGTCAGAGGACAAACTGTCAATTCTCTCCTACGATGTAGAATCTGAGGAACTGAACCTACATAGGCTTGGTGGCAACTGCCTTTCCATGTTGGGCCTCTCAGAAACTTCTGTAAATTGGATTTTGAGACCAGGTCTCACTGTGGGGCTGAAGCTGGCTCGGAACGCCCATCATGACCACACTGGTCACGGAAAGGGTCTCTGCCATGCCACATCAACCCGTGCTTCCAGCAGCAGCACCACTTTCCTGACACCCACTTTCCCTATCTCCCAAGAACACCCTCTGAACCACCCTGGGCTGAGTCCCACAGGGCAGGACCACTTTCTTTACCCATATCCTTACAAAGCAGCCAGTTAAGTGGCTGGCAATATGGTGGACACTCAATAAAGCTGATGAACAGAGCATGGTGATGTACTCCTGTTATTCAAACACCTAGAAGGCAGAGGCAGGCGGAATCAGGCATCCAAAGCTAGTCATGGCCCTACAATACCACATCTCAACAAAAGGAAGAAGAAAGAAAAGTGCAGGCTGATGAGAACTGGTGCCCCAGAATCAGACTGTGAAAGTGATGAAGCTAAGAAAACATGTTTACCTGTGCTGGGTTCCCTCGATTCCTCCCCAAAACCTTGCGTGTCCTTCTTTTTCCTATAAAGAACAGCAGATAATGTCAGCTTTCCATGGAACATAAACACCATCAGATTTCCTGACCCTGACACCCAGCTAGGAAGGGCATGAACTTCAGCTCTGGCCCCGACTTGCTATGTGACCTGGGGCAGTGATACAACCCTCTGTGAGACACTCTCAACCAGCCTAGTCCATCACAGCTGGGTGTGCAGCCACAGACAGGACAGAGTGGTTCCAACTAGCTAGCTAGAAAGACATTCTTGAGGGATGAGCCTGAGCCTGAGCCTGAGCCTCTTTGGAGATGCAACCAACCCCGGGAACAGAGGATGCAGATATTTTTGTTTGTTTAATATTAATTTGCAAGTGAGAGGAATGAGTGTGCCATGCCGCGTGGAGGTCAAAAGGACAACCCACAAGAGTTCTTCCATGGGGGCTCCGGGAATCTGGCTCAGGTAATCAGGCTTGGCGCAAGCACCTCTGCCCGCTGAGCTATCTCCGGGTTTAGAGAGTACAGATTTAAAGTCCCTGGAGTGAAATAGAAGTGTCAGAGCGCAAGGCGTGGCTAGAGGGAGGACTAGTGGGGCGTGGCGCATGCACAGGGCGGAGCTAGCCGTGACCAAGGGTGTGGGCAGGGCTTGGCTGTGGGCCGGCCTGGCTGTCCGGGACACCGCCCGCGGCGGCCTACTTACAGTTTAAAGTTGAGCACAGCCCCGGCGTTCATCAGTAGCGTCCTGCGGAGGGACAGTAACGATCAGTAAGGCCAATTCCACCCCGTCTGGCTGTCACTCTCCGCCCTCTAACACCCCTCATTCATATTACCCGAACAGCAGTATGTCTCCGATCATCCTTACAGCCAAGGCATCTGTCAAACCGGAAACGGAAGCTGTGATGAGGGGCGGAAAGTGGAAAGCGAATTGACCAATTCTGTGTCAACCCTGGTTGGTTTCGAGGGAGGATTGACATGACGTCACTTATAGGGCGGAGCTTATGGTGCGCGCACATGCGCAGTGTCTCGTGCCACAGCTGGTCCCTGCTGTTGATTCTGCTCTGGCGTTGGCTGGGCTGCGGTTTCGTGGTCTACAGAAATTGCGCTCTAAACCCCTGAGCCGCCCGGGAATGACTTGAATACGGGCGCGGCAGATGACTGAACTCCAAAAGGACTCCTGTTGGGTCCCCAAGGAGAACTGCGATTCCGGCTCAGAGTGCATAGAGTTAGGATGTCCCCCTGCCTGGGTTGTACCCCCACAGACCTCCCAGTTCTGACTCAAGTAGCCCCATGGAGAAAGAGGGTCCTGACCGAACAGACCTTACAGAACATGAGGCTTGGGTTAAGGTCTACAGAGGATGGATCCTAACTTATGGGGCCTCCTGAAGCGGGAGGGTCCTAACTCAGTGGACCCTAACACCACGGTCTGGGCTGGGGTCCACAAGGAGGAGGGTTCTGACTTGTGGAGCCCCCTCTTAGACAAAACCAAACAGGACATGAGGGTTGGGTTGAGGTCTCCTTGTGGGAGGCGGGGTTCTGACTTTGAAGACTTGCGCTCCTCAGGAATGAACCATATTCTTGGTTGAGATCTTCCGAGGGCACAGGCTTTGAGGGAAATAGCGGTCCTGAATTGGTTAGTCCCACAGGAAAGGGACAGGATCCTAACTAAGCAGATAGATGTACAAGGACAGGATTCCCTCTTGTGTGCGCTGGATGCAGGGGACAGACCCCTCCTTTTTGGCTCCGTTGAACGAGTTCTGACGTCCCTGCGGACCGGCGCCTTGAGCTCCAGGGTGCTAGGCGTCCCCACCGCCCCTCCTCTCCCGGGGATGGGGGAGGCAGGGGGCGGTGCCTGGCAGTGGGGCGGGTTCAGTGGCTAGGGAGCAGTCGTCGGGCGGCGGGGCGCGGGACGCACAGGGCCCGGGAGGCGCCCTCCATCGCCATGGACCTGATGTCAGCGCTGAGCCTAGGCGAGCTAGCACTCAGCTTCTCACGGGTGCCGCTCTTCCCAGTCTTCGACCTCAGCTACTTCATCGTCTCCATCATCTACCTGAAGTATGAGCCAGGTGAGTCGGGGGTTGTAGGAGCTACCAGGAGGGAGGTTGCCCATGGCTTGATGACGGAGGCGAGAGGAGGAGGCAGGCTAGATCCTGAGGCTGGATAGGGGAGGAGGCAGAGGCTGAGATCGTGGCGTGCTCCCAGGCGCACGCAGGTGGAGGAGGGAACCCCGGAGACAGAGGCGCTGTGGAAAGGGGGCTGCAAATGAGGTGGGAGGGAAGGAGAGGGGAGCACTTGTTTACTGTTAGGAGGACAGGTGCTGCGAGATTGGGGTTGAGGGTGGGGGCAAGGAAAAGGCCAGAGTCAGGTTAGAGCAAGGTTTCCTAAGCTTAGTCTTGGGCATTGGGGATTGTTGGTGGCGAAGGTTCCAAACCAAGGGTGGGACCTTCCCGGGCGAGGGTCAGATGTTCTGGACGTCAGCTGCCATGACCTCCCTTAACGCCCTTGGATTGACTGCCGGGTGACTATATAAGGACTGGTCGTGCTGGGGGCTGCGATCAGGTTCGGGGAAAGTGACACCCATGCCCCCTCTGCACTACATCTTTTGGCATCTTCTCTCCCTCTCGCTTGCCGGCTGGGCCAGCTCCGGCTTGGGATCCTTCCCACTTACCGAAACGGTTCCAAGACAGGGCAACTTTGGGTCAGCTTGCTCTCAAGAGTCAGAGGAAGACCCTACTACTTTGATTTAAAAAAAAAAAAGTTAATTACTTTTATTTATCTCTGTGTTGTGGATATATGTGGAGGTCAGAGGACAGTTTACGGGAGTCCCTGGTCGAACTCTGGTGGTCAGATTCGTAGACAAGCTCCTTTACAAGCAGAGTCATCTTGCTGCTACCGCACCCCTCCTCCAAACCTTCTGCTTTAATGAGGACAAATGTAGCTCACACCTATAACTCCAGAACGCGTAGGACGTAGAGACAGGAGGAAAGCAAGCTAATTCCAGGACAGCCAGGGCTATTGATGAATTCTTGTCCAGTTTGACTGTGACTATCCATTGTCCTGGAACAAACAAACATAAATAAATAAATAAATAAACAAACAAACAAACAAACAAATGCCTCCCTAGAGCGGTCTATTTTTATACAAGTTCAGCATAAGCAAATGTGTCCTGTTTGTCTTCTGTAGTTTTAGTTATTCTACTGAACCTGCAAACTTGAGGGGCAGGAGAATTTCCTTCCAGGAAAGCTAGGACACTTCTCTGGGTGGGTATGTAAATTAATTACTTTTGAGGTGACAAAACCAGACTCCTGTGTTTACTTAGGAATGGGAGGGGGCTTCAAGATGGCCCACAGATGGAAGAAAAAAAAACAATTTTAAAAACAGTGTTCCTGATAATCTGGAAAAGGCCCATTTCCAGAGCTTTCTTGGATGAAATTGTACACTTGTTCTTACAAGCATAAATACATGCTCTTATGCAAACAGGATTAGCGAGACTGTCAGGCATGCGTGTTGGGTCTTCCTTCCCTGTGCACAAGCAGCAATGCTTTGCTAGGTGAAATTCTTGTTTGTGCTATTGTTTGGAGAAATTGGGTTTCTCATCTGGGGAAGAATTTCTGGTGGCTTTTGTGGATCCCTGCACACCTCAAGATCCTCTGTGAGGAGATGAGACCCCCTGGAAAATGGACTTAGTATGGAAGTGTGCTGGAAACGGAGGTTTCTGTATTTTTATTTTTAAGTCTTTTCATTATTTATTGTGTGTGTGGGGGGCGTGAGTGTGCCAGGACATGCATGTGGAGGACACAGGATAACTTGGTGGAGTTGTTCTTCTTCCCACTCCCCTGTGTGGAACTAGGGGATTGACCTCAAGTAAAACTCACTGCTCCCCTTTATTTTATTTGTGTTTAAAAATATATTCAGGTCGGTTGGTGGTGGCGCACGCCTTTAATCCCAGCACTTGGGAGGCAGAGACAGGTGGATTTCTGAGTTCAAGGCCAGCCTGGTCTACCAAGTGAGTTCCAGGACAGCCAGGGCTATGTAGAGAAACCCTGTCTCGAAAAACCCAAAAAAAAAAAAAAAAAAAAAAAAAAAAAAAAAAAAAAAAAAAAAAAAAATATATATATATATATATATATATATATATATATATATATATATTCAGTTATTATCATTGTCATTATTAATATGTGTATGTACATACGTGCCCCAGAGTGCATGTAGAGGACCAAGGACAACTCTGTTCTTCCACTTTACATGGGTTCTAGGGATCAAACTTGGGTCACCAGGCATCACTGGGAAGTAAGTGCTCTTGCCTCTGAATCATCTTACCAACCCCTATTTTTTAAAAAACAAAGCAAAAGCCAGGGTCCCACTGGTCATTCAGGCTAGCCTCAGACTCTTTCCTCAGCATCCCACTGGTCACTCAGGCTAGCCTCAGACTCTTTCCTCAGCATCCCACTGGTCACTCAGGCTAGCCTCAGACTCTTTCCTCAGCGTCCCACTGGTCACTCAGGCTAGCCTCAGACTCTTTCCTCAGCGTCCCACTGGTCACTCAGGCTAGCCTCAGACTCTTTCCTCAGCCTCCCCTCTGCTTGAACTCTACATGTTCTGTGCTCATTCTTGTCTAAACATCTCTGCAGGAGTCACAGCAAACCACCTGTGCTGCAAGTGGAGGAGACGGAATTTTCCAGGTTTCTTTAGAACTTTGTTGGTTTTTCAATCCTAGCCACAGATTAGATTTCCTGGGGTCTTTTACAAGTCTGTTTCCACCTGGACATGTTGGTGCATGTCTCTAATGCCAGCACCTGGGAGGCAAAGGCAGAGGCAGTTGGATCTCTGTGAGTTCCAAAAAGCTCTACCTGAACCTGGTACAGTGGTACCCACCTGTTTTCCCAGCCACTCAAGAAGTAGAGGCAGAAGGATTGCAAGTTCAAGGCCAGTCTTGAACAACTTAGCCAGATCCTGTCTCAAAATAAAACTGTATTAAAGTTTTTATTACACTTTTTTTTTTTTTTTTTTTTTTTTGGTTTTTCTGAGACAGGGTTTCTCTGTGTAGTCCTGGCTGTCCTGGAACTCACTCTGTAGACCAGGCTGGCCTCAAACTCAGAAATCCGCCTGCCTCTGCCTCCCAAGTGCTGAGATCAAAGGCGTGTGCCACCACTGCCCGGCTATTACACTTTATTTATTCTGTGTGTTAAGTGCTGCCTGGCTATTACACTTTATTTATTGTATGTGTTAAGTGTTACCATGGCACATGGGTGAAAGACAAAAGACAATGCAGGCTTCAGGTTGCTCCATCCCACCTCGTGGGTCCCAGGAATTGAATTCAGGCCATTAGGCCTGGTAGCAAGTGTTGTTACCTGCTAAGCCATATTACTGTCACCCTTAGAGTAATAACCTAAAATTCCCTAGTAAGGGGCTGGGGGGGGGAGCGGTG
This sequence comes from Rhabdomys pumilio, assembly GCA_030674055.1. Lineage (NCBI taxonomy): Eukaryota > Metazoa > Chordata > Mammalia > Rodentia > Muridae > Rhabdomys > Rhabdomys pumilio. The sequence continues at coordinate 58,368,785 of JANHMN010000015.1, forward strand.
GCTTGTCCGTAGAATGTTTGCTGAGCATACAGGAGGCCTTGGATTCCATCCCCAGTCTCCAAAACCAACCAAACAAATTAACACAGATGAATTTAAGCAGAATATCTCCATGCTTGCATTTCAAGCCCATTTTCCCAGTGCTTGCTGCAAGACGTCTGCCTGAAGCTATTCCTTCAAATTTTGGGTGAGAGGAAGTAGAAGGCTGAAGTAAATAGATATTTGGTGAGCCTGCAAGTCCCACGGGTTCCTGTGACAGCCAGAATGACTGGCTGCAAGAACTCATTCCCCTAGGGAATCAAGGTGACTAGGGAGCTGCTCGGCAACACATATCTGTAATTTTGGCAAACAAGAAAGTGAGCTGAAGACCTTAGTGCATGCCACTCTGAGCTACACACCAAGCCTCTTTCTCAGTTAAAGATGGTGGAGCACAGCAGGGCATGCTGGTATACACCTTTAATCTCATCACTCAGGAGACCAGATAGACAGATCTCTGTGAGTTTGAGGCCAGCCTGGTCTACAGAGAGAGTTTCAGGACAGCCAGAGCTACATGGTAAGATCCTCCCTGCCTCTCCCTCAGTAATAAAATAATAAAAAGGATAATGAAGTATTCAGGGGGCAGAGACTGAGTCCTTAGGACAAGCTGGCTCTATGTGCAGAAACCCCTCCACACACCTACGCCATTCAAACATGCATACTCAATGCACACACATAAACAGGAAACAGAACGGACAGATGAGGGTGTCTGAGATGGGAGCTGGTCCCTGTACTAATTCAAACCATCAAACTGGTCCCTATTGCCTCCACGAATTTTCCCCTGCCTGTCTGTGACATGGGTTCATTGATAAAATGAGCCAGTTGCCCTCTTCTGGCTACTGATATGTCGTCCTAATATGGGTATCTGGATTTTGGGCCTCTGTGTCCTCTCTAAGAAGTGGTTACATTCATCTGGAAGACTCTAGAATAGTGGTTCTCAACCCCTTCTGGGGGTTGCATATCAGATATTTATGTTATGATTTTTGACAGTAGCAAAATTATAATGAAGTAATAATTTATGGCTGGGTCATCACATGAGGGACTGTATTAAACGGTCTCAGCATTGGGAAGATTGAGAACCAGTGCTCTAAAAGAACATGTTCTGAGGTTCTGCTGTTTTCCAGGTTGGGTTTTACGGAGAGGTTTTTTGCAAGAAAGCTCAGAATGATTGGGAGCTAATCAGAAATTCAGGATGCTGGGCAAACTAGAGCTGCCCATGAGAGCCTGTTCCAAATCCCTCCCAGGTGTCTAGAAGGGAGGGCGTAAAAAATAGGTCCAAGCTGTGGGTTAAAGCAGGAACCCTCTGGAGTCTGACCCCCTCCTGGGCCCTATGCTCTGTTCAAGGAGAGGGGCAGCAATATGGCCCATGACTGAAAGCACAGAGGAAGGAAGGAGTGACAGTCTGGAGTCCTTAGCTTTTCTTGATACACACTCTTATATAGCACAGGCTGGCCTTACCTTATAGCCTAGGATGACCTTGAACTTCTGATCCATCTGGCTCCACCCCAACTCCTATGCTGGGATGACAGGTGTCCCCCATCCACCCATGTGCTTGTCATGGAGCCCGAGGTTATGTGCATGTCAGGAAATTACTTTACCCTTGGTACCAACCTTCATTTATTTGAATTAAACTAGTCTTATGTAGTGCAGGTGGACTAAACTTGCTGTGTAGATGAAGAAAACCCTGACTTTCTGAGTCTTCTGCCTCATCTCCCAAGTGCTGGGACTATAGACATGCCCAACAATAACCTTTTTTTGGTTTTGGTTTTTCAAGACAGGGTTTCTCTGTGGAGCCCTGGCTGCCCTAGACCTGCCTCTGTAGACCAGGCTGGCTCAAACTCACAGAGATCCGCCTGCCTCTCCTTCCCTTCCCTTCCCGAATGCTGGGATTAAAGGCATGCACCACACTGCCCAGCTAGATTCCATTTTTTAGGCCATCACTAGTGGTCCAGGCTGGCCTCAAACTCATGATCCTCCTGAGTCTTGGCTGCTGTGGGTCTAGACCTATGCCACTGCCTGGTTTCTGCCTGGTTTCTGTTTTGCTGGGGATGGAACCCTGGGCTTCAGGCATGTTCCCTGAGCTACAGCACCAATTAATAGACAAGTTCTTTTTCAGGCCAGTTTTAGATTCACAACAAAATTAAGTTGAAAAGTACAAAGCTTTGTAATTTTGATTGTGGCTCCTGAGATATGCTATGCACAGCGTAGCACTAAAAAAAAAAAAAAAAGAAAAAGAGGACAATTTTCTATCCCCACTCAACCCCATTAATCTTTTTTTTGTTTGTTTGTTTGGTTTGTTTTTTGTTTTTTGTTTTGTTTTTTGTTTTTTGTTTTTTCGAGACAGGATTTCTCTGTGTAGCCTTGGCTGTCCTGGAACTCAGGTAGACCAGGCTGGCCTCGAACTCAGAAATCTGCCTGCCTCTGCCTCCCAAGTGCTGGGATTAAAGGCGTGCGCCACCACTGCCTGGCGCCATAATTATTTGATACCAGAAGACAACGGGGAAATCTGGCAGGGATCCTAAACCGAGCCACGCCCCCGACCCCTCATTGGGGAATTCTGGGGATTGGCTCCACCCCTGAGCCACACCCCCAGCCCCTCATTGAGAGATTCTGGGGCACTAAACTGGGCTACTCTTCCAGCCCACAGTGGGTGGATTTAAGATATATGTGTGAAATTTCACCTCCAGATATTTCAGTCTCATTCTAGGCCCCAGAATATCTCTGGTATAATTGCTAAGAGCTAAGCAATTTCTTTTTGGCCCCAGGGTAGGCAACCTTTGATAGAGTCAGTAGAGCCAGGAAGAGTGGGATTCTCCAGATTCACAGTGATTGAAGCCTGTCCTCTGCAGTAGAGAGGCTGAGGCAGGAGGATGGTAAATCAAAAGCTAGTCTGGAGCCAGGCGGTGGTGGCGCACGCCTTTAATCCCAGGGAGGCAGAGGCAGGCGGATTTCTGAGTTCGAGGCCAGCCTGGTCTACAGAGTGAGTGCCAGGACTATACAGAGAAACCCTGTCTCGAAAAAGCAAAAAAAAAAAAAAAAAAAAAAAAAAAAAAAAAAAAAGCTGGTCTGGATTAGCGTGAGACACTGTGTCAAAGTAAATAAATACAATACACAGACCTGGAGCAGTGGCTCAGCAGTTAGGAGTACCAGCTGCTCTTGCAAAGGATCCAAGGTCCCTCACAACCATCTGTAACCCCAGTTTGCGGGGATTTGGCACCCTCTTCAGGCCTTGGCAGGCACTGCACTCACACAATTCACAGACATACATGCATGCAAACACTCATACACAAAATAAATCTTTTAAAATTAAAGATAAGGAGTTGAGCCATTATACTTCAAGAGCCATAAACCCATCCCTCTGCCTTTTGACATCCAGGGAAGCTGAGGCTCACTGGGGACTCATGGCAGACACCTGGGCTCAAGCAGACATAGTACTTTATATAGGACATAGTAATTGGTACTTTATATAGGAGGTGCTTGTGAAATCAAGCCTAGAGCCTGTTTGTCATGGGTTGTGCACTGAAATCTCAACCTCCTGCCCTGTTCGGCTCTGTCTTAAGATGGTCCCAAAGGGCACAAAGACCCTGGAATGAGCCTGTTCCTGGCAGCTATTTTTAGAAGCACATGCAAGTGTCATTTTCTGTGGAGCAGGCAGGAGGAATGCTTGTCAGCTGTGGCTCAGTGGGCTCACCGGCTGCTTCTGGGGATCACTTCTCAGGGGAATGTGCTTTAAATAGATACAGGGTGGCTTGGGGGTGGGAGGGTTCTTTCCCTCCCATCCTCTTCCCTCCCCTTCTCTCTTCCTCCTTCCTCTCCTTCCTCTCTTCTCTAGCCCCCACAAGATACATTCCAGGGCACCAGACAAAGCTGCTTTTTCTTTTGTGTGTTCTTTTGTTCATAAAATTTAAGCTTTAAATTACACTTATGTATGTATATAAGGAATGACCTGCATATATGTTTGTATGAGGGTGTCAACTTGGAGACACGGATAGTTGTGAGTTCTATGTGCGTCCTCTTCCTCTTAACCACTGAGCCATCTCTCCAGTCCCAGCCTTGAACTTCTGATTCTCTTGCTTGCTTCACCTCCTGTGTGCTGGGATGATAAACCTACATCAGCCACACCAAGTTTATGTGTGCTATGGATGGAAGCTAAGGCTTCCAACATTCTAGGCAAGAGTTCAACCCTTAGCTAAAATCTTTCTACCAATTCAGCACAGCCCAACTGTCCCTTTTAAAGCCAAATCCTCCCAGGTCCTACCTCCAGCAGGCTAGCCTTGACACCCCCACCTGATTACTGAGTACTACACCCAACTCTTGAAGGTCCCCTCACCTGTAACTCACACCTTGGGAACCAGTTTCCTGTGAACCTTGGGATCAGACCATGTCCAGACAGTAACAAGGACCTTAGGTGGTTCAAACATGGAGCTACTTGGCTGAGCGCTTGGTCCTAAGATTGTTCTCTGCTAAGTGAAACTGGTCAGAAGAGCACAGGGGCAAGGTAAGCAGTTACACCAGGAGACACCTGGCAGGGGCTCTGGGGTGGGGCTTTATAAGATGGGGACATAGTAACATAAAGAAAAAAACCTAGCCATTAACAAAGACTGTGGGGATTTACAAATATTATCTTATTTACTTATTTATTTGTTTACTTGAGACAGAGTCTCTCTGTCCTACAATTGGCCCTGGTCGTCCTACAACTTGCTCTGTGACCAGGCTGGCCTGGTCTGCCTGCCTCTGCTGGGAGTAAAGGCATGCTAGGCTTCTTTTATTGCTTATGTGAGTCACACACGCGCACACACACACACACACACACACACACACACACACACGCACGCACACACGCACAGCAGGTATGAAACTGCTTGTTAGGAGGCAACCTGCAGGAATCAGGTCCCTGTTTCCACCATGGGGGTCCTGGGACGGAGCTCAGCTTATCAGGCTTGGTGGCAAGTGCCTTTACCAGCTCAGGGGCCCCTGATGATATTTGCCTTGCTCTGACTGGGACCTGAGATGGCTTCCTCAGTGGGTATGAGCAAGTCTGTGTTGGGTGGTACAGAGCCAGCTCAGCATGCAGCTTGACCAGCCTCCATCCCAGCATCCGACGAGAACTTTAAAAGTCCTGAATTTAATCTCCAGCACCCAGGGGGCAGCATATAAGCAGGAATGGCATGTTCCTGGGATTCCAGTGATCCCCAGAATTCATGTGTCCTCGCAGGAGCTGTGGAGCTCTCCCGGCACCACCCGGTGGCGTCCTGGCTGTGTGCCATGTTACACTGTTTTGGGAGTTACATCCTGGCCGACCTGCTTCTTGGGGAGCCCATCATTGACTACTTCAGCAACAGCTCCAGTATCCTGCTGGCCTCCGGAGTGTGGTGAGCACTTGGAGGTGGGGGAAGGGCAGAGCCTGGGATCAGGGAGGACCCCAGCACCAGGGAGGAGGGAGTTTGAAGGAACCAAGAACCCCCAGTCATAGTCTGCGGCCATCCACCCTGCCCTCCTCATCTGCCTCTGGGCTGAGCACTGCAACCAGTGGACGCCCCTCCCCCTGACCCTGGGCCTTCTCTGCATCTGGGCTAAGCTCAGCTCCCGGTGTGCCTGCCTTTCCCTCTGATCCTAGGCCTTCTTTCCTCAAGGTACTTGATTTTCTTCTGTCCCTTGGACCTCTTCTACAAGTGTGTCTGCTTTCTGCCTGTAAAACTCATCTTTGTGGCTATGAAGGAGGTAGTGAGAGTCCGAAAGATTGCTGTGGGCATCCATCATGCACACCACCACTACCACCACGGGTGGTTCATCATGATCGCCACCGGGTGGGTCAAAGGTAAACAGAATTATAGCAGGGAGGATAAAAAAAATGTCACAGTGAGATGGCTCAGTGGGTCAAGGAGCTTGCAGGCAAAATCTGGTGACCTACTTTGATCCCTGGAACCCATACAGTAAAGAACCGACTCCCATCAGTTGTTTACTGACCACCGCATGGGCACCGTGGCACACGCCACCTACACACATCATACACAGTATCAACAAAGGTAATAATAATAGGGGCTAGCAAGATGGCTCAGTGGAGAAGGGGCTTGAGGCCAAGCCTGATGACCTGAATTTGATGCTCAGAACCCACATAGTAGGAGAGACCCAGCTCTAGCAAGCTGTCCTCTGATCTCCACACACGTGTTCTGGTGTGTGCACATGGACACATTTCCCACCACCACAAGAAGGATAAGTAAAATGAAACTTTCAAATTTTCCAGACAGAGTCTCCACGCAGCCCTGGCTAGCTTGGAGTTCATTATGTAGACCAGGCTTGCCTCCAACTCACAGAGATCCTCCTGCCTCTGCCTCCCAATGCTGGGATTAAAGGCGTGCACTGTTATACTTTCCACCCTTGGGCCCCATGGGCGGAGGGAGAGAACCACTCTAACGGTTCCTCTGACCTCTGCATTCCTGCTGTGGCATGCTAGCACCCCCACCCCATACACAAGAAAATGTAAAAAAATTATTAAATTTTTTAATAAATAAAGTAAAAATCCCAGTAGTTGACTGGGTGGTGTGGTGGGCTCCTGTCCCAGCACTTGAGACAATGAGGGTTAGGAGTCCTGGGCCAGCCTGGGCAACACAGTGAGACTCAAGACAGTCCCTTGTAGTAGGGACACATCCGATTGGTTCTTGCTGGTTTTGCCCTCACTGTCCCTGTGATACTGAGAAAGAAGTTGTTTTATGTTTTCCCATATGCAATGGATAGTCACCCCCGGCTCAGAGTCTCCTCAAGAGAAGGGCCTGTGTTTTCTCGGGACGAAAGGGAGGTGTGGGGTGGCCAGCCGCCTCAGTGGTGCCCTGCCTTGCAGGTTCTGGCGTTGCCCTCCTGTCCAACCTGGAGCAGCTGCTTCGAGGTGTCTGGAAGCCAGAAACCAATGAGATCTTGCACATGTCCTTGTGAGTACCCGCCTGCTGGCCTCTGTTCTGCTTCTGCCCTGCCTGGCCCTACATTATTGACATTCTAGAGATGCCACTAAGGTGGGGACAGGAAGAGGTGATAGCTGATTGAGGTTTTGAAGAGTGAATAGGTCTTTTTCTGGCTACAAAAGACCCTCTGCCCAGAGGCTAGGATCATGGCCAGTTGTCAGGTTAGAAAACTGCAGGACCAACGTAAGCATGTGAGCAGGGCGACAGGAAATAGAACAGGAGTGAGGGCCACAGGCAGAGAGGCCCTGTGGCATGAAGGGCCAGGGGGGATAGTGGGTAGGGCCACACAGCAACATTCACGACTCACGTAGGACCACTGCATGGGGCCTGATGTATCTTTTTATCCATTTCATTTATTTATTTTTTCTTTTCTCCATCTTCCTGTGTGCCTGCATGGTGTGCGTGTGTGAGCACATGTGTACATGTGTGTGCATGTACATATGGAAGCTGGGGGTTATGCTTGGGACCACCGTATTTTTTGAGGCAGGGTCTCTCAGTCAAACCCTGAGTTCCTCACGTGCCCAAGCTTGCTACCCAGCTGGCTCTGAGCACTTTAACCATGGACCCAACTCCTTGGCTCCCATTTCTCTAGTGTTGGGAAAATTGGGGGGCAGCCTACAGGAGTCCCCAGCCCCTGCTGTGTACCTTTACTCACCGTCCAGGGATCTCATATGCCTCCTTAACCTTCTGCATGGTGACCTCAGCTACCAGCATCTGCAGAGATAAGTCAGTAGAGCCCACGGCACCCATACTTGTGCCCACCACATTATGTGTGAGGTGACCAACGGCCAACCACACTCTTCACACCTAGTGGCTTGGTGGCTTTTCCAGTTGCTGTGGTACCACATGTGCCTGACAGAAGCAATTCAGTGAGGAGAGACTTACACAGGCTCACAGTTTAGGGGTACAGACCGTCATGGTAGGAAAGGCATCGAAGCCCCTGAGGCAGCAGCTCAGAGCACGTACCTAGAGGAGTGTAGCTCAGATGGCTTCTCCTTCATGTTCAGTCCAGACGGTGCCCTGGGGCCATCCACAGTCATCAGGGGTTGTCCCACCCAGGTTCACCTAATCTAAATAATCCCTCCCACAGATGCCCAGAGATTTGCCTGTGGGGTGATTTTTTAAAAAGTAATTTATTTAACTTTATTTTATGTATATTGGTGTGATGGTGTCAGACCCCTTGGAACTTGAGTTACATATAGTTTGAGTTGCCACGTGGGTTGGAGAATTGAACCTGGGTCCTTTGGAAGAGCTGACAGTGCTCTTAATCACTGGGCCATCTCTCCAGCCTCTGCAGGCTGACTTTTAGATTCTGTCAAATTGACAAGATTCACCATTACCAATTCAGGCAAAGTGGCCCAAGTCTTTAATCCCAGCACTGGGAGGCAGAGGCAGGAGGATCTCTGTGATTTGCAGGCTAGCCGAGCTACACTGCGACTGTGTTAGAGGTAGGGACATTGATTTACTGTTCAGGTCCCATCACCCACACAGTCTGCATCTCTTCATCTCAGTCAAGAGATGGTGGGCGTCTGGGGCTGGAGAGATGGCTCAGAGGTTAAGAACACTGGCTGTTCTTCCAGAGGACCTAGGTTTGAGTCCCTGCACCCACATGCTGGCTCACAACCATTTGCAACCCCAATCAGGGGATTCAGCGCCCTCTTCTGGCCTCCAACGGCACTGCTTACATGTGGTTTACAGAGACACATGCAGTTAAAATACCCATATACATAAAATTAAATGAATGAATAAATAGAATGTTACAATGTTAAAAGAGAGTGCTCGCTTCTGGCAGCACATATACAATGTTAAAAGAGAAAGATGCTGGGCCCCAGAACCTGCCACCTTTAGAAGCCAGGTGTGGCAGCATGCCTGTCCTGCTCTTGGTCTCTTAGCTACTGTTGTCTGCATAAAACCCCCATGACCTAGCGTCCATGACCTAGCGTTTGGGCTTCCATCCCAGAGGGTTGTGCTGGTGAGGAGACTCCACAGTAGTAGATATGGAGGCAGGGAGCTCAGGGCTCAGGGCTCAGGGCTGGAGCCATAAGCAAGAAAGGAAGAAGATCAAGGCCTTTGGTTCTCAAAGCCCCTGCCCCCAGCAGCACACTTCCTCAACCTCCCCAGCAGCACCACCAACGTGGGACCGGAAGGGGGACATTCTCATTCTAACCACCACAACCAGGAAGGAAGAGACAGGGTTCCCCAGGGTTCATTGGCTAGCCCACTCAGCAAAAATGGTAGATTTGAGGTCAGGTAAAAGACTTTGTCTTAAAAATAAGGTGTAGGGCCTGGGAGACGGCTCAGTGGGTAAAGGAGCTTGCTGCCGAGCCTGATCCCTGAGGCCCTACATGGTCAAAGGAAAGAATCACCTCCTTTACCTAGGCCCCCTGCACATATGTAGCAGGTAAGCAGCTTGGTCCACAACAGGAGTGGAGGCTGTCCCTGAGTCTGTTGTCTACCTGCCTGTGGACCCCATTCCTCTAACTGGGCTGCCTTGTCTAGCCTCAGTGGGAGAGGATCTGCCTAGTCCTGCAGTGCCTGGGTGTGCCGGGGGAGGGGTGTGTTGCATGTATGGGTGACACTTGGAGAAGGGGAAAGAGGAATGGGGATTCTGTGTGAGGGGGTACTGAGAGGAGAGGGGCAGCTGATACTGGGATAAGTGAATAAATGAAAAATAAATTTTAAAAAAGGTAATTTTTAGGTTATTCAAACTTAACAGGAAAATAAAAAAGAACCAACTGCCCCAAAGTTGCCTACGTGAGTGCTAGAGAGACAGAGGCTGAGCCGAATACTGGGTAGGAGCAGAAGAAGTGGGTGTGGCTGAGGAGGGACAGTAACTCAGCTCCCAGTGGCAGAGTGGATCCTTCTGTCAGAAACAGTGAGCAGCAGCAGGGGCTCCAGAAGCAAGAGAAACAACTCATTTCACAACCTTGGGAAGCCAGGGGTCAGCCTAGATAAAACGATAAAACTGGAGTCCTGATCTGGTCACAGACTCCCCTCAGCATAGTCTCCACCTAAGATCCTCCACCTTCCATGGGCTTGAGATTGCCCGCCCAGCTCTGTTCTCAAGTGTGAGCTCAGACTGAACTTTTCAACCCAGTGTCAAGTAACATGCTGTCGGGCAAGCAGGCAGAGCTGCCAGCCAGGGAAGATGGGTCTGGTGCCTCCTGGTCGGTCAGCTGTGGCGCTGGTGAGCTTTACATGAAGCTCCGACTGAGTATGGGCCACAGTGGTTTCTCTCTTACCCCAGCCCCACCAAGGCCAGTCTGTATGGAGCCATCCTGTTCACCTTGCAGCAGACCCGCTGGCTCCCGGTGTCCAAGGCCAGCCTCATCTTCGTCTTCACCATGTTTATGGTGTCATGTAAGGTAAGCCACCCTTGCCTGTGATCTTCACTTCCCTGGAATGGGGACCCCACCCCATTCAGACACTTCCAGGGGAGACATGGTCCATCTGAGATAGATGGAAGAAGTTCATCAGGAAATTGAGGCAAGAGGGCCAAGGGGATGGCAGTGGGGATGGAAAAAGGGCTTTCAGGCACAGGCTGGGGTAGCTGTATGACAGCAATATGATCAAACCAGAAAGGAGTCTTGGGCTTTCCTCTCCTTCCACAGGGCTGAGGAGTGTTGTCTCCAGCTCCCCAAAACATAGAAAGCCCCTGCCTACAGATGGTCCATTCATAGAAGACCACAGCCTTGGAAAGGGAAGCTCTGCTGTGGAAGCAGAGGCAGGAGCATCCATGAGTTTGAGGCCAGCTTGGGCTACATAGTGAGTTCCAAGCCAGCCAGGGTTACATAGTGACATTCTGTTTCAAAAACCTGGGCCCTGTGGCAAGAAAGTGAGCCCCCAAGGTCAGGAGTTCAAGGTTGCATTCAGCTTTACAGCAAATTTGAGCTACATATGACCGTGTCTCAAAACAACAACACAAACAAAAGCCAAGCAAGCAAGCAAGCAAGCAAAAGCCAACAAGGAAGGAGAAAAGGGAGGGCATGAGAATGAATTTATTGTTCAGAGTTCTGGAATGTGAGGCCCAAGGTAGCAGGGGTGGGTATGGTGGCAGCGGGGGTGGGGTACAGTGAGGGACGTCTTCTAGCTTCAGATGCTTGACACCTTCTATGGCCAGACTTTGCTACATAGTGAGTAGGAGACTAGCCTGGGCTACATGGTACCCTGTCTCAACAACAATAAAATGTAATCCTAAAGTCCAGGTGTTGAGAGGTCCTGTTGGCATGGGTGACTACTGGTCACAGCATCCCTAGACTGTTCAAGTATGGACACTGGAAGTCACGCCTCTCCAGAGTTCAGGATGGGGGCTCCTGTACTTGGAGATATGAGAAGCTAAACAGCTGGGGCTGGCTCAATCCCCCTCCCTGCCCCTTTGCTCTCCCCTCTCTCACCATGTATCTCTTGGATTCCCCTCAGGTGTTCCTGACAGCCACACACTCCCACAGTTCTCCATTTGATGTCCTGGAGGGTTACATCTGCCCAGTGCTGTTTGGGGCAACTTGGGGAGGCGACCATCACCATGACAACCATGGAGCACCACATGGCATGGGGCTAGGCACCCAGCACTCTAGCCTGCCTGCCAAGGCCAAGGAAGAGCTGAGTGAAGGCTCCAGAAAGAAGAAGACCAAGAAAGCGGATTAAGAGTTGACCCCAGGGATCCACTGGGTACTTGGGAGAAGAATGAGGACTCAGAGAAACTCAGAACTTAGGGGCATTCAGGGCTCAGTCCTCCCCCTCCTTCCCCCCTGCTCCCCACCACCCTGCATTTCCCCATCTGCAATTTGGAGCCATCAGCAACTCCCAGCTGACATGGGGTTAAATTAGTGTGGAGGACTTCAGTAGGAGTGGATGACCCTGCCCTCTGCCAGACTCCTCATAAGGTTACAGCCTTTGGAGGCGCACAATCCAGGCCCAAAGCCCTGGCTGGTAGGTTCTTGGTTTTCATTCTGTGTTCTAATTATATCTTGTAACCAAAAGAATTTACCGCCACATGGAGACTCAATTATCTGAGAGCCAGGTGCTGGGATCCCATGCCCTTTCTCACTCAGGACCTCCCTAGAATTTTGTGACTCCTGCCGGGCATCTTTACGCAAATGGCCTCCCTTCTCTTCTGTTTCTGATCTGTAGCACAGAGACCCCAGGTCCTCCTGTGTACAGAAGGGCCTTTATCTGTCAAACAGTTTCTTAAGCAGTGTGCTATAGAGAAGGAGACTGGATCGGTCATGAAGGACAGTGGCAAACTGCTCTGTATGTTAGGCCATTTGTGTTTTAGCCCAGAAGGTCTCACCAGATACTCAGCTGAGCAGGCACATCTAGGGCAAACTGCTAGCAGGAGGGGAGCTTGAGTTCCTAGCTGCCCACAGGCAAAAGAAGTGTGCTTGCAGGCAGAGGGTCCAAGAACCAACAGCCTTGAGTGCTCACAATTGAGCTCTGGGTGCATCAGCGGTCCCTCATGTCTGATCAGCATAGTTCATTCAGTCATTCAACAAACACACAGATCCACACATGCTCCCTGTATAGTTTTGTGCTGCTCCTCCAAGGAGCGAGCCTTGTACAGGGGAAGGGCCATGGTTGCCGAAGTCTCCAGGACATCTGAGAGAGGTGAGCATTGGGTACTGCTAGTCTCAGGCTTATGTGAGGCTCAGATCTAGTAGGAGTACCCAGTCACCCATTTGTTGAGAAAATGCTCCTTATAGCTTTGGCTAGAGATAGGGTGGTCCTGAGGCTGGAAGCTCCTGGGTTTCATTCCCTTGGTGTCAATCAAAGCTCTGTGTGAGTGATCAGCCAATAAATCTGGTGCAAGTAAATCAAGCTCTTTTTCTTTATTCAACCTCAAAATGTAGAGATGCAGCAGTCTGTTTTAGAGATGGCCCAGGCCTCTGGGGATAGGAGATGGGTCTGAAGCCCGGGATGCAGGGTCAAGCATATCTGACTTCTCCAGGACAGGTGGGAAGGTGCATAACTGAAAGCTGGAACCTGAAACCTGGAAGCTGAAGCAGGAGGATCACTGTTTCCAAGCCTGCCTGAGCTACCAGAGTGAAACCAGAAAGAAAGGAAGGAAATGAGGAAGAGAGGAGAGAGAATGGGGAGGAAGAAGTGGGGGAGGGATATAGTGAGGGGGGAGGTGGAGGGGAGAGGAGGGATGGGGAGGGAGAGAACAGGGAAAAATGGGGGGAGAGGAGGGAGAGAATAGGGAAAGGAAAGGGAGAAGAGATGGGGAGGGGAGAGGAGGGAGAGACTGCAGAGGGGAGAGAGGAAGAAGTGGGGAGGGAAGGGGAGGGAGAAACTCCTGCTGCCATTCAGCATTTCCACTTTCAGGAATGTGCTTGCAAAGGGGACCTAGTGATCCCGGGCCCCCCACGTTCATCCCAGCTTTTCACGGTAGCTAAAATTTGGAGGCAGGAAGAAAGGCCATAAGCCCTTGACAGCAGATAGGTCTGGTGTCAGGATTGCAAACTGCCTGTAAACCTCAGTGGGTTCTGGCCTGGGATCAGCTCCCAGAGCAGCTGGGAGGATTACAGAGAAGCTGCCTTTTGCCCTCCAGCCCAAGGGGTGGGTATCAGGTATTCTGATAGACAGACTGAATGGAAATAAAGAGCCTCCCAGCCTATTTTTGGAAGGAGGCGTGATAGCTGCCTGCTGGCCTGTGGTCAGGGATCATTGCCAGGACAGGCTGCCATGGTGTCCGCAAACAGGTGCCAGAACTTTGTCAGCCCGGTCTTAAGTTCAAGTTAATTTTAGCAGGATTCAAGTTTGGTTGCTTCCATTGTCTGATAATGATAATAGGGTTCTTTATATTGTTTTAAAAAATATGTTTAGCATTGGGGGAATAACTTAATGGTAGAGCCCTTGCCTAGAATCCCCGCTGAGGGGGCTGGTGGTTCAGTGATGAAGCCCCTTCTTAGACTCCCTGGGGAGTAGCTCAGGGGTAGATCACTTTTCTAACATGTGCGGCCCTGGGCTCCATCTGTGCCACCATACACATACCAAAAAATAAAAAATATACAGCCATACTGTGAAGCACACTGGCAACTGATTTGATTTTTGTTATTGTGTTTGTTTGTTTGTTTGTTTGTTTGTTTGTTTTGAGACAGTGTCTCACTATGTAGCCCCAGCTGGCTTGGAACTATGTAGACCAAGCTGGCTTTGAACTCACAAAAATACAACTGCCTGTGACTCCTGAGTACTGGGAATAAAAGTGTGCGGCACCGCGGTCTAGCCTTACTGTGTCACTCTGGCTGACCTGGAAATCTGTAGACCAGCTGGCCACTCACTCAACACACTGATGGCCAGCCCTCACCACCTCTATTTCCAGAACTCTCTTCCTTTTAAAGGGTGCAATGGAACCCTGGACCTTGGTATGCTCAGTTAGTGTTCTACGGCAGAGCCATGCCCTCTACAGCTCCTTCCATCAAGAGAAATGAAGTTGTCATCCCATGCCTCTGCCTTTTCTACCTGATTCATTTGGCAGCTCCAGTGATGTCCCTGGAGCTTATAGTATTTCCCCCACTGCCTTATTTCACTTGGATGAGTGTCCTCCAAGTTCATCTGACATTTTTTTTTTTTTTTAGCCCAGGTTGGCTCCAATTTGTAGTGGACCTGCCACTGCCTCCTAGGGCTGGGACAACAGGTCCACTATGACACAGGAAGATTTGGCTCAGCACCAGCCCCACACCTGGCACACAGTACGCAGCTCCCACAGCTGGCTTCTGCCTGGAGGCGGCTGGGAAAAGTCCCAGCTCAATTAGCAAAGGAAACTAACTTCTAATTGAGCTGGTAGAAGCTAGAAGGGAGGTCAAAGGGAAGGTCAAACACTGGATGTTGGTGGGTCCTTGCGGACAGCCTGGGTTTGCTCAGAACCGGCAGTGAGCTGCTGGATGAACTCCTAGGCAAAGGAAAATACTGAAACAGGGAGAGACTCTATAAACACACACCCGATCTGGCTCCCAAGTCTGCGGTGCTGCCTGCCAAGCATGGGATGGGCTGAGTTCTATTCTAAGGGGCACTGAGCACAGATACCCCAATACATACTTAGTATATATGGAGCCCAGCTTCGGTTCTCAACTCAACAGACAAACACGGCTTCTCACTTTTGTCTGTAAATAAAGTATTACTGGCACACAGCCCCTGACTGCACCTCCTCTGAAGCTGCTCTTTCAAACATTTGAATTTCCTGAACAGTTGAAAATGTAGATTATCTGTCTTGTCCTTTTTAGAAAGGGGTTGACAACTCCTAGACTAGATGGTTAGATGGTGTGTGTGTGTGTGTGTGTGTGTGTGTGTGTGTGTGTGTGTGTGTG
>JANHMN010000015.1:58386975-58402384 GCA_030674055.1 Rhabdomys pumilio
ACCATGACTTTCCATTCTAGCTCCACCCCCACCATGACTTTCCATTCTAGCTCCACTCCCATCATGACTATTCTAGCTCCACCCCCACCATGACTTTCCATTCCAGCTCCACCCCCACTGTGACTTTCCATTCTAGCTCCACCCCCACCATGACTTTCCATTTTAGCTCCACCCCTACCATGACTATCTATTCTACCTCCACCCCCATCATGACTAGTCTAGCTCCACCCCTCACCGTGACTATCTATTCTAGCTCCACTCCCCCCACCCTCTGTCACTCTTTTGCCCATGACTATTCATTCTGTTTCCATTTCTAGGGAGGTCTATCTGTCCCTCTCTTCCAAGTCCCTTACTGTCTACCTCACCTCTCTGGTTCTATGGATTGTAGCTTGGTTATCACTGACTTAAGAATTAATATCCACATATAAGCAAATACATGCTGTATTTGTCTTTCTGGACCTGGGACACCGCCTCATTTGAAATGATTTTTTTCTTCTTCTTTCCATTTATCTTTATATTTCATGATGCCATTTTATTGTTGTTGTTGTTGTTGTTGTTGTTGTTGTTTTGAGACAGGGTTTCCTCTGTGTAGCCCTGGCTGTCCTGGAGCTAGATCTGTAGACCAGGCTGGCCTCAAACTCACAGAGATCCTCCTGCCTCTGCTTCCTGAGTGCTGGGATTAAAGACATGTGCCACTACCTGGCTTTTTTTTTTTTTTTTTTTTTTTTTTTTTTTTGGTTTTTCGAGACAGGGTTTCTCTGTGTAGCCCTGGCTGTCCTGGAACTCACTCGGTAGACCAGGCTGGCCTCGAACTCAGAAATCCACCTGCCTCTGCCTCCCAAGTGCTGGGAACTACCTGGCTTTTTAAAAAATGATTTTTAAAACTGCAGAGTAACCCTATTGTGTAAACAGACCACGTTTGTTTTCTTTATCCATTCTTTTATTGAGAGACATCAAAGTTGTTTCTGATTCCTGGCTATTATGAATAGAGTGGCAATGAGCTTGCAGACTAGTGCCCTCGTGGTAGGATGGAGCAGCTGTTGGGTGTGTGCACAAGAGTGTGTAGCTGGGTCTTGAGGTTGATGGATTACCCATTTTCTGAGATCCCACTCTAGTGATGTCCATAGTGACTGTGTGAGTTTGCACTGCAGTCACGGAAGGGTGTCCTCCTTGTTCCACACCCTGGCCAGCATGAGCTGTCGCTGGAGTCATTGATCTTGGCCATTCGGACAGGTGTGAGGTAGGATCTCAGAGTCATTGATCTTAGCCATTCGGACAGGTGTGAGGTAGGATCTCAGAGTCATTGATCTTAGCCATTCGGACAGGTGTGAGGTAGGATCTCAGGGTCATTTTGATTTGCATGTCCCTGATGACTAAGGATGTTGAACATTTCTTTAAGTGCTTCTCAGCCACTTGAGATGCCTCTGTTAAGAATTCTCTGTTTAGATTTTTATCTCATTTTTAAATTGGGTTGTTTTCTTGATATCTGTCTTTTTGTTCTTTATATATTTTGGATATTAGGCCTCTCTATTTCCCCTTCTGTGGGGTACCAATTTGACCAGGTTACCTTGTCCTTTGCTGTACAGATGCTTCTCAGTTCAGAAGGTCACATTTATTAGTTGTGCCTATGATATAATCCCAGCTAATTTTTTAAATTTATTTTTGAGACAGGATCTCACTATGTACACCAGGCTGACCTGGAACTCCGTATGTAAAGTAGGCTGGCTTCGAATTCACAGAGATTAGCCTGTTTCTGCCTCCAAAGTGTTTGGACTAAAGGCGTGCGACACCATGCTCTGCCTTGGGTTTTCGAGGTAGCAGAAACCTGTCATCCTCTCAAATATGCAAGTTTGGTGATGTGCCTCTTCCTTCCTGAACCTCTGTGGGCTCTGGAACAAGGAGCTGTGCCTGTTCTCGAACAATTCCCAGACTCAGCTCCAGAGGGCGCCACTGCCCTGCTCACGTGGAGCCCAGTCCACAGGCTTCCCTGTTCAGCAGCCAACTGTGTCTTTATGTCACTCAGCCTTGAGGCCTCTCCCACAAGGTGGGGATGTGTTAGGCTTGCAGGAGATGGCTGAAGGCATACAGAAACGCCCTGGAGCCTAGTGCACTGTAAGCTACTGTAAGAACCAAAGACCTAATGCTGCTCACTTGCTTGCTGTCCAGCACCAAGGCAGAGAGGCAGGAGGATGAATTCTACACCAGTCCAGCTACATGAACCTGTCTCAAGCATATGTAAACAAAATGTGTTCACATGCTTTTAATCCTAACACTTGGGAGGCAGAGGTAGGTGGATCTCTGAGTTCCAGGTCCACCTGGTGCACAGACCAAGTTCCAGGACAGCCAGGGCTACACAGAGAGACCATCTCCAGGGGGGGGGGGGGAGCCTTTTTAAAGAAATTTATTTATTTTATGTAAATGAGTACACAGTAGCTGTCTTCAGACACACCAGTAGAGGGCATCAGATCCCATTACAGATGGTTGTGAGCCACCATGTGGTTGCTGGGAATTGAACTCGGGACCTTTGGAAGAGCAGACAGTGCTCTTAACCTCTGAGCCATCTCTCCAGCCCTGGTTAGTGTTGTTACACACATATGTGTGTGACCAGATCACATATATGACTTCAACTTGCTGAGCCTGTTTCTGTTGTTTGTGTATGGGTGGTTTCAGAGCTGACCACACTGCACTGAGCGAACAGCGAGGGTCCTCATCCCTGGGAGAGGCTAACTTTCCCCCTTCCAGCTGTCCTTAGTTGCCTATAGCTCTTTGTCTAGGGATGGGGCTCCACGGAATTTTCTCACTTCCAGATTAACATGTCTATTGACATTGACCTTGCTCCTGTCTTGTTTATGGAGCCGTTTCTAGGGAGACTGTTTCGCAGCAGACTTCCTGCTTCTGGCTCTTAAATCTCCCTGTTGCCTCTGTGCAGATGTTCTCTGCGCCACAGATGGAAGAGTTGTGACGAGGATGTATCCACTGGGGCTGGCTCTCACCATCTCCTGATCTCTGCGTTGTCCGGTGGTAGCTTGCTGTGATGGGCTCTATTTGCTGTTAAGAGGCTTAGTGATGAGGGGTGGGAGCTGCACTTGTCTGTGGGTCTAAGGTGGAACGCAGTCCGAGACCATGTTAGTCTAGCAAAGGGGTAGTAGTAGTTTTCTAAGATCCCTGACCTTACTGAGAACCTGGCTAGTACCAGTACCAGTTCAATCTCCTTCCTGTTGACTGGGCCGTCAGTGGAACTAGACAGCTGCTGTATTTTCTTAGCTCGTGGTTGATGTGGGAGGGCCCAGCTCACTATGGATGGTGCCCCTGGGCAGGTGGTCCTTGGATGTCTAAGGAAGCAAGCTGAGCAAGCCACTGGGGAGCAAACCAGTGCACAGCACCCTCTATGGCCTCTGCTTCAGATCCTGCCTTGAGTTCCCTCACTGATGGACTGGAAGTACAGGTGGTTGTGAGTCACATCCAACGTAGTTGCTCAGAACAGAACACAGGTAGTCAGGAAGAGCAACAGTCGCTCTTAATTTCTGACCCTCTCTCCAGCTCTGAAGCACATTTTCTGTGGCCTTGGGATGGCATGACAGACAGCTTCGTGCACCACCCCCACAGACAGCTTGGCTGGTGTGAACTGTCAAGCCTGGCACACAACAGTTAACCACTGGGCCTGGCCAGGTGCCCAGCCTGGGCTGTGGCACAGCCAGTTCCTTTCCTTTATCCCAGTTGCTCGGAGAACTCAGCTGGATGACCAGAAAGTACCTAAGACAAAAGTTACCAGGAGAGGTAGAGCCTTGTTTCCACTGTGGCTCTGGGCCCAGGGAACTTCCTTCTTTCATCAGCTTCTCCTAGAGACTTCCAAATGATGCCCTCCATGGCAGCAAGAGGGAAGCTCGCATCTTGGAGAGAGCCCGGAGCGGGTGCTGCAAAGGACCCCGAATGTGTGGAAGATGCCCCACTCTTACTGAGGTGTTTGCAGTAACACATAGGAGCCAAAATGATGGGCAGCTACCCAGCATCTACTGAGCTCGGATTCGTCAGTGAGCCCCTACTGTGTGCTGGACATGCTGACCCAGGTTTTCAGGATTTATGCACCTGTGGGTCTCACACTTCCCAGGGAGCAGACACTGAACATGGAGAGCCATGGGAGCTGTTGGTGAGTATGGCACAGAATCCAGGGTGGGCCCCAAGGGAGTGGTTGAAAGGATACATCAAATCAAGGACCTTCAGGAGAGGTAGCATTTAAACTGAGATGAGAATGGGAAAGATTTGGTTTAGCATGTACTAAGGGCCAAGGTGAAGCACAGACGGGTCCTCCCCCTCTTCCTCCTCCTCCTCCTCTTCCTCCTCCCCACCTTCCCTTCCTCCCTTTCATTCTCCTCCCCCTCCTCACACCTTCTGCCTTTTTGAGGCAGGATCTCAGCCTGGCCTCCATTTGCTATGCTGACCCAGGCTGATACGAACAATAGCTTCTCTGGCATGCATAGCCTGAGTGCTGCCCCACCCCCACCCACTTGGTGTCTATATAGTCTCGTGAAATCCATACTGGCCTTGAACTCACCACATATATAAATAAGGATGACGTTGAGCTCCTGATCCTCCTGCCTCCACTCTGTGACTCCCATGCTAGGCCAGCACCCCATGTGCTTACAGGTGTGTACCACCATGTCCAGTTTAGGCCAGGGGACCTTTACCAAGGAGATTCTGCCCCCAGGGAGGCACTGACATCTGGAGAGATTTTTGATTGTGGACTTTGGTGGCAATGGGGGGGGTAGTGCTTTTTATCTTTAGTGGTTACAGCTAGGGGCCAATAGGGCAAGTTACACTCTCTGCCACACCCCCTTTCACAGAGTGTCATGAAGAAATTGAGTGAGCCAGGGTCAGAGGGCATAAAGACGCAGGGGTCTTGGGGTGAAGATCAAGACCAAAATGTTTGAGCCTCCTCTAAATATCTTGAAGTGATCGTCAAGAGTGCATGCCCACATGCTGAATATGATGTGACCTTGTGTGTGTGAACATGACACAGCCTGTGTGTGGACTGTACCGTATTGGTCCAGGACCTCTACTCATGAGGCTTACTTGCAAGCTCCTTTGCCTTCTGATCCATCTTGGCAGCCCTGTGGTTTTGTTTTGTTCTGTTCTGCTTTTTAACCTTTGACTTTAGTTTTAGTTGTAGTTTTTTGAGACAGGGACTCTCTGTGCAACCTTGGCTGTCCTGGAACTCTCTTTATAGACCAGGCTGATCTTGGGTTCATAGAGATTCACCTGTCTCTGCCTCCTGAGTGCTGGGATTAAAGGCGTCCACCATCACCCCTGGTCTGTATACCATGTGTGTGCAGAGCCCTCGCCAGCCATAAAATGGCTCTGGACTATTTTAAAATTGAAATTACAGGTGGTTATAAGGTACCATGTGGTGCTGGGAACTGAACCTGGGTCCTCTGGAAGAGCAGCCAGTGTTTCTTTCCAGCCTCCTCAGATAGGATGTTGCTATACCCTAGGCTGCCTCACCTTCCAGAGTGCTGGGGTCACAGGTATGTACCACCAAGCCTTTCCTTTAACATATTACTACTTTATGTAAGTGACGTATACAACACAATGTAGTGCATATATCTGCATTTGTATCTGCATCTCTGTCTCCGCCCATCAAGTACTCACTCCGTGTGCGGTTCCTTGACAGTCTGTGTGTCTTCAGTGCCCAGCTCATACTCCTGTGAGGTGCTATCCGCATTCATTCTCCGGTTGACTCATGATGCTGCTTGACAGATTCCTTGTGGGGCAGAGGTCCTGAGGGGTTTTTGCTCTCAATTTACAGAAGATAGAGCTGATACCTGAACCAGGAGGCTTGAGGCGTCCACACTCCAAGAAGACAATGCAGGAACCGGCGCTTATACTGTGTGAGACGGCACATAGGCTCACTCTATGTCTATCACTGGAGTTGATAAGACTGAGAAGTGGGGGGGCGTCAGACACAGCCAGGGAGGTTTCCTCCCTCTTTTTTTCTCTCCATTCTCCTTCCTAATTCCCTGCATCTGCATTGAGAGTCAATCTAGGGCAGTGGTTCTCGACCTTCCTAAGGCTGTAACGCTCTGATACAGTTCTTTATGTTGTGGTGATTCCCAACCATAAAAATTGTCTTCATTGCTACTTTATAACTATGTGTGCTACTATTATGAATCATAATGTAACTGTCTGTCTTTTCTGATGATCTTAGACAATCCCTGTGAAGCTGTCTTTTGACTGCCAAGGGAGTCACAGCCCGTAGGTTAAGAACCACTGATCTAGGATTTTGTGCATGCTAGAAACTAGACCACATCTGAGCCATCCATACCACCAGTTACTGGGGATTTTAGGGATAGGGTCCACCCCTGAGCCATACCCCCAGCAACTCACTGGGAAATTCTAAACAGGGACTTCACCCCTGAGCCATGCCTCTTGCCCCTCACTGGGGGATTCTAGGTAGAGGCTTCACTCCTAAGCCATTCCCCAAGCCCTCCACTCACTTGACGTTGCTGGCACCCCTACTCCCAATTTCCTATTCCTGATGTCTACAGACATTGGTGTGTTCTGGGTCAGCATAATGCTCCTTGAGGGACAACTGTCTTGTAAAACTGTGCCTGAATGCTGGCTTATGAAACGGGCAGAGAGGGTGGGATGGAGTGGAATCTCTTCCCAATACCAGGTCTACTCATGGCTCCCAGCATCCCTGGGACTTGCTCTGCACACCTGGGCTCAGGCTCAATTTACATAGAGGCCCCAGGGGAGCTAAGTATTGGAAAGATTGTCTGGTCCCTGGGCTCCAGCACCCAGTGCTGCGAACCATGGTTGCTATGGTGATCACTGAAGCTTCCTTTAGAAGCTAGAAGACAACTCTGGTGCCTGAAGGAGGCAACAACATCCACTGAGAAAAGCCTCTGTCCCACAGCCTGTTAGCACTTGCTGATACGCATCTGGGCATCTCTGAAAGCGTGCTGGGGGTGACCAAGGCAGCAAGTAACCAAGAGGCCCCAGAGTGTGAGATACAGCCCCTCTTACAGATGGCCGGACCTGGCCAGCCTCCTGGGAGGGCTCCTCAGCTGCTTCTGTGAGTTGCATGAGTCTCAGGACTTGGCTGAGGAAGAATTATCCAGGTGGATGGGAAGCATGGCTGTAGGTCCCCTCAGCCCTGGCACTCGCCAGCGGCTTCTCCAGGGTCAGGCAGGCTCTCTGCCAGCACCCTTTCCTGGCAGCACTGTGGTCATCTTCATCAGCTCTACTGTCTCAGGTAAGGGTGGGTGATGCCTCAGGGTGCCCTCCAAAAGAAGTGTTTGAGCACACATGGGCTGGTGATCACACAAGAACATTGTCAAGGCTCCTCCTGGACTCTGCTTCTTTCTCCATCATATAGACTAAACTACTGGACACAGTGAATGGCTTGGTGCTGCAACCAGTGGGCACGAGAAATGCCCTGTGTGCTCTGCTCTTTATGTTGTGCCTTGTGCATGCTTGGAAGTTGCTGGAGGCAGAGCCCAGCATTTCCTTTAGAAAAGATTTCCTTTTGTGTTTATTTATTTGTTTGATGCTTTTATCCTGGAGATTGAATCTAGTCTATGTTAGGCAAGTCCTAACTGCTGGGCCACATTCCTAGGCCCTCCCTTATTCGTATACAGTCGTTTAATTGTGTGCGTATGTGGGAGCACATGAGCTGTGCACAGAAGGGACAACTTTCAGGAGTTGCTTCTCTTCTACCAGGTGGGTTCAAGGAATTGAACTTGGATCTTTTAGGCTTGCTGGAAAGCCCCTTCACACAATGAGCCATCTCAATAACTAACCCCCGTACTTTAAATTGTATGGTGGCCCTCTGACCAAGCTTTGTGCTTACCAGCTGTATATGGCTTTGTATATTTACTCCGTTCTTTACATTAAATAAAAGTACACATGCAAAGGCCTGATCTGCATTAGCTCCCATTTCTCTTGGTATAAATACTTTTACAGTCTGGTTCACACTGCAGGCTGAATTCACCAAGCATGCAGCACTGTCACTGAGCACACAGCACTGTCACTGAGCACACAGCACTGTCACTGAGCACACAGCACTGTCACTGAGCACACAGCACTGTTGCTGAGCTTGGAGCACCATAGGGCACCAGCATCTAATGGCTGACCTTCCAAATGCAAAGCTTCCCTTCCCCTCTGCTCGAGTTGCAGGAGACGTAATCTCTGAGTGTGGTCAGGTTCTCTTTCTACTGTAGAGCATGTTCTACTGTCCAGTTTTTATTTATTCACTAAAATTTGTTTTTTTGAGATAGGGTTTCTCTGTGTAGTCCTGGCTGTCCTGAAGCTCGAGCTGTAGACCAGGCTGGCCTTGAACTTACAGAGATCTGCCTGCCTCTGTGTCTTGAGTACTAGGATTAAAGGTGTACACTACCACGCACAGCCATGTTTAAATTTTCAGTAAAGACTGTGTGACCTTTGGCTGACGTCACATGGATTGCATGTAATTTTGGTCTGTTGGCTTGTCAGTGCTGGGACTGAACCTGGGGTCCCCATGCCCAAAGGTCTGTATATGCCTGAAAAGTTCAAACACTGGAGCCATGTGCAGGCCTCTGGCTTCAGACTTTACTGTGTCCCTTGATGTGCCTTTCACCCTTACCTAGGCTCTGGCCTGAATTTACTATCTGATAAGTATTTTATGAGCTAGTCCAAACAACCAATAAAGTTGATAAGACAGATTGAGAAAGGAACAGGTGTTTAGGAGATGGATCCCAGAAACCATCCTGGACAGCTCCCAAGTCAGACTATGAATAGATATTTTGAGTCAGTTACTTTGGGTTGTGGTGGAGCACTGCCTAGAATCTCCCAATGAGAGGCTGGGGGCGGGGCTCAGGGGAGACTCCCTGCCTAGAATCCCCCAGTGAGGGGATGGGGGCGTGGCTCAGGGGTGTTGTCCCTGTCTCATATGTGAGTTTTATGTCAGTACAGAGAACACACAAACAGCACAAACTTACCTGGCTCACTCTGCATTTCAGAGGAACTGGAAATAATCTTTTAATGTGTTACAGACAGAGCCTGGAATGGATCAGCCTGTATTTGCACGTGCTTGTCTTTGTTTATCTGGCTCGTGATCAGCTGAGAGTTCTGGCTGTGTTTGCTGCATTCTCTTGTTTTGTTGCCGTATGAGGGATGAAACCCAGGGCCTCCCCCGTTCTTGGTCCAAGAGTGTTATGAGCCAACCGTGACTGAATTGCGTCTCCCTCGGATAAGGAGGACATAGTGAAAAGTTACACAACTTCATGGGGTTGGAAAGCAGCGGAAAGGCCTCCTGCGTGCTGGGGCCAAAGGCTCCATCTCCCAGTGTTCCCTGTACCCCCATGCCACACTGGGACCATTCTCCTGGGCTGGGGCTGAGGCTGGCTTGGGCTATGATATTGTGGAGCTCACACAGGTGACTCCGCTGACGTGGAGCAGTTGGTTTCTTTGGTTTGACTCCATGTCATTTTGAGATCTCATTAATTTTGTGTGTGGTCTTTTGGTGGAGAGAGTTATGTGTGCAGCAGGAGAGCATATGTGTGTGGAGGTCAGAAGGCAACGTTCAAGAAGAGTCTATTTCTTCTGTCCTGTGGGGCAGGGGGGCAGGTGGGCAGGTTTGGCAGCAAGCTCCTCTACTGCTGAGCCATCTTGCTGGCCCCATCTTTCTTATCTGTCCTCCTCCTCCTCCTCCTCCTCCTCTTTCCCTTCCTCCTCCTCCTCTTCCCCTTCCTCCTCCTCCTCCTCTTCCCCTTCCTCCTCCTCCTCCCCTTCCTCCTCCTTCCCTTCCTTCTCCTCCTTTTCCCCCTCTTCCTCCTCTTCCTGCTGTTTCTTTCATGATATTTAGGAAGACTCCAACCTTGCAAGGGTCTGATGAAAGACAGAGCACAGTAGTGGGCTGGGCAGACTTCTGGAATCTTCTCTCTGACACCCTTCTGACTATGCCTTGCAGATATGGACACAGAGCGAGAAGCCCTGCAGTGCACAGCCTACCCTGAGGTTCAGAGTTTCTGCCAGAGGCACGGCTTGGCATTCGAGGTAAGCATCTGTGTTCACCTGGAAAACCATACCACCCCTTGCCTTCCGTTTGGTGCTTTAGTATTGGGTCTCAAAACTCAAAATGTTTGTTCGTTTGTTTGCTTGCTTTCTGAGACGAGGTGTCATTTAGCCGAGGCTGGACTTAAACTCACTGTGTAGCTGAGGGTGGTGCTGAGTTTGTGACCCTCCTATGTTTACTTCCCAAGTGATAGGATGACAGATGTGTGCCTCCAAGCCCAGACGATGCAGTGACATGGATGCTTTATGTGCTTTATGTGTGCTAGTCATGCTGAGCTGCTTGTCTGGAAGCTGCACCTTCCTCTGCATCCTGAGTGCTGGGATTAAAGGCATGTGTCAGCGTGAGAGTCCTATGAATGCCATGGTCAGCAGAGAAACGGTCTCCGAGAGTCGAGAAGGAAACCCAGTTCAGTGAGACTTAGCCAGGCTGCATCAAATTTCTGGAGTCTGACTCCAGGCCGTTTACTTTGGATATGTTTCAGTACAGTATAGTTTTTCAAAACTTGTTTTTCCTGGTAACTATTATCTCAATCCTGTTTTCACATAATAAGCTGTGACCACATGGAAACTCTTTGGCAAAGGACATGTGACCTCGACCATGAATATGGGTTCTATAGCTTAAGGTTCTGGGATCTGGTGTGGTCTCTGGCTGAGATAGCATAGAAGACGGCAGGCTATAATGTACAGATGACATTTCCCCTACAAATGGGTTCTGTTGACTGAGAAACAAAGTTTCTAGGTAAGGTCCTTCGGGGAAGAGACTGGTATAAACAAAGCTCATCAGGTTATTCACTGCATCTACTCCCAGCCTTCTGGGTGGAAAAGGTCTGTAGATCCTCCGCCGAGGAGACAACCCTGTGCATCAGCATCCCTGGGTTTTCCAGAGCATGGCTGTGAGCACCCCTGCCATCTGCATAGCACCAAGTGAGCTGTCACAGTTTATTTTTAAACAATATTTACGTAATGTTATTTTATATGATCGGGTGTTTGTCTTCACGCATGTCTATGCATTACATGTGTGCATTACCTATGGAGGCCAGATGAGGGCATCAAATTCACTGGAACTGGAGTTACAGATGGACTGCCTTGTGAGTGCTGGGAACAGAACTTGGGTCCTCTGCATCGCTTGAGCCAAGAATTCAAGGCCAGCCTGGAAAGCATAGGGAGATGATGTCTCCAAATAAACAAGTAAAATAAAGTAAGCAGGACTTGAGCGTGCACCTCAGTGTTAGAGCATTTGCCTCACGTGTGTGAGGGCTCTGAGTCCATCATCAGCACCACCAGAACAGAACAGTGACAGAAAGGGACTCTTTCGCATGGAAGGCTCCAAAATCGCTGTGCTTGTCCTTTTAATACCCTTGCAGCGCCCCAGGCAGACAGCACCAGCACCTGACTAGCCTAGTGGGGATGGGGAAGGGAAGGGGCTGCCTCTGGCGGCTTCCACTCACTGCTTCTCCCCTGCCTAGCTCCTCTCAGCCTTGGTTCTCATTGCTGTAATTGTTTCTGATTTGCACTTCTCTCTCTCTGGGCTGCAGAATTTACAAAGACAGAGCGAGCTCCTCGAACCCCTTGTCTCCCTGTCTTTCCAGCCTGCACAGGGTCAGTGCTGCAGCTGCCATTCTGCCCAGTTCCCTCCCACCGTCCATCTCTCTCCACCTCTCCCCACCCCGCAACTTCCCTGCCAGTCTGTGGGCAGAGGTGGACCTCATCTGTGGTTGCTAAGGAGAATTTGCTGGGTCACTTCCTGCTGTTCTCAATACCATCCTTCACAAAGTGTGTTCCCAGCAAGCTTGGACATGCCCTCCTTTTAAAAGGAATGAAGCAAAAAAAAAAAAAAAAAAAAAAAACCACCCAACTTCCTCTGAAATCCGGGCTGATACTGACCTCTCTGTAGCTAAGGATGGTCTTTTGTTCTGGATTCTCCTGCCTCTACCTACAAGTGCAGGAATAAAAGGCAAGACCCCCACCCCATTGTCTCCCCTCCCCACATCCCCACACACTAGATACTGGGCAGCAAACCTGCAGCTTTGTGTATGCTCGGCAAGCACTCTACTGTAAGACTCTAGTGAGCTTTAGTTTACCGGAGACCCTCTGAGTGAACAACGCAGAGCCTGGAGCGTTGCAAAAGCAAGAGGAATTTTACTGCTCCGGCATGCTGGGGTCATCCTGCATCCAAAAGGAGAGGCAACTCTGTGCAGCTCATTCAGTGGACATTTATACAGTTTCCAGGGGTAGCATAGAGAAACAGCAGCTAGGCACAATATGATTGGCAGACAGTGTGACTGTTAAACTGATGGTCTTTAGGGAATGAGATGGCAGGGACTTCCCTTGTCTGCGGGTGGGCAACGGTCCATCCTGTGGGATGAGTCATGTGCTCTGGGCCTCCCTCACCCTCAGGTAGGTCTTCTCCCCCGTTGTCTGAGGAATGTTGACTAGTCTCTTTCTTCCAAGGCCTTTCCTGAGCTGACCAGGAATGTTAATTAGCCTCTCTGTTCCTGAGCTGACCCCTTCACTACCAACCAAGGCACAAACTCAACACTACCAAGCCAGTTTTTATTTTTTTATTTTTAAATTTATTTATTTTATGTATATGAGTACACTGTTACTGTCTTCAGATGCGCCAGAAGAGGGCATCGGATCCCATTACAGATGGTTGTGAGCCACCATGTGGTTCCTGGTAATTGAACTCACGACCTCTGGAAGAGCAGCCAGTGCTCTTAACTGCTGAGTCATCTTTCCAGCCCCCAGTTTTTATTTTTAAAGATTTATTATTATTTTTTATTTATGTGCATTCGAGCCTGTGGATGTCTGTGTGTCACGTGTGTGCGGGTGTCTGTGGATTCCCAGACCTAGGGTTCCAGGCTGTTGTGAGATTTGTGAGATGCTCAAATCGAGCTCTGAAGGCTGAACTCAGCTCTCTGACAGAGCAGCAAGTGCTGCTGTCTTAGGGTTCCGCTGCTGTGAGCAGACACCATGACCAAGGCAACTCTTATAAGGACAACATTTAACTGAGCCTGGCTTACAGGTTCTGAGGGTCAGTCAGTTATCGTCATGGTGGGAGGCATGGCAGCATGCAGCAGTCATGTGCAGGCAGAGCTGAGTTTTACATCTTGATTCAAAGGCAACCAGAAGAGACTCTCTTCCAGGAAGCTAGGAGGAGGGTCTCAAAGCCCATCTTCACAGTGACATACCTACTCCAACAAGGTCAAAGTGAACCTTAGCTACCAGGAGACCCCTAACTGAGATTCAGGAGACCCCCAGCTGAGAACCGAGTTCGATGCAAAAGCAAGAGGTTCATTGTTCCAGTGTTCCACCCAGAGGAGAGGCAACCCCTTCCTTTTCTTTCATAAGCTTTTTATACAATTTTTGAGGACAGATTATAGCAACAGCAACTAGGCATGTAATGATTGGTGGTTCTGGTGACCTTTACATTAATTGGCTGGGCAGGGAGAGGGACTTTGGAACCTTCCTTAAGACTTGATGGGAAGTTCCAAGTTGGGGTTCTCTCAGCCACACCTCCTGATAGTACTACTCCCAGAGCCAAGCATATTCAAACCACCGCAGCTCCTAACTTCTAAGACAGCCCTCCCAACCCTCCAAACCTGATTTTATGCACTTTCCCCCCATCCTGCCTCGGCATCAGGACCCCAGGGAACTTTCCTTGAAGTTCATGACTGAGGCAGAGACCACTGGGAATCCTGGAGAAAACCCAAAGAAGGCTCCCTAGTCTGGGCCCATCTCTCTGTTTCCTCATAATTACGGAGGAGCCACTTTCTTTTTTGATTTTTTTTTTTTTTGAGTCAAGGTCTCTCTGTGTAGCCCAGGCTGTTCTGAAACTTGCTCTGTAGACCAGGCTGGCCTTGAGCTCACTGAGATCAGCCTGCCTCTGCCTCCTGAGTTTTGGGATAAGGGGAGAGCTACTTCTGTTCTTTTATTCTTGTACAAAATGGAATCTAAGGGTTGCAAGCATTATGTAAACCACCTGCCACAGACTACATCCTCAGCCCATCGCTGGAAATGCTAGGCAAGCAATCTACCCCTTCCCCACATCCCTAACTTCAAATCTGTCTAATCTAGAATCCCCTCAGAGGAGAAATGGTGTAAAACTGATCGGAAGATACTATTTTTCAGACAAATGAAATAGAAAAACAAAAGTCACTCACCAGAACCTCACCCTTCTGATTCCCAGGTGGTTGATCTGAGGTGGGGTATTCCGAACACACAGGCCACTGACTACTTGACCACAGAACTCTGCTTAGAAGAACTGGAGCGCTGTCAGAAAACGTCCATAGGACCAGCTTTTGTGGTGAGTGTGTCAGGGTAGAATGTGGTCCCTGACAGCAAACCAAACAAAAGAGCTAACATCCCAAGCCTCAAAGATTGGTCATGACAGAAGCAGTGCCAGGCATTAGTAATCAAATGCAGCAGTAAGTGAGCTGGAGAGCACAATGCTGACTCAGGAGGGAGTTTTCCAGGTCGGTCTGAAGCTCCCTTCACCCTTCGCACTTGGTCCATTTTACATCTGTGAGATTTGGGGGATTCTGGGAAACAATAGGGAAAGTAGAAGCCCACATTCTTGGGAGTTTGTTTTCTTTGTCTCTATGTCTCTGTTGGTCTGGTCCACTCATACACACACCTGTATGTCCTCTGTCACCAAGATAATCCCTGAGCTGGTGACAGAGTAGGCCTGTGATTCCAGCATCCAGAGGACAAAGACAGATGGATCCCTGGAGCTCACTGACAGCCAAGCTAGGCGATTAATGAGCTTTGGGTTCCTGGAGTGATGCTGTCTCAAGAGATAAAGTGTGGGCTGGAGAGATGGCTCAGAAGTTAGGACCTCCTGTGTAGACCCTGCACCTGCATCAGGCAACTCACATATGCTCGTAACTCCAGCTCCTGGGGATCTGCCTCCCTCTTCTGGCCTTTTTGGGTACTGCATTCACAATAGCACACACCCACCCATTTAGAGGGAGGACTAAAAGTCATACAGTGTGAACCTTTCATTTTCACATGCAAAGGTCATGTATGTATGCAAACACACACAAGCACACACACATGTGTTCTCAGTTCTTTTTCCATGTTTCTAAGCTTAATTTCCCAAAGACCTAATGATCGTGTTGAGTTTCAAAGGAGAACTGGGTTTTGTTTTTCCTTTTGAGAAGGGTTCTCAGGTAGTCCAGGATGACATCAAGCTTACCATGTAGCTAAAATTAGCCACTAACTCAGTCCTCTAATCTTTCTGCCTCCAACTTTGGAGTGTAGGGAAGACAGGCCTATGCCACTAGCCTGTCCAGTTCTGGGTACGTGTGTGTGTGTGTGTGTGTGTGTGTGTGTGTGTGTGTGTGTGTGTGTGTGTGTG